>OZ022246.1:21826102-21828602 GCA_963978895.1 Erpobdella octoculata
TATAATATGATTTGTTTGTTGAAGTTGTTTTCAAACTTGAAAATGTTTTGAAAAAATGGACAAATAACTTGTTAAGAGAGAGGTGATGATGATGATTAAGGTGATGATGATGATGATGATGATGGTGATGATGATGATTAAGGTGATGACGATGACGACGATGATGTTGATGATAATGATGATGATAGTAATGGTGCTGATGATGATGACGGTGAGAGACGAAACTCTGAAATAAAATTCAGGAAGCGCGCGAAGTGGAATAAATCAAATCTTATCAGCTGGAAGAAATTTCACTAAAATATCCTTCATCTTCACCGCAGTTCTGTCCGAGTTATTTAATAGTAGTACCTTTGTCCTCTCTCATACGCTTGCTTACTCAATCTCACTCACACTCACTCACTCACTCACTCACTCACTCACTCACTCACTCACTCACTCACTCACTCACTCACTCACTCACTCACTCACTCACTCACTCACTCACTCACTCACTCACTCACTCACTCACTCACACTCACTCACTCACTCACTCACTCACTCACTCACTCACTCACTCACTCACTCACTCACTCACTCACTCACTCACTCACTCACTCACTCACTAAACAACTCATTTTCGTTTGACCCACTCACTCAACCACACAATGTTGAGTTAAGTGATCATTGACTGACTCATCTCATAACAGTTAGTCTGGAAAAAGTTACTTGAGACTGGAATAATATTAATAATAATAATAGTAATAGTAATGATTACAATCATCTTGAAATCACTTGAGAAATTCAATCCTCTCAAAAAATTGCACGTTCACGCTACCGATATACCCACAGGACCGGGGGAGAGGTGCCAAAGGCGGCAAGCCACTGTGGACGATTTGGCTGAATTCAGCTTGCGTACTCACGTACGAAGGTTAGTCGGGGTCATTTGTGGGTTGGCGCATGAAGGTTGTTGAAGGTCGTTTGTGGAGAAAACGACGTCACATTTGAAACGGCGGGGAAAATAAAAGGATAAAAAATGCGCTCGCAGAAACAGTATTTTTTGGTCTTTTAAGTTGATTTGATTTCAACTTGAATTACTTGCTTTTCAGTTCCCGTCCCCGCTCATTCTCCAGTTCCCGTTTTCGCTCGCGCTCCCGCTCAGCTCATTTTGTGACCGATTTCGATTTTTTTCACAAAAAACCTTCCTCTATTGACTCTCAAGGTTGTGTGAAAATTTCATTACGATCGGATGAATGGTGTAGCAATGCATAAAGGACACACAGACAGACAGACATAATCTCATTTTTACAAATTGTATTGAATGAATGGAATGAAGAGGACATAGGAAGAGTATCTGGAGATTGAGACTTTTACAGAACCGATCTCCTTCGACGTAGGACGAACCTTTCTTTCTCCAGTCCTGTCTCCTACAAAAACTCTCTCCCATAATTGTGACTTTCGTTCGCGTAACTTCCACTTTTTGTGCACGTGTATTTTTGCGCGTATGTGTGAACATAATGTTTCATGTGTGTGTGTGTGTTGCTTGTGTACGTTGTATAATGTATCGTTGTATGTTATCACAGGCGTTAATGTGTGTGTGCACATTTGTGTAAATTTGTTTATAAGCTGCATGTGCAAATGGGCAAGCACATTATTTGTACACGGCATTTGTTCTATATAATGATACATTTGTACTTTGTACTCGCTTGAACTAGGATGTGCATTCAACATGGGGGGTCTCTTCCATGAGATTCCAGAACAATTCACATTCACAATTCACAGATCAAACTCGCTTGACATCGTCATGCAAGTTTCTCGTTGTGTCGTGGGAGAAAAGTATTGGTGACGTCAAGAATGACAACAGTTATTTGTGAGTGGTGACAACGGTGACGGTGGTGGTGATGATGATGATATTGATGGTGATGATGATGATGGTGAGGATTTTGGTGGTGGTGGGGATGATGATTGTGGTGGTGGTGATGATGATGATGCTGATAAGAACAAAGTGACGAAATAAGCTTAAGTGATGTTTTTATAGAATCACCTCGGAAAGTAATGATAATGATCACGACGACGTTGTTAATTACTGTAACGAGAGAGGTCCATGAGCAAGATAAATCTCATCACGATGATGATGATGATGATGATGATAATGATAGTGGTGATGATGGTGGTGATGATAGTGGTGTTGGTGGTGATGATGATGCCGTCGTGTCCTGATAATGGTGGTGATGATGATGATGGTAATGGTGATGGTGGTGATGATGATGATGGTGGTGTTGGTGATGATGATGATGATGATGCTGATGATGATGATGCTTTTAAAGCTGTTCTGTTGATTAAGGCTCCTGACATCTACTGTAAATATGATTAGAGCCATTGAAAATAATAATGGTGATGATGATGACCGTGAAGAAAGTGACAAATGATGATGATAATGGTGGTGATGACGATGATTGTGGAGAAGAGTGAAGAATAATGATGACGATGATGATGATGATTCTGAAAAAAAGCTTTTTTGCTC
>OZ022246.1:21833602-21911606 GCA_963978895.1 Erpobdella octoculata
AATCTGCAATCTGTACTGAAGTTAAAATTGCTCTTTGGTCCAATTATTACGCTCACCTGAATGTGTGTATATGTGTATGTACGCTCACCTGTATGTGTGTATATGTGTATATATGTATATGTACGCTCACCTGTATGTGTGTATATGTGTATATATGTATATGTACGCTCACCTGTATGTGTGTATATGTGTATGTACGCTCACCTGTATGTGTGTATATGTGTATGTACGCTCACCTGTTTGTGTGTATATGTGTATGTACGCTCACCCGTATGTGTGTATATGTGTATGTACGCTCACCTGTATGTGTGTATACGCACACCTGTATGTGTGTATATGTGTATGTGAGCTATTTTCTCATAAATTTTAATCTTAACTAGTTTATTTATAAAAGAAAGACTTTAATTTATTAATAAAACTATTTTAAAATAATTTTTTTTATTGAAACCTCAAATGATTTTTTTATTTGTTGTGGCGCTGAAGTGAACACTTCACCGCTTTGAAACAAATGTGACAAAGAGCCAGCCAATTGCGTGTCTGAATCTGAATCTTAGCAAAAAAATAGTTGAAGAGGTTTTGTAACGATTTTGTGTGCCTGAAGAGGAACCAATGTCTGTGTGGGAGGCAGAACCCTCAAGAATTAGGACTGAGTGAGGCGATGGATGGGTGGATGGACGGACGGACGGACGGATGGATGGACGGATGGATGGCTGGATGGACGGATGGATGGATGGATAGTAGATAGATGAATAGAGAGCAAAATGGGTAAATGGAGTGATGACAGACATTTTTACAATAAATTTATTGTGAAAATAAAAGACATAATAATATTTTCTATAAAATAGTAATATAGAACATGTTTTGAGAACGTTGAGTTGCTGACAATAATAATCCTCCAATCACATCGTCTTATAAAGCAGTACACGTGACCTCGTGTGACCTCACCGTGGCCTTCAACTTGATTTTTTGCAATTGGAACTGCCAGTTGTCATGTTACAACAAGTAATCTTGATTTGTTGTTTCCTCATATAACATTCTGTTGTTGTTGTTGCTTGTTGCTCGTTGATGCTTTGTAGTTTCAATCGTGATGATATTTTTGTGAAGATGATGATGATGATGATGTTATTGTATCTTTGAAGTTGCTTTGATTCAGATAGGAAGATCGTTTTGCAATAACCACCTTTTTCAGATGTTTCTAAAGTGTTGTTTTAGTATGTTCTCAGAAATTGATATTTATATTTTTTTAAAAGCAAAATTTATTTTGGTAGAAATCTAAAGTCAATAAAGAACTCTATTTGATTAAAGAATAATAAATTTAAAAATTGATTTTCTATCTTTTTGGGGATTATCTGAGTTGATGAATTAAGCCTATTAGGAGTGGCGTGGGAGAGTTTTGACAAATTCTTCACAAAAGAAGGAGGAGCGCCTGTCTTGCTGAGATGGCTTTAAAGACTGCTTTCTGTTGGCTGGCTGGTTGGCTTATGATGAAGTGCATTTGACCGGTGAACGTGTATATGCACTCCTGTGAACTCTTTTAAGCAATTAATAATTTATGATTTATTAATAATTTATTATTAATTATCGGTGAAAATAAATCAATTATGATTTTCTGCCAGCCGAATGCTTAGCGCACAAGCGTCTCTCTCTCTCTCTCTCTCTCTCTCTCTCTCTCTCCTCCCTCCCTCCCTCCCTCCCTCCCTCCTTTCTCTTTCTCTGACATACGTACTTGGCACAAACACGACAAATCAATAAGACAAAACACCGACCGGGTTTCATTCATGCGAATTATTGATAACACACAAAAAAAATCTTATTTACATTGCTGTAATTAAAAAATCATGAACTACAAGAATTAACAATTCTCCCCCCCCTCCACAGTTCTCCTCCTCTCCCTGGCAGCACCAAGTACCAGGGCAGACGAGCAAGACAGCTTCTACTTCGATCCATCGCCAGTGGACCAGGACGTCATCGAGGGAGAAGAAGTACGGCTGAGATGCGACGTATCGAACCGGAGGATGATCTCATTCTACTGGACCCTCAATGGCAAGCAGGTGGCCACTACGACGAGGAGGTTTCAGGTGGATTCCGACCTGAGGATACTCAAGGTCGACAGGGTCCACGATAACGGCTCGTTCAGATGCGTGGCGACCAACGTTTCTACTGGAATGGCTCTTAGGAGCACCGAAGCCAAACTGAATATTTTTTGTGAGTTTCAATTTCAAATTCTTGCGATTTTGCCGCAAAACTGGAATAACGTGGAGTCTAAGTTTTGTGTAATAACTTAATAACTACTAACTACTTGCTCCATATACTCCTACAGTCCTATGAATATATTTTGAATATTACTTTATGAATATGTTTTCATAATATTTCATAAATGTATTTTAATATTATTTTATATATATATGATCTATTCTTATAATTAGCTAAGTTCGTCTGACTGTAACTCGATAACTTGATGCAACTGCACCGATTTCAACGAAATTTGACACATTTATTTAGTCCTTTTTAACGTAGAAGCTTCGTTCGCAATTTTGCTTATTTTTTGAATTTACATTTAAAAATTTGTTTCCTTTCTTTTCTTATGCCCGATAGACTTTGATAGTAAACAACGTTTTTTAAATGTATTTGAATAATAAATATAAGTCTATTATTACTTCATAAAAATATATTTTGTGCAATTATTATAGCCACACTTGGAATCATTTATCAGTTGTTAATCTGTCTTTTCTGTTTTCATGGCAGTAAAAAGCAAATGAAATCAGTAAATTCTAAAACATCAATGAACGAGAATATATAAGAAGTATGAACAACACAAATGATAACAACAACCATACAAATACACAAACATGAATAGAGATTGAAAACAACACACGCACGATTATCACATGCATACATTATTATCACACATGCATACATTATTATCACACAGGCATACACGTAGACTATATACATATAGATTATACATTTCTAAATATATATTTATAAATTTATTTGCTACTACTTAGACATACTCACACATCACACACATGCACACAAATACGTATAGACATACAGACATGTATATTGTTGTATAGATGTATACATACGTATAATGTATTGATGTCCCTATTGTTTCTGTCATATTATTATATATTTATAAATTTATATGCTACTACTTAGACATACTTGTCATACTCACACATCACACACATGCACACAAATACACAAATACGTATAGACATACAGACATGTATATTGTTGTATAGATGTATACATACGTATAATGTATTGATGTCCCTATTGTTTCTGTCGTTCCGACAGCTGTCCACGTCACTTCCGCTTCGAATACGTCACAAACCAGCCAGCGATGATGACGTGGCACGTGGTGGAGAGAGAGAGCTCCCTGCATGCATGCATGTATGTATGTATGTATTTCTATTACTCATTCCA
Organism: Erpobdella octoculata; assembly: GCA_963978895.1. Taxonomy (NCBI): domain Eukaryota; kingdom Metazoa; phylum Annelida; class Clitellata; order Hirudinida; family Erpobdellidae; genus Erpobdella; species Erpobdella octoculata. The sequence goes on from OZ022246.1 coordinate 21,837,035, forward strand.
GAGATGACAAGAAAAGAAGATGAAAGAGAGAGAGAGAGAGAGAGAGAGAGAGAGAGAGAGAGAGAGAGAGAGAGAGAGAGAGAAGATTGGGTGGGAGTGAAAAAGGTTTTTTATGCGAGCCCTCTGACACTAATACCTCCAGTGTAGCGCTAAATAAATGGCTGTTTAATTGGCGCCGACGTCTTACAAACTTCTTTAACTTTTAATAGCGGAAGTGACGACATGAGCGGAGGTGTCATGTTTGAGAGAAAGTTGTCATGACATGCCAGCAGGGTGTGGAAATTAATTTTTTTAAATCATTTTTTATTGCTTATTGATTAAATTCTTTATCGTACCGAAACAGGAAATCTGCTATGGAGAAGACGGATTTTATTTTATTAGTTTAATAGTTTCAGCTTTTTGGTTTTATGATGAAGAAGTTTGAGTGATTTATTGAGGGATTGATTGAGTGGTTAATTGAGAGTTTTGAGTGAAGGATTTATTGAGCAGTTGATTGAGAAATTGATTGATTGAGCGATTTGGAGATTGATTGGTGTGATTGAGATTAGTTAGTGATTGCTGTTTGAAAACCTGGTATCATAATTTGAACTGAAAAGCTGAAATTGTTTGCGTAGTTAAGTGCAATAGAACTTAGAGGTATGTTTGTGATGGCATTAAGAAAGCAGGATGAGTGCAAACTTTGTTTTTGGACGTATTTGTGTGTGTTTGTGTGTGTCTTTATGTGTGCTTATGTGTTTTCTGTGTGCCTATGTGTGTTTGCGTGTGCTTATGTGTATTTGCGTATGTATACGTGTGTTTGTGAGTATTTTTTTGTGCGTATTAGTATCATTATGTCGGTATTCGGTGTATTAAAAGAGAAGTACGGGTTGACTTGAGTAGCGAACAACATGTGGACTTCTTTAATTTTATTCCACTTCCGAACTTCAAACTGTTTCCGCCGGTGTGCTTCCAACGTGCTTTTTGGGATCGTGTGACGGCGCGAACCCGTATCCATGGTAACAAATGCTTCCTGTCGATCAAGCGCGATAAAATAGGAGTACAAACATTTGGTATTGGAGTGCACGTGTACTGATGTCTGTGTGTGTGTGTCTCTGTGTGTGTATGTCTGTGTTTGTGTGTATTCCCGGTCCGTTCCATCAGCAAAAAATTCCAGGCTCGGCCCGTTTTTACTGGTCTAAAATCCTTAGACTTGGCACATTTATATAACCCTAAAATGAAGGCATGGCTCTTTTATATAAAACTTAAATGAAGGCATGTGCATGGTCCTTGCAGATCTTTCGTAATTTCATTATTTTCACACGAGAAGTTTTAAATTTCAATATAGCATTTAAATTTTAAATGCTTCGATGATGTTATATTTCTCCAAATACCGATTCATTCCACAAATCAGCTTGGAGTGATTTTTAAACGGCTACATATCTGATTCAACTAGTTGCCACAAATGATCTATCAAGTCAGCAAAACTTTCTGACTTTCTTTGAAATACAATAAGGTATTGAAAATTGCAAACTAAACAAATGAAGTTTTTTTAAAACACACTTTTATATTTTTTTTACATAAACAACAAACATATTAGCATATACAATAAAAATAGTTTGACGAAAATATCACAAATGATTATTTTATTAAATTTTGTCCAATTGATCCGAAAATTTGATGGAATGCATTGTTAATCAGTTCGGAGGTATGTTTGAATTTTTAAGTCTCTAGCTCATCGGAAAGTAAGTTTAAAAACGATTGCAAAATTTGACGACAGACAGACAGATAGACAGACAGACAGGGAAGTCAAGTTAAGTAAAAGTGTGTAAAAATGCTCGAACAATGTTTCCTTTCCTACTTATTGAAAAGAAGTATGAAACATAACATAATATATATTTACAAGATAATTAATTTCTGAACTTCTAACTACCATACGAAAGTATGTACTCATTTGCGGTATAGATGGTTTAAGCAGCCCTCCAGCATTCCACTGGGTTTAGACAAACTTTGAATGATAACTTCTTCTTCTTCTTCATCAATCAACGTAGCTTAAAAATTTACAAATAAAATATTTGTTGAAGATAATGATATCTGGATATCTCAATTTCCTCTTCATTGGCATCATCGACTCTCGAGTATATTCTCAAATATTCTGTTTCTCGTACTCTCTTGTTGTCTCAGGTGTGAAACGTTTCGTCCTATCGAGTGCCATTCTTGCCAAGTACCAACACACGTTCACATAATAATATTATTAGTATCGCTTGTCAGTATTTCTATTCTTTCTTTCATCCGTCCGTCCATCTAACCTTTTTCCATCAATCCGCCGTATGCCCCATCTGCCCATTCTTCCATGAGTCCGCATATTTAAACATTTTCCGTGTATCTCATCTAACCAAATTTTGACCGTCCAAGTATCTACCCATTTTACTTATGTCTGTTAATTCACGCGATTTTTCATCCAAAACCCACTCATCCTACCCACCCCACCCACACACCCCACCCACTCGTTTTCAATTTGTTTTATTAATTCACTCATTTACAGTACAGCAAAACAAGGTTTGTTTCACTTCTTTTGAACTTCTGTGAAAGGAAGAATGTTTCAAACTTGGATCGCATTTAACCCGAAGATTGTGTTGCAAAAGAAAATAATTGAAAGAAAATTGTTTCTTGATTTATTCTTGATTTATTCTTGTCTGGCTAACTTTTACAATTGATTTTATGTTTTTGCATTTTATATTAATATGGTATAAATAAATAAATATATAATATAATATAAAGGTTTTGATAAATATATAAAATAATATAAAAGTTTTAATTAATATATAAAATAATATAAAAGTTTTAATTAATATATAAAATAATATACAAGTTTTAATAAATATATAACATTATATAAAAGTTTTAATTAATATATAAAATAATATAAAAGTTTTAATTAATATATAAAATAATATAAAAGTTTTAATAAATATATAAAATAATATAAAAGTTTTAATTAATATATTTAAGTTTTAATTAATATTGTTTTCGAATAGTCTTCATGAATGTGCAAAATAAAGCCAAAAGACATTTCTACGTAATTGGATATTTAACCCGAGGGCTGACCTACATTGTTACGAGGTCACATGACTCGCCCCACTTCATGAATAATTAATGAGCTGAAAATATCCCCTCTTCAAATATTTTATTTTACGATAAAAAAGCGTTTGTTTGAATTTTCAACAAAACAAACTTTTTAGTTTTGTCTTTCTCTTAACTCGAATTTAGTTACGAGCATAAACTGGTTAAAAACTATATTTACAAACTTACTAAACTTACTTATTATTAATCAAGCAGCCTGAATCAGAAGACTGATTGGATTCCAGGTGGCCTTTCCACCTGAAACCAATCAAGCGTGGCAGCTTCGAACAAAATGCCCATGAAAATGCAACTCCCCCCACACGCGCCACCGCGGGTCATTTATTCAGCCCGAGGGGGTTCTACGCTGGCAGGCCAATCACGTCTCTCTCTCTCTGCTTTTTAACGATGGGAATTTTTGTGGCTTGATAAATCTCTTGATGTATTGTTTTGCAGGACAGTGTTTTGTAGGCCTTTGTTTGTGCATCTATGTGTGTATGTGTGATTTTGAATGTATTTTTGTGTATGTGTGATTTTGAATGTATTTTTGTGTATGTGTGAATGTGTGTGTGTTAGTATGTATGAGCGAGTGCTGCGCATATGTGTTTATGTGTGTAAGCTAAGGTTTTATATAAGCTACTCAGATGTCTCAACGCAGCTGCATAACAAAACTTTTTTTAGTTTACTTATTTGTTTTCTTGAAAAACTAAAATTGATTTCAGTACCGCAAGTGACCATCCGGTTGTGAAGTACCATAGCCTAGCGTCGTATATTATACCGTGCGTCTCAATTATTATGACGCCCTATTTAAACAGTCCAACGGTCACACACACACATACACATACATACACACATACATACAGATACACACACACACATACACACATACAGATACACACATCCATACATTCACATACACAGATAGTTACACGTACGTAAACAGCACCGGAAGTTATTTAATTGTTGCCCTCGAACACAACTTGGCAGACATTTTGAACAAAAGATATTTATACAGCAAAGATAATTTTTATTTACAGGGTGTAATTTTAACGTTGTGGTGTTCTCGTTAAAAGCAGTTATTTGGTTTTTTTATTTATTTATCGCGGAATTGTGGATGATGGCCGCCTTCTGTGTGGTCTGAGATAATCGTCGGTGGTCACTGGTAACTAACCGTTTCTTCTCTCTCTCTCTCTCTCTCTCTCTCTCTCTCTCTCTCTCTCTCTCTCTCTCTCTCTCTCTCTCTCTCTCTCTCTCTCTCTCTCTCTCTCTCTCTCTCTCTCTCTCTCTCTCTCTCTCTCTACTCCTCCCTCCCACTCCTTCTCCACCTTCTCCATCGTTTTCCTCTCGATTGTACTTCGATCTGTGACCTCGCAAGTAACGGGTGCACTTGTACTGATGTGCGTTTCTGCATAGCTCCGTACTTCTCAATTGTTTCCCGCAATTTAATTATAATTATCATCCCTGTTACATTTTAGTCACAGCAAACTAACATTCAGAAAGTTTTTGCTACAAAAAACGACACAATTCTTTTTAAAAAGAAGCAAACTGCGAACTGTTTGACATTCAAAATGGCTTCCATCAGTCATTTTTGTTTGTGCGCATGTCCGTAAATGGCCGTCGTCTATTGGACATGCACAATTACTCTTGGTATTTTACCATATGGTACTCTGTAATTGTGACTTGGTATTTTACCATACGGTCCTCTGTAATTGTTACTGGTCTTTTCATGCCTTCAAGTTTTCACGTCTAACAATCGAATTGAATTGAATTTTACTTCGGATTTTTTAGCACTTTTCTATCCTCTGACAGCATCGCGTTTATATGCAATTCACTTAAAATTTTACTTTCATCGCTAACAAAAGGACATAATTTTTTATGACACGTGGCTTTCAAAAGCCTTTTGATCATCTGGGAAGCAACTGCTCTTCTGTAGCTAATTGTCTGAAATCTGAAATCTGGCTCTTTTTCTAATTACAGGCCGTCGCTAACGATAAATTAATTTTTTTACTGCTTTTCTTAGTCGCTCGACGACGCTGTAGGCCAGTGAGGTCAAGGTGACACAACGAGAGAGGTGAAGGTCACACAACGAGCGAGAGAAAGGTCATTCACATGATAATATGGGGGTGGCTATAATGATTGTCTTTGTAATTATTTATTTACCTTTTTTTGTATTTATAAACCTAATATTAATATTCATAACATTTGACACAAGTCATTTTAATCTATTTTGAATTGCAAAGACATGTGTGGCTGTAATGATGATGACGATAATGATGATGATGGTGATGATGATGATGATGATGATGATGATGATGATGGTGATGATGATGATGATGATGATGACGACAACGATGACGATAATGATGAAGACGACGATATTGATGATGATGATGGTGATGATTATGATTGTGATGATGTGTAAAAGACTATAAACTATAATAAAAAAAAAAAAAAAAAATTGTGATGATGATGATGGTTGTGATGATGATTGTGATAATGGTGTTTGTGACAATGTGGTAGTGTCAATATGGTGGGGGTCGTGGAAAGTCAATCCGGATGAATAACTCAGCAGCTTTGATTCATTGTTATAATTATGCCTACTTAACCTTATGACCTTGATAATAATTTGTCGGATTATTTTTTTATCGCCTTTTTAAAACTTTTCGAGTGATTTTTATTTGAAAAATAATTTTCAGAAATCAGTTTATTTCCAGAAAAAGATATTTAATTACATTTTTAAATCCTTTATATTATTTTCGATTGTCTGTCTGTCTTCCAGTCACAAACTTTGAGTCTCAAAATTAACTCACTTCCCGTTATCCGATCGAGCTGAAATTTGGCACATCGACTTGGGCTGCGAGACAATTGAATCTATCAAAATTTCAGTCAAAACGGCCCCCGTCAAAACGGCCCCCGTCAAAACGGCCTCCGTCAAAACTGCCCCCGTCAAAACGGTCCCCGTCAAAACGGCCCCGTCAAAACGGCCCCCGTCAAAACGGCCCCCGTCAAAAGGGTCCATATTTTTGAATTTGAATTTAATTTTTGAATTTGGCTCTGGGCTTAAGAATAAAAATCTAGGATCGTATATAAAGGATTTATAATAAAAACTTTGTTTTTAAGGGTTAGTTTTTTTTAACTATTATTATTTCATTTATTGCTATGATCGCCATAATCTTCGTCGTCATCATCACCATCATCAACATCATCATCATCAACATCAACATTAACATTAACATCATCATCATCATCATCATCATCACCATCATCATCATCAACATCATCATCATCAACATCAACATTAACATTAACATTAACATCATCATCATCATCATTATTTCCTGGAAACGGGTCGCCATTATGTACAAATTCAAAATTAATTCCGTTCTTTAATATTTATTCCGCAACAAACCCATGCGTTGACTTTTTATTTGTAAAAACATTAACGCAAATAACTAACTAGCGGGCTAAACGTAAACAAATGCTTTATTGCATGTCAAAACAAACGCCTACTCCATATGAGATATCAAGAATTGAAATAATTATGATTTGTCGTTTTGAACGAGGCCACTTTAACTGGAGAGAGAGGAAAAGAGAGAGGAAGAGAGAGAGAGAAAGAGAGAGAGAGAGAGAGAGAGAGAGAGAGAAAGAGAGAGAGGCAAACTTTTTTTATTGCACGCTTTTTCGTATCTCGGGAAATAAGCACCACTAAGGTAGCTTTAACTAGGAAATATGTCTTTTATTTGATTTTCAAGCTTTGAAATGATCCCGCTGGTTCTTGTGTCTCATTTTAAGGAGAAAAAACAAAATGTAAAAATTAAAAAAAAACATTTTGGAAACCCCTTTATCGGAAACCCCTTTATCGGAAACCCCTTTATCGGAAACCCCTTTATCGGAAACCCCTTTATCGGAAACCCCTTTATCGGAAAAGCCTTTATCGGGAAAACCCTTCATCGGAGAAACCCTTTATCGACGCCCAAAAAACCCACCGGTCGCGTGAACACCAACTACGACGAGACAATGAATGAGCTCTCAATCGCTGAAACCTTTTCTCATTTATTATCTCCATTTTGAATTCTTCATGAAATACAGACTGTGCGCTCCATCATTAAAAATATCGACGTATTTTTTGCAGCACCGTTTTTCGCTCCTCCCGTCCGCATAATACCGGACATGCGAACGAGATTGATTGACCGAATCGAGGCACGGGTCAGCTGACCAGCGGTGATGATCACGTGGTAGTCGTGTTGTCCCCCGTCGGTCGTTTGCCATTCTCGAAAGTTTTGCTCGCAGGAAAAACTCGGCTATGCTGAAACTACTAGAAATTTCGAAAGTACATTTGTATCGGTTGACATCGTTGTTTTAACGTGAATAAAAATTATGGTGCTGGAACAAACCACCCCTCTTTCGGCGCCCACCCAGAAGACCCCCATGTGCTCACAGACCAATACAGTTAAACATTGTTTAGTTTAAACTAAAAAAAATACAACAAATGTTGAATTTGTAGAAGTTTATATTCTTGTGACATGTGTCGTCGTTTAGATGTGTTCTTATTGACAAATGTTATCAAAGTTTTTGAAAATTAAAAAAAAAATAAGTACAAATTTTGACTAAAATAAAATGTTTGCATTTTCAGGGATCGATCAAAAAGCAGAAATCGTTCAGACAAAGAGCGTTCGAGAAAGTTCCGTTTTGAATGTCACTAAAGGGTCAGAGGTCGTCATGAAATGTCAGGCGGAGGGCAACCCGGAGCCGGCCATAGAATGGTTCCATAACGAGATGAGGTGGCGTTGATTTAGTTTTCTGTGTCGCGTGAATATTATTTTTTTACTTCTTGCAAGAAACAAAATTCAATTTGTATTCGATGTAAAATTTTTCTATCTTCTTATGTTCCATTTCTTGTAATTTTGTTGGGCCTCGGTAGAGAAATATGGAAGGTGATAGAGTTTAAGGGTTATATGAGAACTAGTGGGTAGAAACATGAAAGATAGAGCATGAAAATAAGAAGACATGTCTTTATTTTCAAACTTGCAAGTTTCGGTTGGATAACATTCTTTGTACTGGAAGGAAGCTGATATAAATAACATGAATGAATTTACTTGGAGACTTCGTAGAAGAAATTCGCTTGTTCTAAGCAGATGTTACCACAGTGAGAAAAAAGGAACATGTCAAACCTATGCAGCTTCGGTGTTCATCAAATTCTTCATTTCTTTTCTCTCTCTTTTTTTCGATTTTCTTTATTTCTCAAAACTTCGCCCAGCGATATAACGAAACAAATGTGGAACAAGAACCCTCACGTGGTCGGTGGTTGGTCTCTCCCGATTGTATGGCAGTGATGGAATTATTGGCTCATTTGTATGTCACGCGTCATTTTAAGTGGTGAATTTCAGGTCATGTCAGGTCAGTGGAATTTGAAGTTTGACGGCCCTTGAAGGTCTTCTTGTCTTGTTGTTGTTGTTATTTGGAATCAGTTTGATAAAGTAGGTCCATGCTATGTTCAAGTTGTTTGAAAGAATGTACTTTTCCACTTCACCTATTTCTCATGAGAGCTTTGCAGTTTACTTTCAGAAATTTTGTTTACAACTTTACAGTTTTGTATTGTCATCATGTAGTTATTTATTATTTTTTTAAATATTTTTTACAGGGTTAGCCGTTCGAACCGGATAAGATTTCACAAGAACTGGCTGAAAATCATACCGGTTTATCAGTCGGATACGGGCGTTTACACCTGCAAAGCACACAACACAGCCGGTTATAGAGAAAGCATCAACAGAATTCTTCTTGTTCTTCAAGGTTATTTTATGTTAATTCGCTTAAAATATTTAACATCAATTGCAATGGTTTAATTTCATAACATATGGAAACAGATTTAAAAAATAATCTTTTCACTCCGTTATTACCCAACGAAAAAAACATAAAAGCGTAAACGTTTAATTTCTCGATATCGTCACCGGACGATCATTCCCAGCTTGCTGGAAGGGGGAGACGGGGCTGCTCCCTGACAATCAATGTCATGTGACGCCATAAAGGTCAAGGAGATGTTTTGTTGTATCATTAAACAAGACATCACGCGTCCATTCCGTTGGAAAATTGTGCTTTCTGCTTGTCCGGTTCTTTATGTCGTGGGAGGAGCCTGGAGTCAGACGTGTCACTTGACTCTCTTGATCTGCACATCATTCCAGTTGATAATCAAGAAATTGCAAATATTAATTAAACGATTCCTTAAAGTTAGAAACTATTTTTTTTATTATAATTAGGCATGCCATATTTAATAGAGATACAAAAATAATTCCATTTAAAGGTTTTACGACCTATTAGCTAATAAATCAGAAAAATTTGTAATTTTATTTTACAACGGCTCGCTGAAGTTATTTTTTTTTAGAATGTCTCACTTCTTTGAGAATAAGGTTTATGCTTTCTGTGAATTTCTCCCAGAAAGATCAATCCACAAGCAAGTCAACGAAAATCGTGTTACAAGTCGGTTCTTCGGTTCTGTAGTTCTGATTTCATTGCGCCGGGCGTGTGTGTGCAGAAGCGATAAATCGAAAGAAGCATTCGGATCCTTAGAAGCCGGTTTCAGACTTTTTACCGGATAATTCCGGCGTGAAATATGACACGTTTTTGGCGTCTATCCGGTTGATTTGAACGTTTTTTGAATAATTTGGTAGTCCGGTAATGGCTGGCCGAATGATCGATGGGTCTTCTGTGCCTAATAGGGCGGTCGTGATCTTGAACTTGTGGGGCATGGAAAATAATATTTGTGATTCATTCTTGCGATTCGAAAATATTTATTTTATATCGTTATTTCAAATAATAATAATAATTATTATTATTATTATTATTATTATTATTATTATTATTATTATTATTATTATTATTATTATTATTATTATTATTATTATTATTATTATTATTATTATTATTATTATCATCATTAATTAACTAATTAATAATCATTTAAATGATTGAAAATGATCTCAACTTATGTTTGTTTCTACTTTCCGCCTTTTACTAAATTAGGTAGTACTGTTAATTGGATGAAGTTAAAAGCCCTCGATGTAAGTAATTACTAATTAGTGTTATGCTGTTGTTGTTGTTGAAAATAACAATTTATCTGGATACAACTATCTAGATTCTTTAAGGAGAGAAGGTGTGGATAAAATGCGAACAGTTCAAATAATAACTTTCCAATTCGAAGATGTAAATGTGATGGAAGAAGCATGAACAATATAATTAAAAATGTGTAATATTATTTCCCTCAATTTGTAAAGGACATATTATAGAGTGCCTGTACATAAATTATCGCAAATATAATTACAGATAAAAATGTGTAATATTATTTAACTTAATTTGTAAAGGACATATTATAGAGTGCCTTGCATAAATTATCCCAAATATAATTCCAGGTGCTCCCGACGAGCTGCGACTGAATACTGACAGTTTCATTCCGTACTTTCTGACGAAACGAGGCAACAACGCTCAGTTGAACTGTCAGTACTTCAACTCCATTTCCACGGAATGGTACTTCAACGACACAAGACTCAATAACGTGACTGGAAAGTGAGTTTACTTCATAATTCTGTCATTTTCTCACCTCTTTTGCACCAATAAATTAATAATTATTCAAAGACAACTTTTCTTTTTCTCCATTTTTCCTATTTTTCGAAAAGCTTCCAGGGAGAACTGCGACCAAAAATAATAATTTTGAAAGAAGAAACAATGAAATTTTGCGAGTTGAATGAAAATTGATTCTTTTCTTGCACTGGAGATGGAGAATTGAGCGTGCACCTCCTGCTCCTCCCTGGAGTGCGTTTTAGATTTGAAAGTTACTGACTGGTTGGGCTCGCAAAACTCGAGACAATTTCAAAGTGCAGTGTGGTGCATAAAATTAATAATCAAATAAACATTTATTGTATTTTAAAATAACTTTATTGAGAAACTTTTGAACAAGATTTCGTCCAAGGACTCTGATATATGTTTTTACTGTTTGGATTTATAACGTGGGGTCTGTTTCCACTGTCCGCAAGAATCAGCTGATTGGAAGCCAACATGGAAAAGCTCCATCTTGGAAAAGACGTTGTGTAGTTTCTACAAAACGTTTCTGTAAGGTTTCGTATACAAATGTTTTAAGATATCATGCTGAGCCAATTTGTCAAAAAAAGTGGAAAATGTGACAAATGTTTCTCTATTCCTGTGTTCTCTCGTAAACCAGGAATTCCCTGTTTGACAGTCTCATTGGAACTACAAGAAAGGAAGCGTAGGTACGGGGAGGGAGTGCTGGAAAGATTTATCGACATTCCAATTTCTTCCCAAGAATAAATCCATTTGGATGTTTTTTTTTCAGCAACGGTCTCTCGTGACAAGTCTGTGTTATGTTGATGTTTATGCATGTGATGCTGCTGATGTTTATGCATGTGTGATAAATTAGTTTCTTGACACAGATTATATGTGAAGCCGTTAGCAGGCGCAGTTTGCTCGTGATTTCATATCTGCCATCTCGAATGTCATCTCCTTGGTCGCACTAACCACTTTATTGGGAGTAAACAAAAACGTTATTCATGCTTGGACTTTTTCCTTCTCTTTTTCTATTCTTCCTCTCTCACTCTCTCCCCCCTCTCTCTCCCTCTCTCTCTTTCTCCCTCTCTTCCAATCTCTTCCTCACTATCTCTTCTCAATCACTCTTTTTCGTTTTCCTTGTTGTCTCTTGTCTCGTATTTCCGATAATGTTATCTGAAGAGTTGGAGGGTGCAAAATGTTCTGCCCTGTCTGCTGAACGCTCTTGAGTATACGCGATAAGTATTACAATTTATATGTGATATGTATTTCATTTTATATGTGAGCTACGTGATATGTATTATGTTTTATACGAGGGGTTGACAAAGTGGTGGGTTGGGTTGGATCGCCAAAAATGGACCATGTCCACCTCTGATGTATATATTACAATGTGCGTGAGACGTGTGTTTGTTTTGCACGTGAATTCATTATGTTTGGAGAATCATAACCATAGATACTTACAAAATACGTTATTATTTTTACGGTTGGCATGCGTTACATTTATCCCCCTCCCCAAACATGTAAATACTCTCTCCCCTCAATACGACTATCCCCCACATCTCCCAGATGAACATAAATGTCACTGTATGACATTATAATTCATTATATAAATTGTTTTTAACCAATTTATGCATTAATAGACATAACTAAGTGATTATTTTAGTATAATTTATTTAGAATATTCGTTTTTCCGTAAATAACCTTCCACCTGAGCAGCAATAAATAATAAATAACTACATTATCATTTTTAAAATACCTGTTATGCCTCATTGCCTCGTTTGTAAATATAGTACAACTACCTGCTAAGCCGCTTCCACTTACTACTACTTAGTAGTTAGCCGGCACCGCCCAGCTCCAACAAAGCACGCGAATAGTTCTTGGAATTAATTAAAGGTGACCTGTAAGAAGGACCAATTAGGCAATAAATTCATGCATTTGACGTGGCACAATCCCAGGAGGAAATTCGAACAAGTAAGACTTATCTGCCATCTCTTTTCTGAGGCAGGATCAGTTGACCATAAATCTTCTACTAATAGGAATGAATTCACTTGATGGGACGATAGTTCAGCTTATCAGTTGAAGTCATCTTAGCTATCGGAGGGGATCGCCAATATCAATTTGACAGTTCCAGTCTTTGGACCTTCCTTGACGAATTGCCGAAAGATTTGCTGGGCGTGGTCGCCCGACGTTAATGGCCGAACTATTTCCCTTCTTGTAGGAAGTTTGTTCTGGAAGTGTAAGATAAAACTGAGTGGGAGATTGTCCAACTTGATTGCATATCCCTTGTACCATTATATTAGCATCTAAAACGTTGAATAGAATTTGTTAAAAAAATAATAAGAGTCTGCTTTACAGATCATCTCCAGATTATCCATTGATGCAATTTACTTATATAAATACAACCTACTTTTTTCTCTTAAGAATTATATAAACATCTAAAGGACAGAATTGCCCGGGGGAGGGAACGGTGTGAATGGGCTTTCATTAATCTTCTTTTTTTTATCTCTGCTTACCGAGCCAAGACAAACAAACCTAGCTCGACCTTTCCACTTGGCTTGACGGGTTGGCACACAAGCTTTCGGTTGACACAAGAATTAATCTTATTACTGGGGAGGCGCAAATGGGATTCATCCCCCCCCCGCGCGTCTCATGAACTGCTACATGCTACACATCGTTCAGAATGTCATAATCTCGTTTTATTCTATTGTCGAGTGTTCTGGAGAATTGTCGACACTGTGAAACAAACTGCAAGTTGTGCCGATGACGATGGTGGTGGTGATGATGGTGATGATGATGATGATGATGATGATGATGATGATGATGATGATGATGATGATGATGATGATGATGATGATGGGGATAATAGGTGCTTTTAACTTTACACAAACTTCAATGACGAAATATCGTTGATTAACTTACTTTAATGTTTGAAATTTAAATTAAATTTCAGGCACGTATTGATGGAAGGAGGCGGTCTGATCATCCGCCAAGTGGGAGAGAATGACGGCGGGGCGTACAAATGTGTGGGCCTAGGGGACAGTGGCTCCCAGCAAGCGTACACAGCACTCGTGGTTCTGGCGTGTGAGTTTGTTTTTAAGATAATAATTTGAAAATATTGAAATTTAATTTAATTTCTTTTTTTTCAAATTTGTTTGGCAATTCCCAAGTTTTGCACTGATAGTTTTAAATGCCTTTTTATGCCAGAGACTCGGTGATGTTTATTGAGCTTTTTTTATCGCGCTTTATATTTTTTGCCACTAGTATGTGTATTGTGTGTTGCTTGTCTGTGTTTGCAAGTTTGTTTAGCTTGGTAGAATGAATGTGCGTGGCCAGGTGAGTACCACACACCCAATCACACATCTATTTCGTTCACCACCTGGTTTCGTTTAAAGAAAATTTAACTCCGCTCTGCTGGAGCAATTTCTGCGCGGAGAACTTCAAGAATTGGAAGTTTGAGTTCTCTATTCAGAACGAGCTACTATATTGATGAAGTGGTTATTTGAACAGGTATTTTCATCAGGTATCCTTCCTAAGAGCCGTATTGGCAGGTACGAGTGCTAAAGAACGATAATCTACCCGTCGAGTTAGAAATGCCTTTCGTTGCTGGGTGGTGCTCATTAATTGTCGGTGTCACATTAATCACTAAGATGGCCTTCTTGCCCCGTGAAAGCAGACGTCAGTGCTGGAGTCAACAAGCTCGTCTGCCCGATCTGTCAAATGCGTCGAATTTCTCTATTGTTTCTCGACCAACCTACTTACACATGCACAACTACTTTAGACGGTATTACACTCACTCGCTCGCACACACACACACACTCACACTCACTCACTCACTCACTCACTCACTCACTCACTCACTCACTCACTCACTCACTCACTCACTCACTCACTCACTCACTCACTCACTCACTCACTCACTCACCAACCAACCAACTCCTCTTTAATCCACCTGACATGCACTTACCTGCAATCATACCACTCTTTTATTTTTCTTTTCTTTATGCCATTCCTTTTTACACTAATTTACCTTACCTGTTTATCTGCACACCTGTGTAAATTTCCAATGTCTTTTCTTTAGTATTTTCACACCACTCTCACTTCCTGTCTGCCTACACAGATATTAAGAACTCGTTTCCTAGAAAGAAAATCTTTTTGCACATTTATAGATTTTCTTTTCTCTCTCTACTTTATACTTAAAAATAGCAAAATTTGACTTTTAAAGTTCAATGTTCGTGCGTTAATAGAATAAAAATAATCACAGACATTTGAAAATTATATTTATTGGCGCCAGCTCAAAAACAGTGCGAAACATTGTGCTTTTGTGCCGCCAGCGAGTCAACCAGCCCGTTAAATCTTGTACTTGTAACAAAGAAGTTTTAATGAAATGCACGTGTTTCAAAGAAAATAACCTTCTTGTTGGTGTTGAAGTTGGAAGGAATATGTTTTCAGGTCACAGTGAACCAATTTTAAATAAATAGTTACTATTTAAATAATTAAATTTAATCATTTTTTAAAGTGGGAATTCTTCTGCCAGCATCGATATGTCCATTTCACGACATAAAAATTGCCAAACTTCCCACCGTTTCGCTGACTTTATGGCCAGCACTTAAATGACTTGAAAGGAGTCGTTTAAGTGCAATAAATTTGCTTTTCATAACTTGAACCGTCAAATCTGTTGCCGAGCCGAGACTGAAATGACAGACTGCCCGGTTAAACCAACAATTAATAGGGGGTCATAACCGCCCGCGACCCTACGACCCCCATAATTCACGTCTTGCCTCGCTTCACTCCTCCCATAAATGCCTTAACAACTGTTTTCTTATGATAAAGAAAATAAATCTTCGATTGGGTCACGCCAATATGGCACAATGAGTGCTGATGTTGATAAATTTATTGCCCCGGCCAGCTATTGTGGCTTCTTCTTAGCCGGTTTAAATCCAGTCTGTTTGACTGTAGATTTGGGTGGGAGGGGGTTATATGCTTTGTTGAAGGGATAATTGAAAATTCAGAATAGCTTGAAAAAATCTATTAAAATAGGCTATAGATGGCTATAGGTCTGGTTATAACGAAAATATAATTATAAAATATATAATATATAAAATATAATATATGCGAAAATATAATTATAAAATATATAAAATATAATATATGCGAAAATATAATTATAAAATATATAATATATAAAATATAATATATGCGAAAATATAATTATAAAATATATAATATATAAAATATAATATATGCGAAAATATAATTATAAAATATATAATATATAAAATATAATATATGCGAAAATATAATTATAAAATATATAATATATAAAATATAATATATGCGAAAATATAATTATAAAATATATAATATATAAAATATAATATATGCGAAAATATAATTATAAAATATATGATATATAAAATATAATATATGCGAAAATATAATTATAAAATATATGATATATAAAATATAATATATGCGAAAATATAATTATAAAATATAATATATGTGTTTAAAGTATCACCGACTTGTGAGGTCTTTTGTATCGTTTTCGTTTCTCTTGTTGTCCTTTTTGGCGATTGTACTGATTTGTTTTATGATCGCAGCATGTCGGGTCGCTTTAAATCTTCCTCCAACCACACTGATTGCAACTTTAATTACAAAATGCCGACAAATTCCACCTTCTGGAATGTCTTCCTTGAATTTGAAATTAAAGTTTAAATGTTCGCTTTAAAGAATTAATAACTAGCGATACATCAACATACAACATTTCCGATGTCTGTATGTATGTGTGTCAGAAATTTGTGTTACGCCGCTAGGTGGCACTGCAGCCGTTTATAATTAATTTCCATAGTTTTTGACGGATTATCCACTAATAATTATCGTAAAAATACTGATTGGAAGTTTTAAATTTATTAAGTATAATTAATATTAACGAGAGGAGAAAATGATAATTTTAAAGAGTAAATACATAAATAAAATTAATATATTTAAACATTTAATAACGGCGAATGTGTAATTCTGCATTTTACCTTAATAAAAAAAAAGAAAATAATTTTGGTTCAATTGCCCTGAACAAACACGTACCAAGCAAGCACTTAGTAACTGCAAACATCAGCAAATGAAATTAAAGGTTTTGGAAAGGATTGAAATGGAAGATCATATTTCTCCTTTTCATTGCAGACTTGAATGACCTCGACCAACACACATTCGAACCTTCACAGCTCCCCAATCCACTGGTCATCCCCGCTGGGGGCAAGCTGGACGTCGACTGCCTTCCACCGAAAGCGCTGCCGCCCCCGAGTTTAAGGTCAGTTTGTGTGTGTGTGTGTGTGTGTGTGTGTGTTTACATGCATGTGTGAATGGATGAGTTATTGTATGTGTACATGTGTGTGTGTGCGTGCGTGTGAACTTAAGAGCACACAGTGACACGTACGTTTGACTGTGTGTTTAGATGTGTCGGTGATTCATTAGTGTTGTTTTTGCAAGCACGTTGCCGTCACAGCGCGTAAGTTGTCGGTTTAATGTCCATTTTGAAATGCACCAATTGCTTTCGGTTAAATCACCATCAGTGTATAGAGATGTGTTACAATTAGATGTTATGAGAACACGTATTGTGGATGCATTGCGACCACCACAACCAGCACCGCCATCCTCATCAGCTATAATGTGTTAAGTAAGTAAGACGACAGCAGTCTCGTTTTAACTTGTCTCTCAGCTGTTAAACATTTTTATGAAGTAAACTCCGCAGTAGTCTTTAGAGAAAGTTCCTCGGCGCAACAGCAGGTGAGTTCAGTGCCTGGTCTCCCTCACAAGTTGTCCAGTGCATTGAGGAACACCATCGATGTGCTTCTCCGTATCAATGTTTTCGTTAATTGCTATATACATGTGATGATGATGATGGTGGTGGTGGTGAGGATGATGGTGATGATGATGATGATGATGATGACGACGATGACGACGATGACGATGACGACGATGACGATGACGACGACGACGATGATGATGATTCTAATGATGATGATGGTGGTGATATATGATGATGATGATTCTGATGATGCTGATGATGACGATGATGGTGATAATGATGATGATGATGAGAATGATGACGATGACGGCGATGATGATGATGATGATGATGATGATGATGACGATGACGATGGTGATAACTGTACTGAGCAACGAGTGACGTAGAAACAGCTTTAATAACATCTCCAGTTGGAAGTTCTCAAGATGGTGGAGACGTGTGTAAATTCAAATATACTTAAGTTGGATGCTGCCAGTCTGTATGTGTACTGTGAGAGAGTTGAGTGGAAATGTTATCTAATGATAAGAATTACAACATGGAAGGACTGGCGTGGTGGTGGCAGATAGTAAGTAGATGGAAAATGGAACCAGGAGAGGAAAGGGGGAAAGGAAAGGAAAATAAAAGATGAGGGGTAGGTAGGTGTGTGAGAGGTAGGAGATGGAAAGAAAATAAAGAAGAAATGAAGAAATAAAATTTGGAAAAATAAACGGAGAAGAAGTTAAAGATGAAAAGTAGTAAAGAGTTCTACGTAATAAAAACGTAAACGTACGAGCGAGTACTTGTAATCTGAGTAACAGTAAATACTAAATAAGATTTTAGTACTTGTTCATGAAAGTCGTTCTTTACTTTAAACTGTCTTTACAGCTGAGTTACACAAGTTTAGGTGTAAAAAAGAGCGGGAGAGATAGAGGGAAGGTGAGTGGATAGCGCGCGTGGGAGGATGGTGGAAGAAAAGAAAAGAGAAATAAAGTGAAGCAATTGTGGAGTACATAATACAAGTGAGAAAGGAGAGAGATTAAAAGGAAAAAAGAAAAAAAAAGAAAGAGAGAGAGAGAGAGAGAGAGAGAGAGAGAGAGAGAGAGGGAGGGAGGGGTATCAAATTACAGAAGCTTCTTATTGAACTTTGGTGGTGGTCGGTTAGGAAGCTTCGCTTGAAAGCTATCTGTCGTTCAATCCATTCATCAATCCGATTCCTCGATTCCTCAATGGGTAACTTGGACCATTGATTTGATTTTTTGTTGTTGGTATTTAATTTTTTTATTAACATTTAAATTTTTTATTCTGCACGTAATAACGTGAAATTTGAAATGAGCATGTCAACGATTTCTGTTGATTGTGCAAAATTTGAGCGATTCAATCAATCAATCATATTTAGTAAATGGATCAATTCATTGTTTGCAATCAAGTAGAAATGTTATTGGGGTGGGAGGGAGGAGAGGGGGAGGGGCAGGGTGGAAAGGTCAGGGTGACAAGAAAAATGCGTCTTATAAGATTATCGCACGGAGGGAGTTCTTGATATGTTTATAACCTGGAAGAGTAATTGGACATTGTGATGATGATGATGATGATGATGGTGATGGTGGTGGTGATGATAATGGTTATGGTGATGGTGATGGTGATTGTGGTGATGATGACGATGACGATTATGATCATCATCAGCATCAAATACGTCAAGGCGTGGATCAAATATCTAAACGCTGTGAATAAAAATCCAGGTGCTACTATAATAATTGGAAATGTCTTACCTGACTGTACGTAAACTTTCATATAGCTCATTCGTTGGCAACATTACCAGCAGCACGAATGGCTGCACGAATGAATGAATGAATGAATGAATGAATGAATGAATGAATGAATGAATGAATGAATGAATGAATGAATGAATGAGAGTGAGTGAGTGAGTGAGTGAGTGAGTGAGTGAGTGAGTGAGTGAGTGAGTGAGTGAGTGAGTGAGTGAGTGAGTGAGTGAGTGAGTGAGTGAGTGAGTGAGTGAGTGAGTGAGTGAGTGAGTGAGTGAGTGAGTGAGTGAGTGAGTGAATGAATGAGTGAATGAATGAATGAATGAATGAATGAATGAATGAATGAATGAATGAAGAAAGAACGAACGAACGAACGAATGAATGAATGAATGATACTATATCATCCATATCAATAATGTCGATTTGCAATAGCGAAAGGAGAGAAAGGAGAGATGACCACACAAAAGAAATACCCTCCCCCCCTATTATTGAACGCAGTGAAAGAAGAACAGAAAGATATCGGTGATAAATGTTGGAAGTATTGGCGGAAGAAGACAGCGTTGAAAGAACTGCACATTTGTTTACGCCTGGAACGATGAACAGATTGGAGAAAACGTGGGATGGGCGAAAAAAGAGATTATTGAGTAACTAAGAAATATCGGAACATACTGAAGCATATTAACACTCGTGAAAAGATATGAGTACATACATACAGATGGATATTAGCTCTCACTGGAAGATATTGGCACATACTGAAACATATTGGAACATATTTGAGAAGATATTAGCACACGGAAGGATATTGTGGGCTACGAGAGGTATTAATGGGATCGCAGATTGCCCCGATAGTTCACTTTGAAGTGATGGACTTTCGAAAAAGAATGGAATTTATTAATGCTTAATTCCTTTCTGATTTCAATTAAAATAATCAAAAGTATATAATTTGAAATCTAAGAAATTATATCCATGGGGTTGGGCCGGGTGGGGTTAGGTTGGGGGTTACCAGTTATATTAATTATGAAATTCTTCTTTGAAGAGTAATTATTTTATATATCAGAATCATCACGTCCATTTCTTACCAATTATACCAATTACATGGCCTTGATAATTGAAACATAGATTATATCGTCCATCTTGCAATCAAGATACGGCCCAGCCTCGCCTAACCAACTCTGTCTAACCAACTCTGTCCATCAGTAAGGAACGACGGGATGCTGCAGGAATCTTAGAAGCGTAATGCTGCCAGAAGGAGAGAGAGAGGGGAAGGTCGTATCAGAGCTTTCTTCGACCGATTGATCAAAAGCAAGAACTGTCAACGTTGATGTCCGTAGGTTCATGCAGTTGTTCACCTGTTGTCCGTCTTGTTCTGTTCACTGCGAACCTTCTCCATATGCTGCCTCATTTCCGTAATGATCGGCTGATGATTTAATGTCTATTTTATGGATTCTTTCATATGTGGGAAGTTTTCAGTTCGGTGTTTTGTAGAGCGTGAAATATAAAAATAAAAATAAATAAACGAATGAATGTATGAATGATTGATTGAATGTATGAATGAATGAATGAATGAATGAATGAATGAATGAATGAATGAATGAATGAATGAATGAATGAATGAATGAATGAATGAATGAATGAACGAACGAACGAACGAATAAATAAAATTATTCCAAAAGTTTTTTTAGACGCGAAATAAAACTTGAAAAAAATTCCCAAGTTTTGGTTAGAAAATGAATTGGCAGGACTGAGAGATAAAGAAAGGAATTCTTGTTTTCCATCAAGAGATGGCCTTAATAGCTTTCTCATGACCTCCACTATTCGATTAGGCAGATTTCAAGTCGGGACTGCGGGCATCTTCGACAGTCGGCCGAGCTGAGATGCTAGCTGGATGTGTGTAATTGATGCACGTGAGGCTAGCTGGATGTGTGTAATTGATGCACGTGATGCTAGCTGGATGTGTGTAATTGATGCACGTGATGCTAGCTGGATGTGTGTGATATTGATGTACGTGGAGTTTGCGACAGAAGTCGTGTGAAGAGGAAATGACTAAATTAGATTTCGCGCCTTTGTACTTTTCAGCGAGTGGGACACGAGATTGTTACATATGACTCGCTTGGTTATGAATATCTAATAGAAAACTCGTCAACTTGATTTATCATTTGACAGGAGAAAATGAGGATCATAAAAAAGTGCATTTTATTCTTATACGGTGGCTGGCAACTGTTGCGGTGATGGTGATGATGGTTCCGGAATGATGGTCATGATGATGGTACCGGAATGATGATCATGATGATGATTATGACGAGGATTGTGGTGATGGTGATGATGTATTGGAACCGATAGCAGATGAAGTACAATAATAAACAATTATATGTTTTAAATAATAACAATTATTTGATCAACAGCGAAGTCATTTCTGCAAATCCTTGCGCGGGGGGGGGGGGTACAACTTCTTCTCAGGACCCAACAATTTTTCACATAAATATAAAATTTCGAAACCCTCTTTTCATTTTTTCTACTAAAAAAACTGATCTTACGAATGGAGGGGGGAGGTAGTCAAATTAATTTCTAATAAACTGCCCTCCACTTCAGGGGGCCCACTAAAACACAACAGGAGGCCGACTTCACCGTCATAGGGGCCCCGCCTATCCATAAACAAGGCCTAGTCAAGCATCAACTCAGGCCATTTTGGAGCCTCAATTCTGTCTTTTGGGGGCTCATTCAAAAGTCAGTGGGGGCAATGGTTCGCCGAATTGACATCCCTTTTGACCAACAACACAACAATAAGAATAATTATTATAATAACAATGACGAATAGCGATTGTTTCTGACAACGGTGTTACTCGACACGAGGACTGGACGACGCCTCGTAACAAAATATCTTTAGTTCGCCCTTCCACCCCCCCGTTTACCTACCCACGACGTTGCAATTTTCGTGCAGGTGAAATTTATACAAGCAAACTTTCTGGACCATATTTGGAATTATTATTATTATTATTCCAGCATAATTTGAAATAATAATAGCAAAACTTATGAGGATCGCTGACAGAGGCTAGTTTGTAATCATATTATAATTTTTATTCTCTCTCCCTTCCTCCCCCTCTCTCTCTTTTTATATCTTTGTAGATGTTTGTATTAAACTGAACATGTTTTTAAAAATTACGAAAATAAGAATTTGCAAAGAAAAAAGAAAAAAAAGGTTAAATGAAATTGTCTTGAAGTAGACGAGATGATGCATTGAAAGTTGTTGAATTCAATATTCCATCCAAGTGTCAATTACAACCAGATGTTGCTGGTCCGTCGTTCAACTTTGGCAATTTCTCTTTTTCTTGTTAGTCTCAGGTGACCCAGTGAGGTCACTCGATCATTCTCATTACACACGTGATCATCTTCTTATCTTTGAGTCGCCCCCCCCAGTGAGGGAAAGTCATGGAATATTAGTGTTAACAGATATCGAACTGGATGTCTGAGAGTTGTAAATCTGGCGCGTTTATGACCTATATCGTTGGTCAGCTGTGTTGTTGATCAGCTGTGTTGTTGATCAGCTGTGTTGCTGGTCAGCTGTGTAGTTGATCAGCTGTGTTGTTGATCAGCTGTGTTGTTGATCAGCTGTGTTGTTGATCAGCTGTGTTGTTGATCAGCTGTGTTGTTGATCAGCTGTGTTATTGATCGGCTGTGTTGTTGATCGGCTGTGTTGTTGATCAGCTGTGTTGTTGGTCGGCTGTGTCGTTGATCAGCTGTGTTGTTGATCAGCTGTGTGGTTGATCAGCTGTGTGGTTGATCAGCTGTGTTGTTGATCGGCTGTGTTGTTGGTCGGCTGTGTTGTTGGTCATTTCTTGGCGTATTTTTATTAGTTGACGAATAAGCAAAGTTTTTCTTTGAAACTTCGAAAAGCAGACAAACAAAAACATACAAGCATGCAAACACACACACCAAAACAAATGCATACATTCAAATTATCAAACAGGGACGTCAATTCGAGGACTTTTGAGTGGACCCCCTAACAGAGTTTTGGCCCTCAAAAGATAGAAACGAGGCCCCAAAAATGGCCTGAGAAGTGTAAAGTAGAAACTTTAGATATTTGAGTGGGCCCCTTATGACGGCGGAGTGGGCCCCTGTGATGTTTTAGCGAGCCCCTGAAATAGTCAACAGGTCATTTTTGTTGCAGAACTCCATGAAAACGTTTTAACGTTATTTTTCTTTTTTTTCAAAAAATCTCTTTTGGAAATATTACTTAACCTAAAAAGTGCACAAGGTTCAAGTATGATAAGCATTAATAATAACTTTATTGTAATTTTCACGGCCCATAATAATAACAAGAGAAATATGGGAAACTCCAACTTTCTGTTTACGATCGCATTTAGAACATAAACAATTACTTTCTGAATGGATATTGCTAAGTAACCATTTCCACTGGATCATGTGCGTGCATCTGCGTGTGCATTTATATGTGCATGTGCATGTGTATGTGTATGTGCATCTGTATAAATAAGTAACATTATTTAGTTAGTTCATCATTATCATTATCGCCTGTATCATTTATTAATACATCATCATCATCATCATCATCATGATCACTATCATAATATAATTTTCCTCACCATCATCACCAACATTGTCCTCATCGTCATCATCGTCGTCGTCGTCGTCATCATCATCATCATCATCATCATCATCATCATCATCATCATCATCATATCATCATCATCATCACCATCATCATATCATCATCATCATCATCATCACCATCATCACCATCATCGCCATCATTTTTACAACATCCTCTTCACAACCTGCATCTAATTTGTAGGCATTCTTTCATGAAGCAGTTCTCTTTTGGTTCTTTGTGTGTCCTAGGTCTGCAATTCTGCAATTCTGCAGTTCTGCACGTTCTTGTATTGGTTCAGCGTTCGGAATTTTTGTTCCTTAAGAAATGTACTTAAAGAATTTTCTAATTGATAAATAAAGCACCTAAAATGTAAATAATAATAAATAAGTAAAATTATGTCTTGTTTGAAATATGGATTAGAAAATTAAGGAAAACTCTTAGTACTGATGATGATGATGATGATGATGATGCAATTGGCAATTTTTTTACAAGTTCTTATAGAAAATCGGGAGTAATTATGATTCGTCTCTATTTATTATATTTATTACATGTGCAATCCTGGTGAAATCGATTATATCACCTCTAGTAACAAAAACTATAGAAGTATATGTATATGTATAATGGTATATGTATCTTCATCAAATGTTGTTCATATTTTGATTTCCAGTGACGAGATTATAATAATAATAATAATGTCCATCCACCTTTCAAGTTCAACAATTATGAACCGATTCATAATTTGAGAATCACAATATCCTGAAGGAGACACTTGACCTTATATGGTTGTATGCAGATGGGGATAGGAATAAGATGCTCTTGTTGTATTTCTGTTTGCCTCAGTGTATATCTTTATGTATGTGTGTATGTCTGTATGTATGTATTTATGTGTGTCTATATGCGTGTATGTTCGTGTTTTATTATGACTAGAGTAAGTTTATGTGGGGTGCATTATTGTATTCAAGTGCTGCTTGCTCTAAATAAATAAATAAATAAATAGTTTAATTGACATTAAAACGAAAAAATGCAAACACATTTTTTTAAGCAAAATTGTTTTTCCTGCTAAACAGCATTTCTGACTTCTGAATTTCACACAAACCGGAGGAGATCAGCAGCTGAATGTTGACTCCAGTCGTTGATATAACATCAGAAGATGGAGTCGTAAACAGTGAATTTCATAATTAATGGAGTGTGATCGGTCGAAATTGAATCTGAAAAAGCTAGGATAGCTAAGATAGATAGGATAGCTAGGCTAGATAGCTAGGATAGCTAGGATAGCTAGATAGCTAGATAGCTAGGATAGCTAGATAGCTAGATAGCTAGATAGCTAGGATAGCTAGGATAGCTAGATAGCTAGGATAGCTAGGATAGCTAGATAGTTGGCTGCTTGTGGGACGAAGCGACGAAATAAAACTTTACAGTTTGAAGGAATTGTCTGCCAAAAAAACGAAAACAGTTCTCAGCTTATAAATACGTTACGAATATATCTTCGACAGCAGATAAATTATTGGCAATGAAATGCGAGGGAGGTGTTGGTGATGATGATGATCGTCAGGATTTGATGTTGATAATGATGCTGAGGAAAGGAAAAGGAAACAAATGATATCGGTGAAAGGAAATCGACGGATCTGTGATGATGATTGGAGAGATGCCATTTTATGGTTTGCGATAACTGAGATGATGGTGGTGGTGGTAATAATAATTTAATAATGGTGGTGGTGATAATAACTTAATAATGGTGGTGGTGGTGGTGGTAATAATTTAATAATAATGGTGGTGGCGATGATAATGGTGGTAATGGTAGTGGTGATGATGATGGTGACAATGGTCTTGATGATGATGCAGACGAAGAAGATGATTATTAATTAGGTGACAGTTTGATTATGATGATCATGATGACGATGGTGATGACGATGAGGGTGATGGTGATGATGGTGATGATGATGGAAAAGAAACCAAGACGGACACTTGATATATAAGAAAGTTTTCTTTACACAGGGAACAATGGAGTCATTATTATTGTTATTATTATTATTATTATTATTGTGTGGCATTCGAGATTTTCTCCAACCAAGCAAACGTGGCACACGTTTTATGTCTTATATACAATCTATCTGTGTGTTATAAAAACGATTTAGTAAAAAATTAATTTTATACTCAAAATACGGATGACATATTAGCTATCACATTTTTCTTTCTTTTATCTCTCTCTCTTTTTCTTTCTCTCTCTCACACGCTCACTTCCGTTTTTGTTTATTGCGTATCTCTTTTCCGGAAGTCGACGTTAGCACATCATCACGAAAACACAAAATGCCGACAAGAAATTAATAATTGTCGGCCATCTTGGATTGTAGCAGGAAGTTGATTGATGAGAGTTCAAAAAAAAAATGGCGTGGCTTCATTAAGTGGGAAACTTCGGAGTATCTAGAATCACACGATGGAAAAAGTATTTTTTCACTGCTTCCTTTCTTCATTCCTTCCTTTCTTCACGCTCTCATTCCTTCACTTTCTCATTCCTTCACTCTCATTCCATCAATTTCTCATTCCTTCACTCTCTCATTTCTTCACTTTCTCATTTCAGCACCCTCTCATTCATTCATTCATTCATCTTTGGCAATCAGTCCACATTTCCATGTGTAACATTTGAAATTTTTTAAACGTCTACATCACGATTATTGCCGTTTTCATCGTCACCATCTTTACCAGCGTTATTATCATCATCATCATCATCGTCACCATCTTTACCAGCGTTATTATCATCATCATCATCATCATCATCATCTTTACCAGCGTTATTACCATCATCATCATCATCATCATCGCCACCGTTGTCATTATCATCACCACGACCACCTCAATCATCATCATCAGCAGCAGCAGCAGTATCATAATCATCGATCCATAATCTTACCATCTCCATTTTCTTTTTGTCGGATCACACGCTTTATTTACTTCTCTTGTTGGACGAACGTACCTCATCACGTGGCATGCGTCCTCTGGCGATTAATCAAAAATTTGTGAAAGAAAAATCATTACCTACTACACTCGAAGTGTTCAGTTTCGGAGCTCAATGAAAACGTTTATGATTATTTAGGTAAATAATATCAAAAAGTTTATAATTATTTAGGTAAAATGCGGAAAACGTCTTATAATATCAAAAGTTTATAATTATTTAGGTAAAATGTGGAGAACGTCTTATAAGATGGAACGTTTATAATTATTTGGGTAAAATGTGGAAACCGTCTTAATGAAAAATAATCTTAAAAACCCTGATTTGTCACCAATAACAGATGGGTTAAGCAGAACAGTAAGTTCAACAACCTGATAGCAACTGCGGACAGTAACAACGACATGAGCAACAACGAACAATCTACAAACAACGACCAACTAACTACTACTGGAGGTCACCTCTCCATATGGAATGCCGACAAAAGCCTCACCGGCTCCTACTCGTGTGTGGTCGAAAACTTGGCCGGCTCGAAGAACAAGACCCTGGACATTGTCATCTCAGGTGGGGGGATTCGATTTTCATTCTCAGTTAGAATTTTATTTCAGTTGATTTTTGTGAGGAAGTTTTTTTTTTTTTTTAAGAATTATATTTATCAAATTTGTTTTGTGGTCTTGCGAGTTTCACGAAATAAAATTAATTGAAGTTTTATAAAAACATTCTATGTCGTTTACGTTGAAATTCTCACATCCATCTATCCCTCCGTCCGTCCGTCCATCCATCCATCCATCCATCCATCCATCCATCCATCCATCCATCCATCCATCCATCCATCCATCCATCCATCCATCCATCCATCCATCCATCCATCCATCCATCCGTCCATTCATCTATTCATCAGTTCATTCATCTATTCATCCGTCCATCCATCCATGGACTACTTAGTTGAGAAGTCCATGATCCTTCTATCTGTTTACTTTATCCATTCGTTTTCCATGGCCTCCAAGTATACATGCCGTTCCATTTTAACTCCATCTAGTTCCCCCGGTGATTGCAAAGTCTCCGATGAGCGTGAGAGTAGAAGAGGAGGGGACAGCCATGTTTGAGTGCAAGGTCAACGGCACTCCTTACCCCATAACCACCATCACGTGGCTCTTCAACGACGAGCCAATGGACGTGAGTAAAACAATTTATTTGTTTTAATAACCTAATTATTAATTTATTTATTTAACTTTTTTTTTAAATATTGCAGCAACTTAACCATGGTTGTGTTTTTAAAAGCTTTCTATTATTTGTAAATTGCCTAATTACCGGAAATTTTAACCACTTCAATTTGTAAACAAAAATACTAATTAATTTTTATTTGAAATCACATAATTTTTTTTCAATATTCTTGCAAAATTTTATTTTCAAAACAATTACGTTGACAGTTTTATGTAAAGTACAATAAAATAAAAAAACTTCAACGGTACTGATAATGATCGCAATATCGCAATGGTGATAACAATAAATATGACCGACGAATGGTAATAAAGTAATAACTGTAAATTAAATTGACAGGAAATTATATGATAATTTAAGTGTTAGTTGCATAATTTAGAAATAAAATGTTAATACCCATTATTATCCTTAAATAAATTCATTAAGATTTTTTATTAGTTTGAATACATGTATGCAAACATAAGCATGATACATATAATCATATGCATTTATTGTATGCGCAGATAAACATGATATATATGTCTATACGGTATATACATATGTACATTTATGGGTATATAAACATTATGAATGCATATACATATCTAAACAATATGGACGTATATGCATAAACATATATGCATGCATGCATACCTGCATATACATACACAGAAAAATAATTTTCTACCGATTTTTTATATAAAATGTAAAATAATAAAAAACGAAAAGTTGGAAATCCCTTCGTCACAGATTCGAGACAAAGAAGGCGAACATGATGAAGTACACGGCATCTTCAGACTGAACAGGGTCTTACTCAAAGATGAAGGATACTACGCATGCGTGGCCAACACTACTGGCCATCCCAAGGTCATCTCCAACAACGCTCATCTTTACGTTGAAAGTAAACAAAAAGTTCTTCTTTGTTGTTTTCTTTGATGGTACTGCCAGGGGGGATGCTGATGGAAACAACAACTAAGTCAAATATAAAAATAATGTTTTTAAACATTTGGATAAATAAACTGAATTAAATTTATTAATAATATTCAGTGTCTTTTGTGTCTCTGGTGTTTTCTATTATTCTCTTTTGCATAAATGTTGTTTATTTATTATTAAGTGTTTTCGTTTTTTTATTGTTTATTCTTTATAACATGTCTTCTGCATATTTTTTGTCAACTTCTTATTAAGTGTGTTTTGTATTTATATTCTTTATTCCTTATTGGGTGTCTTTTGAAATAAGGTTGTTTATTCATCATTGACTGTTTTTGTATCAACGTTATCCGGTATAAATTTTTTTTTCATTTATCTATATATTGGTTTAAGAATCAGTTCTTAGCATGTCCATCGCATCATCATAAAAATAATATTTAGTTCCTTCAGACGTTGCAGCTGTTAAACCATCACATTCATCAGCATCATCATCAGGATCAGCATCACGATCATCATGACCACTTTTATCATCATCATCGTTATAATCATCATCATCATGACCATCATCATCATCATGATCATCATGATCATCGTCATCGTCATCATCACTGCTCATAAACCACGCATGAATGGAGTATAAAGTTTGCCGAAAGATGGGTCATGTGACCAAATAGGAGTCTCGCATTATTATTGATGTCTTTAATTTAAAAAGGACTGACGTGATCTGTGTGGGTGGTCGTTCTGTGTGTGAACTTCTTTTAAGTCACGTCAAGTCATGTGGACGAGCAGTTATATATATATACATTATATAATGATTGAGTTAAAAAGTTGTGATTGTGATGATTAGAGTGGTTGTGACGATGGTGGTGGTGATGATGATGATGATGATGATGATGATGATGACATTGATGGTGGTGAAGAATTTGTTAATCTAATTTTAACCTATTAACAACGAGATTATAATTAATACTGTTATGAAAAATATAAAATAATTAACACATTTGATTTAACATTTTTTTTAAATTCATCATTTACAAATGTTTTATTTCATCAAATAATTATTTCTTTGTTTTCCTACTTTTAGAAAAACTGAAATTTCGACCACCGCCAGCAAACGCAAGGCTGGAACTTGGCGTCGAGGGTAAGGTGGTCTGCAGGGCGGACGGGAAAATCCCCCCTAAAATTCGATGGACGAGAAGCAATTCCACCTCTGCCGGTTCCGCTCTTTCCGCTTCTGCAGACCAGGCGATGGAGAAGGATGGTGTGCTCTTCTTTAAAAAGGTGGAGAGAAGCGATGCAGGCAATTATACCTGTATTGCTTCAAGCGAGCAGGGAGTCATCAATGCCACAATTGCTGTAGAGGTGTATGGTGAGTTTTTTTATCGAGCACCGGGGATTAGAAGATATAAGAGTTTAGAATTGCAAAAGTGTTTTTAAGTTTTTGATCTTTTTTTAAAATTAGTATAATGTGTTATGTATATTTCTTTAAATATATATATATATATATATATATATATATATATATATATATATATATATATATATATAAATATATATATATATATATATCCGTTAATAAATGATTTAATAACCTAATTAAAAATGTACATAATTATTTACATTTTTTTTATTGCAGTCAAGCCCCATTTCAAAGTTCAACCCAGCAATATCACTGCAATGGAGGGCAAGCAACAGCTGATGTTACACTGCGTTGCCACTGGTGATCCACTTCCGGTCATTCGCTGGGACAAAAACAACGCTGTACTGGAAACCATGGAAACCATGGAAACGTCAAGATTTAAAGTTTGTTGTTGTTGTTGTGTGGTTGTGATGTAATACTGTGATAAAATTGTGTAGTTATGAGAATGGGTTGTTGGCACAATAGGGTGTGATGATGCAATTTGGTGTAGTCATGATCATGCAGTGATGATGTGGTGTAGTCATGATCATGGGGTGATCCATTATCATGTGATAATGTAGTGTAGTTATGATCATGGGGTGATGATGTGATAATGTAGGGTAGTTATGATCATAGGGTGATGATGTGATAATGTGTTGTGGTGATCTTGATAAAAATTCGTCTATTTGTTTTAGAAAGATACGCTTTTTTGGTCCCTTTAAATGTTTGTAGAGGATTTGAAACAGAAAACAAAGTGGAACGATTTGTTTGTGCAACGTTGGCATATCAGATTCAACATCTTTTTTGATCTTTAAAATGTTTTTGCATGTTGGATAAATATTATTATGATTATTATTATTTTCAAATATTTGCCTGATTTTTATAATGTTTTCAAAAACATAACAAAGGTTTAAGTTTAAACTCACTTTTAAAATTATTTGTTATTTAATTTAATTAAACTTATTAAATACAATTTAAAAAAATTCTACATCACTCAAATCAATAACCATCTGTTAAAAGTAAAATGTAAAACTAAGATAAATGAGTGTGTTGCGATTGGATGTTGTAGTTATTATTATTTAATAATTCATTCACCTATCCGTTAATCCATCCATCCATCCATCCATCCATCCATCCATCCATCCATCCATCCATCCATCCATCCATCCATCCATCCATCCATCCATCCATCCATCCATCCATCCATCCATCCATCCATCCATCCATCCATCCATCCATCCATCCATCCATCCATCCAACCATCCATCCATCCATCCATCCATCCATCCATCCATCCATCCATCCAACCATCCATTCATCCATCCATCCATCCATCCATCCATCCATCCATCCATCCATCCATCCATTCATTTAGTTTTTTTATTCATCCTTCTTAGTGTCTTTCATATACCAACCATTTCCAGGTGTTACACAACGGCACTCTCGTAATATCGGAGGTTTACATGGAGGATTACGGCAAATACAGTTGTACGGCTGAAAACATCGGAGGATCTGAGCGAGTTGAAGTTTACATACAAGTTGCAAGTTGGTTTGAAGCAAATTTTAAGCTTTAGTCGATCTGATTTAGTCATGCTGATGAACATAACGCATTTCGATAATAAAATAAAATTTTAAACTAAACAAAAAACATTTAATAAGTAATTAAAAACATATTTTTTATTACTTAAGCTTATCTTCTCCGATAACGCTGCATTAAGATAATTTTATGCAAATAAAAAAAAAAAGAAATTGTGATCCGATAACAAAGGCAAATGGTTTCCTTTATCAGCTGCCGAGAACTATCACAAGATGATGGCAGGTGATAAGATCGAGGATCAGAGCATGATGAGGACTATCGTGATAGCCGTCTCATGCGGGCTGGTCTATCTAGCCATCGTAGTCGGACTGACTGTTTATTGCACAATCAAGGTGACAAAGGCCAAGAATCTTAAAAAGAGCGGGAAAACAGGTAGAAATATAAAAAAAAATCATTAGTTGATTGTTCAAATTTGATGATTTGTGATCATTTTTGGAAATTTAATTTTTATAAATACAAATCAGGGAAATTAATCTAAGGTATTTAGACGTCCTAATTCGCAGGTTTAACTTCGTTAAAGCATGAATATAATTATCATTATTTTTTTTATATAATCAGTCATATAATTAATAATAATAATAATAATGATAATAAATGATAAAAATAATATCTCAAGACGAAGACTCGCCAGCGGGTGAGAATGCCCTTAGCGAGAATGCCGGATTGGTACCCAGGAAAGAATTAGAGGTGTCCTCTTCTCTCTCTACATCTTCCTATAACACGAGGGCCAACATGGACGATTACAACACGGTGGCAACTTTGAGGGGCACCAGCCACCTCAACCTCCTTTCGTCCACTCTCCACCAGACCATCCTACCCCACAGGAACCCTGAGAGACTTTACTTACCCAGGCACAAGCTTCAAATGCTAGGAATGCTCGGTATTAAACTTGTACTTATTTACAGGATAAATGTGTTTATTGGCAATTTGTTTAAATTGTTTTATTTTCTTAAAGGTCGCAGTCACTACGGAGATGTTTTTTTGGCGAGGACGGAATTCGGTGGAGGAAGTAGTTTGGTACTAGTCAAGTCTTTTCTGTCAAAGACGGAAATGAACGCCGAGCAATGTCTAAGAGAGATCGACATGCTCGGTCGTTGCAATCACAAGAACGTGGCTAAGCTCTTTGGACTTTGCGCCGATCTCGATCCACTCTTTGTGGTTATAGAGCATTTCGAATGGGTGAGGAATTTCAGAAAATTTTAATTTTTCCAAACCGTTGAACATTAAAATTTTGCACATAATTCGCATGACGTCACGATGTCTTATTTCAGGGGGATTTAAAGAAATGTTTGCAAGCATCTCGCGATGGACTTGTACCTAGAATGACAACTGGTCAGCTTGTGGCCATTTGCGGTCAGGTAGCACTGGGCATGGAACACATTTCAAACAACAACATGGTTCACAGGGATCTGGCAGCGAGAAACGTGATCATATGTCCCAGTAGCATGGAGGTTAAGATCAGTTGTCCGATTCTATGCAAAGACGTTTACGCACAAGACTATTTCATTCTGAACGATAGAGTGATCCCTTTACGCTGGATGGCACCTGAGGCCATTCTTGACGCCTGCGAGACCAGGGAGAGCGACGTTTGGTCGTACGGCGTCTTCGTCTGGGAGGTTTTCAGCATGGGCGAGACTCCCCTTTCTTTCAAAAGCAACGAGAAAGTTCTCGAAGGATTGAACTCCCGCGAGAACAAGCTGCCCCATCCCTCGCTCTCCCCAGTGGCCACCAACTGCTGCGACACCCTCTCCTATTCGGACTGCCCCGAGAACATGTGGCGCATCATACAAGCCTGCACCGTCGAAAATCCACGGTCCAGACCTCGATTTTCAGATCTTGTCTCCAATATATACGACCTGACCTACGAAACGGTCATCACCAAGGAAGATTGCTTCTCCACCAGCTGACCTGCGTAGGTAATATTGTAGCGAGGGAGAACGGAAATGCGATATCAAAGAAACTGCTTAAATTGTTATGCAGAATTTTTTCTTTCTCTAATTTGTGACCTAAATTTAAATTGTACATACCTGTAAATAAATAACGAGCACGAAACCGCAGAGTAGTCATATTACCGATAAATATTTCATGCAAGAGATGGTGATAATTTTTTTTTTATAGAAGAAAAAATCAGCAATTTTTTTTGTTTAACTTGCAGTCATTTATGTTAATTGGAATGGATTGTAACATTATGACACTCTAAAATTCTGATGTTAACAAACGTGCAAGAAATATAGTTTTTGTTGTTTTCTAGATGTATTGAATATCGTTAATATATCTTTTTTCTTCTTTTTATAATTTTAATATCTTTTTTAAAGTGATATTTTTTACTAAGTATAACTTATTAAGGTTGTCATTAAATGACTTACCGTGTTTGTTTGTCACTTAAAGTATCATAATAAAAAAACACAAGATTTTCTTATTTTCTTTTACAAATGTGTAATAAATAAATTGTAAAAAAAAGTCGATAATATTTTTGTTAAATAATACTCTAAATTATTGTC
The DNA here is from genome assembly GCA_963978895.1 of Erpobdella octoculata. Taxonomy (NCBI): domain Eukaryota; kingdom Metazoa; phylum Annelida; class Clitellata; order Hirudinida; family Erpobdellidae; genus Erpobdella; species Erpobdella octoculata. The sequence goes on from OZ022246.1 coordinate 21,871,397, forward strand.
AAAATTTACCAACTTTCCAAGTCATCAGAATTTTAAAATTAATAGTCTCTATCCACATTCCATTGCTTGTCGGAAGAGTGCTGCGTTTCACTTTGACTGGTTGGCATTTGATAGTTTGCAGAGGGCAGTGAATTATTTTCAGGCAGGGTCTGGTAGACACTTGCGTATTGTGGCTGCTGGTAATAGGACGGTGGAATGGTGTGGACTGAAAGGTAATTGATGGACGACAGTGGCGGTTGAACCTTCATGGCTTCGTAATTCGACGTGGGCTGCCTCAGCTGCTGGTTTTGGATGGTCTGCTGGGAATGGTCGAACTGCTGCATCCACATTTTGCTGGCGTCGGAGCTTAGCGATACGAATTGCGAATTAGGAGAGGCGTGGTCCATCTGATGGCAGGGTGGCTGGGCGGTGAGAAAAAAACTAGCTAAGTTGGACAGGTTGGTCGATGGGTTACCATTACCCCCGTCAGAAAGATTTGGTTGATAAACGTGTCTGTACTCGCTTTTGGAGTCTTCCAAAATTGCCCTGGCAGGGTCGAGACCTAACAGTCCGCTGCCTGAAACTCTGGCATCGCCACTGCTTTCGTCCTCATCTAGCGGTGTCCTTTCGGAGTTGTCATCTCTGTCGTCGTAGCTCTCGTTGTTCAGGCCGTCACTTCCTCTGTCACTCTTCATGTGCAGCTGATTGTACCCGGACTGGTTTCCTGTTCCGTGATTTGCTGGCTCGGGTTTAATCTGGAAAATAAAAAAGGATTATTAGGTTTAGTTTTAAATAAAAAAAAATTCTATAATCGTTCAGTATGAAAAATGAAATAGTAAGGTTTTTGCTCCGTTATGTGAGGATCCATACAAAATGTATGTTTTGAGATATTTTCAAAACATTTCTAAACAACAACAATTCACAAAATATTTTTCTAAGAATAAAATAAAGAACCTACGGTTACGAAGGCTTATTAACTTTAACTTATTCAAATGCATCACTTTGAATTTATCCTATATTGTCCAAAATGTAAATTTATCAATTTTAAATTAGTCAAATCTGAAATAAATTGATTGAGCATGATAATTAATGGAGCTGGTAAAGAATTCTTTTGATTTGTCTTCAATTGAATTTCCATCCGCAAGATGTTTGTCGAAGCTCTTCACTTTGGTAAACAAGACAGACGAACCATTAAGCGGCTGCTTTCATATTTCAACCCACCCTTCCCCCCGGAATCATTACATCGGTTGATTATTCATAATTGTATGTAAATTTAAATATTATAATAAATTGTATGTAAATTTAAATAATATTACAGTTTTAGAAAAAAACTATTGCATTGCCCATCAGATAATAGTACCATTTTATCGATAACTTTTAGAGCCAAACGCGTTTTTATAAAAAGATAATTTGAAAATAATCACCAAAATTCAGATAAGTATTTTAACTGTAGTGAAATTAACGACGAACTCACTCTTTCTTTATCTCCTTTCTTAGTTTTGTAGCGATGATTCTGAAACCAGATTTTGACTTGCGTCGGGGAAAGTCCAATGGAGTGTGCCAGCTGATCTCTCTCGGGAGCGGACAGATACCTCTGGTTTTTAAAGCGCTTCTCCAGTTCGCTGATCTGAGCCTGACTGAAGAGGATGCGTCTCTTACGTCTACTCATGTTTTGCATGGTGAGTTTCGAAGGTTCGTAAATCATGTGAGGCGGTAGACTGTGCGATGCGCCGTTTAGAAGGCCTGACATTTGTGGACCTTCCAGCTGTAGGCCCGACGATCCGGCGGATCCAGTCACTGTTTGAGGAACCAGGCCAGGAATGGAACGTTGCTGCTGATTTCCCGAGAGAATGTGAGAAACTGTAATAAGAAAATAAGAAAATAACGTTTCGCCTTGAAATTGAGACATTTACCTGGGCATCCTACGAAAACATTCCGTCTAAACAAACGAATCATTCAATATAACATGAAACAATAAACACGACATGGCCAAGTAAATTAATTCCATAAAATGTGAGTAAATAAAATTTAAAATTTATTATAGAAAAAAAAAATAGATGCGACAGTCCACCATGGAATGTCACCGTTGGACCAAATGTTACGGAATGTCGTTAGCTTTTCTTTTATCCTAATTGAATCATCACTACTCGGCCGCTAATATGCAATTAGCAGCATTTAAAAAAGCTTCCATTAAAATTAAAACTCGTTTATTCTATATGGATTTTTTTTAAATATAAATATATTGTGCAGTTTTATTTTTAATGCAGCAAAGCTGCTTAGTATTTTCTAGCCCAACGGTCGTCTCGTAAAATAAGTCCGATTTATGCGGTGTATTTGAAATTTTGGAACTTGTCCACCACCATTTTCATCATCATCATCACCATGAAATCATCATCATCATCATCATCATCATCATCATCATCGTCGTCGTCGTCGTCGTCATCGTCGTCAACGTCATCATCATCATCGTCGTCGTCGTCATCATCATCATCACGATCATCATTACTCATAAAGTATAATATGTACATTTTTTATGTTTATTGATTTTCTCTACACCTGTAAAGTTGTAGTCGCGCAAAAACTATCGAAAGAATTTTTTTTATAAATCGAAATCGGAGTTAACAATTTGACAATAATGCTTGAATGATTAAAAATTAATATCTTCGTTCATGCATAGCTGAATTTTTCGTTTAAAAAAACTTTTACTAATATGTAAGATATGCTCGTAAGACTACACCTCAGTTTAAAACACATTCGACAGAAATAGCAGCAGTAACAGTATTTTTTTTTTTTAATGTTTATCCATATATTTATAACACGATGTACATTACGAAACAGAACATAAACTTAATTTTAGTAAATAAAAACAACAAAATAATTACTTGAAAAAGATGGATTTTGAGCCTGAACGCCGTACCAGTTGGTACGCAGAGGATCGGCGAACTGCAATCCTGCTGCTCCGAGGACGGAGGTTCCAACTCCATTCTGAGCCTCGGCAGAGTACGGCGGAATGACGATGTTGTTGGTGATGTGGTTCGTGTGGTTGGTAACGAGCTGGGTCATGTAGCTCGGTTGGGTCGGTAGGATGTTGTTCGGGAAGAAACTATGGGGTTGAAGTTGGTCGTGGTTTGTCGGAAGAGAGTTCGTCCTGGCTTCGAGCGCTCCAAAGTTAGACTTGGACGTGGCCTGATTGTAGAACAAAAACGACGAATACGACGATGAACTGTTGGGATAAGGAAATGGATTCGAGACCAGCTGATCGTTGTTCCTGATTCCATCAAACAAATCACTCGGTCTTCCAAGTTCAACAAATGTTTTCTTTTCATCTTCTGAATAAAAAAAAGACAATTGCAACTATTATTTTGAAAAATTATAATTATACTTAAAATTAACTGAAAGAAAATATGCAAAGCCGCTCGTTAATCCAGCTCATAAGAATAGCTTTCTACTCCAAAAACTGAAACTTACAAATTCAAAGCAGAAAACTGAATAAAAATTATTATATGTTTTTTCCATTTGCTTCATAACGTACCTTCTGGCATCTTAGGGTTTTAACTTTTATAAGCCCTCCTCCACTTCTAAATCCTGTTAAGTGATCTAGTTAAGATATCGACAACAGTCAATCCAAAACTGAATGAGAAACGAAAACAAGGCTAATTTATTATTCAACTACTATCTAGTGGACACAATTAACTCAAGAAGGGATAGCTCAAGATTCCAGAGTAGTTATATATATGTTCAAGAGGCTCCTCTCTGCCTCTACCTGTAGACTTTTAGCGGCTACGTAACTGAGCTTTGCGCCATTGGCTGATGGCAGGCCAAGACAAGCTCAGCTCTTGCTTCGAGTCGTCTGTCTGACTGTCTGTCTCTCTCTCTCTCTCTCTTTCTATCTTTCTTTATCTCTCTCACTCCCCTCTCTTTCTCTCTCTCTCTTCTTTTCTATCTTTCTATCTCCCACTCACTCACTTGGGTCAAAGTCTCTTCCCCAAGCAAATACTGGCATCTTGAGTTGTCGCAAATGTAGTCTATGCATAAACATGTCGGAACGAAGCAGCGTGTCGATGGGGGCGTTGGCTCCCTTCTGGAATTTGAAAGCAAGAAATAATTTAATTATTTTTTTGACATTTATTATTTTTTAAAATTTTGACTAATAAATGATTCAAAATCAATAAAATTTTATAGCTGATCCAGCCAGGGTTGTCAGCAAGTCGGATCAAAACGTAGTTGAAATGTCATAATTTTACAATATATTTATATAATAATTTATATATATATATAACTTTTAATATTTAATAGTATTACAATTTATTTATATATAGCTTATAGTTATTTAATATAATGTTTAATTGTAGAAAATAGAAATTTAGATGATCAAATTTCGTAAGTTTAAAGACCTGTTTTTTTTATTTGGTACGGGTCGGGTTGGGTGAGTTTGGGTGAAGGTTTTGTGGTGAGTCAGGTCAGGTAAGGTCTGGAAAGTGGGTTCGTTGGAATCTATTGAGTTGATCGTGAACTGAACAACAACAACGTGTCATTGGTGAACTCTTACGTAAAACAATGCAAATGATAAATCACGAAAGACATTCATTAATGTAATTACGTCACACCAAAAGACACCGACGCGGACCAACCATAAGCATATATAGTAGACAGTTATATTGTTAAACAACATCGACTGGTGTCTAAGTGATTGAATAAGTAAACTAATTGTTACGAAGACAAGATTGCATCAAATTATTCACTAATGGGGAAAAATGTAGTTTTATGGCACACTTGTGGACAGAAAGAACTCTTTAGTGCATTCAAATTTGAATTGACTTATTGTGACGCACAAACACTGAACATTAATTAAATAAAGATAATGAAAAATACAAGTTTACGCTTTTTGTCTACATCAAATGATTTACTGTTATTACCACGTTTTTTTTTCAATTTAAAACCCCAGTATGTATCCAGATGGTTAAACATCCCCTATCCAAACTGATGTTATTCGAGAAGTATGAAAATTGGGAATGACTACCTCACCACTTTAAAGACAGCAACGAAATAATTCTTATTAGAAATTTGTTACAAAGCTAGAGTGTGAGACTTACGAGCCAACACCTACCGAGATAGAGGCTGTGAAACACAGCCAGTAGCCTCTTGAAACTTTTAGAGTCAGCAAGAAGCGAACTTTTGTGGGATATTATTGAGAAAGTTTGATTGTGGAGAGTTCGCGATATCGGCTTGAAGTGATCTTGAGCTGGTTTCTTACTCTACCCACGATGAATGACGCACTTTGAAACATTCGAATATTGAAGATAGAATTTTAAGTTGAGTGCTGAACACTTTTGCATTGCCAAATGAGTATTTTTTGCTTTTTTTAATCAACAATTAATATATTAAATAGATAATAGTTAATATATAGGCGTAATAAGCTATGAACAGGCTGTTAATCAATTATTATATTAAAATTTTATAAAGTAAATCTTATTTATGTTTTAAACTATCGGTCAGTTTATTTTCTTTAGAACATTTTTGTTTTCAGTACAATAATAAAACAAAAGAACCTAAATTCGAACTAACAGAACTTTAAACTGAACAACTCATAAAAACAAATAAAATTACTTTCTTCAACAAAATAAAATTTAAGAAACTGATCGATAGACGGACAATTTGTATTTATTCATATTGTTAATCAAGTCTTCAATTAAGGCGATCAATAAATAGGCACAACTAAGGATTCTTAGATAGTAAACTCGATACTTCAAACTTTTTTTACACTTTTCCGTCAAAGCTATTGAATTGCTGGTCTATTTCACACGATTTATCAGTTAAAGTCCTGAATTTCTTTGGTATAATCGAGTACGCAAATGAAATAAGCTTTCATTTTTGTCTATTTCCAATGATGCTTAAACTGACCTGTCTTTATCGGACCGGACGCTTTAGTCTAAAACCTCCCAAATAATGACAAAAATATTGAGATTAACGCATAGAAACTATTGTGTCAATTGCCATTAGCCAGCACTTCATTTCTAAATCTTGCAAGTTGCTTAAACTTTTTTGTTGCAGCGAGTACTTAGTAGCTACTTGTTCGCGCGACTGAAGCACACAAAGAAGTGAGCTTTTCAAAATTCATTGGACGCTTCTTGAAAAGTGTGACAATTTCTGCGAAGTATACAAACAACACAGTGGATTTGATCTATAATGTAACTGATTCCTAAAATAATCAATACATAGTATACTCAATCCATAATATACTCAATCCATAATATACTCAATCCATAATATACTCAATCAATAATACATACACCCAATCTAAAATATACCCAGGTACTCAATCAGTTGTATGCTCAATTTATATGAGTAAATTTGTAAGTTAAAGCTATAAATAATTGTCTGTCTATCGAGCAGTTTCTCAATATTTTATTTATTCAAAAATATCAGATTTCTATAAAAACAGTTATTTCAGTTACTAGATCATATCCCGTACGGATCACTTCCACACGTGTTGATTTGCCTCAAGAAATGGTCGTCGAGGTACGTAGAAGGCTTGTGCCGACAGGTGGTCTTAAATGAGGCACTGTGGTCCAAATTTTGAGGGGATGCACTCGAAATTTTGAGGCGATGCGCTCCAAATTTTGAGGGGATGCGCTCCAAATTTTATCCATGTAAAAAAACAAGTGTACATTAGTTGATTTAATGTACACACTACGCTTACAGCAGTGTGTAGAAACATAGTATACATTCTTTTTCTGGTACCAAATCTGCTGTTTCGCATTATTTGTTAATTACCAACACAAGATTTAAAAGAAAAACGTTTACTTTTTTGTTACCACGAAAACAACTATGACTGAATCTGACTTACTGCAGTGATAAAACTATAATAAAACTTTATCGCTGACAAGAGGTAAGTAATAAATGGCCCACTTGTTTAACTATATGGCTTCGCAAACAATTTCCTCACATATATAAAGCCAGTGATCTTCATTGACGGAGTTTCGCGAGCGGAACTCAGAAAGGTAAATAAGTTATCTGTTCTAAACAAACTGTGAACAAGTTCTTGTGTTAATTCATTATTCGGTGTAAAAATGGAAGCCATTGAATATTCATTTAGTCACTATTTAAGCTGAGCTGAGTGGGAAAATCATTTTTCACTTCAATAACAAAAATGGAATTACCTAGTTGACACAATAACTTTAAACTTAGTTTTGCTTCTTGAACAAAAATTTGAAATGAGACAAATATCTGTTGTATCTCTTCTCGAATCTCACCAACGGATACTTCAAACAACTTCAAGTGCTCCCTGCAAACACTGCCGGCAAACATATTCAGCTTGAAATCGCAAACTGCTCGTTACCAGCGTTTGCTGTAAAACTGTTGACTAGTGTCGGCGAGCAAATTATGTTGAGGGTTCGGGTTGTAGTAATCAAACTCGAGGCCGTAACTCGCAGCTCCATTGTCGGTGTAGTGGTTTGAGATGGAACCAACGTCGGAGTAGTTATTGAAGTGATGCTGCTGAGAATGTCGGGCCGAGCAGTAAGGAACGTGAGTGTATTTCAGACTGTTGACGTCCAAACTTTCATCCAGAGAAGTAGATGGCCATTTCCTTGCAGCCAAAGCGCTGTGAAGTGTCATACCCGGATAGGACAGGTCTGCGTTGTAAGACGGTAAGACGGATGGAACTTGATAAAATGCAGGAAGGGAAAGGGATGGAGGGGAAATCCAGTGCGACGTTGACACGAATCCGTTGTTGCATTTCAATCTGTCGCCGTTTGGAGTAGCTCCCTGGAAGTAGGAATGTGGAAAATGATAATTCCCATGTTCTTGATCTTTGTCACTAGAAGAGCAAGGTTTGCCGTCTCTTACCAGAACGGGAACGACAACTTTTTTTGGCGAAGAAGTCAATTGAAACGAAGCGTTGGAGTGATGATTCAGTGGTGCGGATGGTTGAAAATGTGGATGGTAGGGAAAAAATGCGTTATGATGCAGACTTCCACGATTTGTAGGACATGCACTGCTGGAGACGTCATCGTGGCTTACAACGGAGCTTCGATCATCCGAAATTCCGTAGCATGCTTTCTTCAATTTGTAGCGATGATTCTGAAACCAAATTTTGATTTGAGTCGGCGTCAGCTTTAAGGTTCGCGCCAGATGATCTCTCTCCGGTGCTGAAACATATTTCTGATCCCTGAATCGTTTCTCTAGCTCCAAAGTTTGTATTTTTGAGAACAAAACTCGTCTTTTCTTTTTCTTGGGTTTCGCTTGACCACTTTGTGTCACAGAAGTTGACACGTATCCAGACGAGGTGACACAGGTGTCGTACTTGCTCCCTACAACGGAGAGAGATGTGCGTTTTGCGGGAGAAAAGTAATTCGTGTTGTTCGTTGATTGGACTTTTTTTGAATGACATTTGAACGAGTTTTTATTGATTTCTGGAAATTCAAGTGACTTCGAGGCTGGTTGATGAAAGTTAGGATCGGTTGATGCACTCTGGTCCAGAAGGGCAGAACTGTCGCTACTGTGTTCCTGTGGGTCTTCAACGTCTTCAGATTTTGGTTGATTGGGAGCGGTTGTTGGTAAGTTTTTCTTTGCTGCAATCGCATTAAAACTTATCTTAAATGAAAAGACATTAAAAAAACAATGCCGGGAGTTGTTGATATTTAGAGACAAAAACATTCTATTATGATTATGTTAAAAATAATTTAAAAATACAACGAAATGAACTGACCGGAACAAGGCGATGGAAGATAACCGAGAGAATCTGGAAGAGAATGAATGAAATCTTTGTTTTTGCTTTCGCTGCTTCTGTGAAAACGTTTGTCCTGATAGTCGAGTAAGTTCTTCATGGTGAAATGCACTTTTTGCTGCTCTTGAGCAAATGCAGTAGTAGGCCAAACGAGGTCTTCAGAGCCCTCCATTTGAAGATGAAACAAGAAAACTGCACCGCAAGTGGTCTCAGTGAAAATATCGAGAACATCAAAATGTTTCCAAGTGTTTTCTTGCTTGTCAGTGCAACTTTCTGATCTTACACTTCTAAAATCTTCAAAACCTTTGATGGTGGAACTCAACAATTGAATCTCGTCGCCTCAACTTACTTTATAACGAATATTTAAAAGTATATGTTTTTCGAATTGAACAGCTCTTAAAGTACAATTTGCAGTACAGTTAACCCCGCTATGCAGTGGACCACCTATCATTTATTTGCATAGACATTTATAGGACCACCCCGATCTCGAAGTACAGGCCCTCCATGATGTCACATCATTCGTCACGCATCGGTCTATCTGCTCCAGCTGGAATTCAACTCCAGTTCAGCAGCCAATCGGAATGGAGCTCATTTCAGGAATCGCGTTTTTTTTATCTTTAATTATGTTGTTTATAATATAAAATTTTGTTTAGAATTCTTTCCAAGAGCAGAAGATTCTCTTACATTATTTTTTAGCATTAAATAGAAAACTAACGGTTTCAGAACTTAAAATTAGTTCTAGCTTTATAACAAATTAAAGTATTTGATTTCAAAAATCAATTTATAAAATTAAGTTTAATTTAACTAAAAATTATTTTATTTTCAGAATAAATTTTTTTAAAACTTTTTGTCATTGCGAGGTTTCCATTGAGAATAAATAAATACTTCGATAAATTGCCACCAGAAACATCACAAGCATATCATCATTAATAAATCTTCTTAACATCCAACCCATGCACTCGTGGTGCAAGCCAACCGGAAAATTATCCAATGGAGCGACAACCGGCCAATGAGGGCAACTGCACGTTTGAAACGACGAATGACCACGTACGTAACGGAGCGTCAATGACACACCGCTACACGGACCGCTTCGTCATTGGTCAGCTGGTCGACACGTGATTTCGATTGTGATGTCGTCATAATTTCAAGATGGCGGCAGAAACATAATTTTATTTTTAGGCAAATTTTTTTGTTTTCATTTTGAGCAGAATAATTGAAATGTTAATTCAAAATGCATAGATTAATAATACGGAAATTATTGAAGGTAATAATTTGTTTTAAATTTATAAATTAATAATAAATTAATATGAATTAATAATAAATTAATAATAATAATTATAAATACATTAATAATTTGTTTTTAATGCTGGTTAAGTTTTATTTTGTTGCTTCCGTTTTATATCTTTGTTACACTTACACATGGCGATATCCTAACTCAACTATAATTTAAACATAAAACTGGCTTAATTAATTAATTGAGTGATTTGAATTGAATTGAAAGATTGAAAGTAATTGAATGAATTTAAAATTGTATTCATTTGATTTGTTGACTTATTAATTCAATTGGATCAGTAGATTTCTTGGATATTTGATCAGATATTTTCGGAATTTTTTAAAGTCAAGTTTTACAATTAGTTTTAAAGCTCGTATGAGAGAAACTCCAGGAAGCGCAAAAATAGCAATGAAAGGAATTAAGGAGCCAATGAACAGTGATCTGAGAGTTGAGTGGTCCTGCACTCCCAATCCCCAGTTGGGCTTCGAAACAAACTGAGTTCAATCAATGTCAGTTGATGAACGATGAGTTACCATGGCCATGAAAGATGGAATAATCTATTGGAAGTGCTGGAGGAAGGATCGCTGGAAATGCTTTACAAGTTTTCAGAAAACTTTGTCGTAAAACATTGGAAGACTCGAAGCTGGATCATTGGTGGCGATGGAAGTATTCAGGGCAGTTGAAATAGACAACTTCATCAGGCACTGCGACAACTTCCACCATGCAGGCACGAGACTTGTGGTTTTGTTTTCTTCTAATAGGCGAAGAACAGGCATGACATACAAAATCGCCAAAGAGCGTCAAGTACACCACAGGCTACCAACAGTTTTGTAGCCCCACCTTGAATAAATTAGAATCAGCTCAACGGAGTTTAAATAATGACATTTTTTCCAATATTTATGTTATACTGTAATTTGTTTTTATTTCAGTAATTTACCTTACAATGTCTTTAAATTTTTCATAAAACTTAAAGAATGACCTGAATAGTCTTCCGATAACCCCGGTCGAAAACTTGTGCAAGTGGATATCACTCTTATGAGTCTATTTGACAATTACGAAAAAAAATTTCTTTTTTTTTCTGAGGTTTAGACAATTTTTAAATTAAGATTATATATATATAATGTAAAGTTCAAATTTATCAACTATATTTAAAATCAGAAATGGTAAATTATGTTTAAGGTTATAAAATATATATTAAATACTGAAAATTTATATTAGATTAAAGATAAAAATAAAAATTATATTAGCAAATATAAATAATATTGATGATGCTGATGATGATGGTGGTGGTCGTAGTGGTAGTGGTGGTGGTGGTGGTTGTGGTAAAGGTGGTGATTTAAAGGGAATTACAATTTTAAGTTAAAGAGTAAGAATATATAAGGATGAGAAAAAATAAATTATGTCGAAGAGTACAAATATGAGTCATATTAAATATGAAAATTATCAATAACAGTTATCTCATCTTTTTTCAATATTGAAGAGGCTGTTATCATCACAAACTGCTGCTTCTTATCTATTACTACCATCATGACCACCATCATCATCATCGTCATCATCAGCATCATCATCATCATCGTCATCGTCATCATCGTCGTCGTCGTCGTCGTCATCGTCGTCGTCGTCGTCGTCACCGTCACCTTCACCTTCACCATCACCATCACCATCACCATCACCATCACCATCACCATCACCATCACCATCACCATCACCATCACCATCACCATCACCATCACCATCACCATCACCATCACCATCATCATCATCATCATCATCATCATCATCATCATCATCATCATCATCATCATCATCATCATCATCATCATCATCATCATGAATTGTTACCAAATTATTCATATTAAGAAACCCCTTGCATTCCATAGGATGGGGAACAATAGAAATTGTTGCGACCAAACATTAAGTGAAGTATCGTCCTTATAAATATTCATGTCTCCTCTTTTAACCTTTTAATCTTCCTTCAGTCGCTCCGTCACAAACGCGCCGACGATGTGGAAAAATGCGCCAACACATATACACACACAAACAGACAAACACAGAGATACAAACACAGACACACACACACTCTAGTATTTTCATGATTCCGTGCACATACACACACATACACCCGCGCACACAAACACAAACAACGGTAAATTAATAACAATTACAATATTGTTTTTTTTGTCGGAAAACTTTTGCTTTGATGACTTGATGGTGAGATTCGAAACTAAGCTGTTAAAAATCGTGAAGTTCCTGGTTATCGCGGTTATACTAGATTAACATTCAACTTCCATCATCATCACAACCACCATCGCATTATCACCATAACCACTACAAACTATAATAAACACAACCATAATTATCATCATCGTTACCTTCATCACCATCATCATCATCAGCAGCAATAACATCATCACCATCATCATCAGCAGCAATAACATCATCACCATCATCATCAGCAGCAATAACATCATCACCATCATCATCAGCAGCAATAACATCATCACCATCATCATCAGCAGCAATAACATCATCACCATCATCATCAGCAGCAATAACATCATCACCATCATCATCAGCAGCAATAACATCATCACCATCATCGCCATAACTAATTGCATTGACGTTTTAAAACCCATAAATAACTTCTTTGACGTTTCTCATACCTCAAACGTCCGAGGGCGAGTCACGTCACCTTGACAACCCGGTCGCAGTGCGCAGGCGCAATGACCTCGCAAATAGGGTTGGGCGGATTTGGGGGTGTTCTATTGATTTCAAAAGCACTTCATCTGCGAGTTGGCGGAATTTATAGCGGTCTATTATAATTTCTGTTTGTGCTCATGAAATACAAATGTGTGTGTGTGTGTATATGGGTTACTAGCAGTGCCCGTAGCGGCTTCGCTCGCATGAAATTAGAGAGTTTGAACCGTGCATCCATAGTAGAGATCAATTTTTTAGGTCTCGGCTCGGCCCGTCGACAACTTAGCCCAGCCCGTTTTAAAAACCCAAACTCCGGCCCGGCACAGCCCGTCTGAATTAGGCCCGGCCCATTCTTACAGGCTTAGAAGTTCTATATACTTGATGAAAAACTTCGGCCCGTCCCACCTTGACTTCAGGTTTGGCCCGGCCCAACTGAAGACCCTAAAATCACTAAAATATCTATATACTTGGTGAAAAACCTCGGCCCGTTCCACTTTGATTTAAGGTTTGGCCTAGCCCGTGTGAAGACTCTAAAATAACAGCTTGGCACGGCCGGTGATAAACTGAACTTAGCTACTTTTAACCGGCACAAAACTTCAAAATACTAATTTTTACATTTGTAGCACTTACAGTTTGTGAGTAGCAGTTATTTTGAAATCAAATAACTCTTTTTTCCACCCCACATTTGATGTCCTGGAAACCAAATTTTAAAAAAAATGTTGAAACACTTATATCATAATTTTTTGAGTAAATACTAAATACTAATTTTGACATCTGTAGCATTCATAGTTTTTGAGTAGCAGTTACTTTAAAAACCAAAGAAACCTTTTTTCCACCCCACATTTGAGGTCCTGAAAACCAAAATTTCAAAAAATGGTGAAACACATATATCCTTATTTTTAGAGTAGAAACTAAATACTAATTTTTACTTTTGTAGCATTAACAGTTTTTGAGTAGAAGCTACTTTAAAAACCAAATAACCCAATTTTCCAACCCACATTTGAGGTCCGGGAAACCAAATTTGTAAAAAATGGTGAAACACGTATATCTTTATTTTTAGAAAAGAAACTAAATAATAATTTTTACATCTGTGGCATTTACTGTTTTTGAGTAGCAGTTACTATAAAAGACAATTTGCCCTATATTCCACCCCACATTTGAAGTCCTGGAAACCAAATTTTCAAAAAATGCTAAAACACGTATTTCATTATTGTTGGAGTAGAAACTAAATACTAATTTTTACTCCTGTAGCATTAACAGTTTTTGAGTAGAAGCTACTTTAAAAACCAAATAACTCAATTTTCCAACCCACATTTGAGGTCCGGAAAACCGAATTTCAAAAAATGGTTAAACACGTATTTTGTTATTTTTCAAAAAGAATCTATATACCAAATTTCAGAAAAAAACTTTAGAAAAAATTTTAGAAAAAAGGTTGTTTTCCAGTTTTTTCCCCTCAGGAGCAAAATTTTCAAAAATCCTTTCTTAGCGGATGTTTACGCTATAAAAGTAATATAAGTTCCAAATTTCACGTTCCTAGGATGAGGCGTTTGAGCTCGGCGTTGATTATCAGTCAGTCATCTGTCAGTCAGTCAGTCAGTCAGTCAGTCAGTCAGTCAGTCAGTCAGTCAGTCAGTCAGGACATGTTCTTTTATATATATAGATTATGTTTTATGATCGAAGAATTATTTTTTACCTGTGTTTATGTTTGTACGTGAGTTCTTGCGTGTTTGTGTGTTTGTTTGCTTGTGATTGTAACTGTTTAACGTGAAATATAATTGTAATTTAACAAGAAAGTAATTGTCTCTCTTGAAAAATTGTAGAAATAAACATATAATCATTATTAATAATTATTATTAATTATGATTTCTATTTATAAATATATAAAATTTATGCGGCAAAAGGAAGTAAAAAGTAGAAAGAAAAAGAAAGAAAAAGAAAGAGGAAGAAAGAGAAAGAAAGAGAAAGAAAAAAAGAGAGAAAGAGAGAGAGAGAGAGTAATGTGACAAAAAATATTGTAAGATATAAACACAGGCCAGTGAGGCCAACTTCTTACTACAATAATGGACCACCAGCAAAACGAAAAGATACCAAGAGAAATCCAAAAATAAATTAAAAAAGTGCGAGATCAGGATTATCCAGTTCTTGGAGGAGGTCTGGTGATGTATATTAAATTTTAGTTGAATTGAATTATACAGTAATAATGGATAGACTGCATGAATATCAGTAATATAACAAATAATCACGTATAAATCAAGCTTTATGAGTTTCTATTATCGGCTGTAAGTTAGTAAATAAAACATTTTAGTAGTAAATTTAGATAAATTATCAAAACTGGAAAAAGTTAACAATTAATTCAAATACTTCCAAGTTTTTATTTGGCATCGTCACTCACAGCCATGAAAATACAATTGGAAATAGAGTTTATTTTAAAATAACATTAAATGCTGCAAATGTTATTTGCCAGTTGTCTGCACATATTTATAAATGGAATCACATGGAAATCAGTCCTGTCACAGAAAACTGTTTTCTTACCTGAGTGATTCTTTGTTTGCCGCATTGACACCTTGTTAATTAACCTGTTGTGCAATCTCTCAAGTTTGCACAGGGCTTTGGCTGACGATGACGAGAGATTATACAAACCAATTTGCTTAAAAAACTAAACTTCAATTTTTTAAACAAATACACGTTAATAATAAAGAATAATAAAATTTAAATTCTTAGTTAGTTAAAAAATATTGAATGTTTTAGAATATATATATATAATAATATATATATCTTCGAGCCAGTCACATATTCATGTCCGAACAAATTTATTTATCGATTCGAATGCGCAATAGAACAAAATAATAATAAATTAATAATTTAATAAAAAAATTTATGGCACCTTCGTCAACATTATTTTAATAAGTTCAATAAAAAATGTGAATTCGAAAATAAATAATTTGTCTAATAAGCGTTTAATTCGGGAAACTATAATTAAAAATCTTATTTAATTTCCTAATTTATTTATTTATTAAAATTTGTAATAAACGTTTTACGGATATCCAAAAAACTTTGGAGATTATACATGAAATAGTTTGTGCCAAATAACCTAAAAGTGATTTGTTTTTTTTTTCAATGTGTAGAAAATATCAAGCTTTCTTAAGCGAGTGAGGAGCTGCCACTTCAGTGCTACTTATCCAGGTCTCCAGGAGGTTCATACCATGGTGGATGTTTTAAAGTTTCGCTTTTCAGTTGCGTCTACTGGTTTATTTATGAAATTTCATTGTATTTTGTATTACTCATCCATCCATCCATCCGTCCGTCCATCCGTCCGTCCGTCCATCCATCCATCCATCCATCCATCCATCCATCCACGGGCATCTCGTCAGAGAGCAGCAGCAGTTGGAAAACTTCCTATAGAAAACTTCCACGCCTGAATGATCACAGAAACTTCAATCGTATGTGATGAATTCATTAATTATCATCACACGGACAGATGCTGGGTTTTTTTTTAAATTTATTTCTTATAAAATTATTTTTTATTAATTTATTTCTATATTTTTTTTATTTATAAAACAATTTTATTTTTAATTTTGCGTTTAATTGA
Organism: Erpobdella octoculata; assembly: GCA_963978895.1. Classification (NCBI taxonomy): domain Eukaryota; kingdom Metazoa; phylum Annelida; class Clitellata; order Hirudinida; family Erpobdellidae; genus Erpobdella; species Erpobdella octoculata. The sequence continues at coordinate 21,887,663 of OZ022246.1, forward strand.
ATCTTTATTGTAATTTATAAATTTTTTTGTTTTAGTTTTGAAAACATTAATTTTTGGGAATTCAACAAAACCACCGAGAAGTGCTAAATGGAACATTGCAATTATTATTACATGAAAATTTACCACACTTCAAACTCATGAATAATTAATTAGATATTTATAATAAAAAATACATTAAAACACATACACACACACACACACAAACACACATACGTACGTGAACATCACATGCAACGCGACAGGGCGTTTCAAGCTGTGGAAACTTTCTCCAACCCACAAAATTTCCATTCTTTTGAAACGTCATCAGAATTTTCATTCAACATTATTTTGTATTTCGATAATAACAAATTTTATTTATTACAATAATATATTAATAGCCATAAATTATGATGAATAACTAATTTTATTTATTATAATAAAATATATTAATATTTAAATAGTAATATATTATATTTATTATTATTAAAATGTTATTGTGAAAATTTATTAGATTAAAATGTTGAACAAAAATTATCATAATAGTTTATTAAATTTTAATATTAAAATATTATTTTAGAAATTTCTTCAGTTATAATATCAAGATTGGCAATATAAATCCAGAACGTTTAAAATAGAAAAAAAACTTATTTTAGAAACTACTGGAATGTCCTGGATATTTAATAATCGATTTTAAAATTTGAAATGATGTAATTTCATTTTAATTTAATTTAAAATATTTCAACGACGTGGATCATATAATGATAGAACACATGTCTTATGAATACACATTTTATAAAATAATTATTTAAAATTTATTAGTTAAAAATTAAAAGTATTTAATTTTTCCCCGCACATCCCTAAATTATAACCGGTCATGAGCGACGGAAGTTCTACGTATTTCCTCTAAATCCATCTGCCCGTTTTCATAAGCAACAGACATTTTAGAACTCAATCTTTGTAATATCTCATCCGTGTTTCTGATCGACGTGTTCTTGAGGCACAGACGAACCAGCGATGGACATTCCAGAAGAGAATACGGCAGTCGTCGAAGTTCGTAATTGTCGGATAAGTGAAGCGATTTCAAGTTCTTCATGTCTTTAACTGATTCTGGAACGGCGATCAGTCGGTTGTTTCTTAACCACAAATGTTCGACGTTTGGCGAATTAATGACGGCTTTGGGAATTTCTGTGAGTCGATTGTCATCGAGTACCAAAGTTTTGACGCCCATCAGCTGATCGGTTATCAGCTCGAGTCGGTTTTGTTTCATGTTTATTATCTCCAGGCGTGGAAGTCTGGCAAGACAAACCGGTAGATTTCGAAAATTGTTTCTGCTAAGTATCACCGACTTGAGATTTATAAGCGATTCGAATGCAAAAGAGAGATTGTTTAGCTGGTTGGAAGAGGCCTGGAAGTCTTCGAGACTTGAAAGTTCAGCCATGGAGGAAGTCAAGAAGAGAAGAAGGTTTCCACTGACGTTGAAAAATTTCAGTTTCGTCAAACCGTTGAGTGTATCCGGCAGTGACTTGATCTTGTTGTAAGATAACTCCAGTTTTTCGAGGTTGTGAAGGGAGCCTAATGAATTTGGAACATTTTTGAGCATGTTCTTGCTCACGTCCAACTCAACTAGCCTGGTCAAGCCGCCCAAACTCTCTGGAAGAGCATGAAGATGGTTGTCTCTCAGCTGCAAAATTTCTAAGGCACGAGCTTCTCCGATTCCGTTAATGGAGCTTATAGAATTTCCACTCAGATCGAGTTTCTTCAAGCGAGAGTGAAAAAGCGTCGGTGGTAAGATCTTGACGGCCGACAGAGTGAGTTTGAATGAAAAAAACTGAGTCAACATGGAATTTAAATATTGTGGAAATTCCGTGATTGTCCCTTCAGAATCTTCTATCCACATGTCAGTAACGTTGTACAAACTGAGAGAAGAAAGTTTTTCAAGAGCATCCTGGGAGCTGATCCTGACGCAGGTTTCTTCTTCACTTCTCTCGTCTACTTTTTCCTTCCACTTCTGAATTTTGCTGTTTTTGTAGACCGACGACGTTCTAGTCTTCTCGTATAGAGACTTGGAGCCTGGAAAAGAACGATTATTCTGGAATAAGTAGCTATTTTTCAAGAACATTTACCAAAATAAGCTTAAAAATTAAATGCTTTTCAGAGGGGCTTGATTGAGCAAAGAGCGATCGGTGGAATATTGTAGGCCTATATGCACTGCCATGCGTATCATTTAACGTAGCAAAAAGGAAGTACCGAATACAACATCCTGGTAAAACTTCAGAACTCTCATGAGCGGTTGGTTGGCAACGTTTGGTTTTCGTTGAAATGAAGAACTCCAAGCGCAGGGACGTCATTTCAGCAAAACCTTAGAGGGCAAGATGTTTTAGGGGCCGACTCAGTGGGGTAGCTAGGGTTTTCTTTGCCCAGGGACAAAACACAAAATCTGCCCCCTGCATAACATCTTTTGCTTCTTGCTTCTTGCTCCCAAAATACCTAATGACCAGAGGGGGTAGTTGGAGCCACTTTTCGAAATCCTCGTTTTATTTTTTCTTCCAAAAAACTTGATGCCTGGGCGAGGTTAAATACCATAGCATCTGAGTGAGCATAAAAGCATTACCAGCAGTCTGCTGTGACTCTATGAATAAAGCTATTGCTATGAAAATCTGGTGTAAACGGTAATTTGACGCATATTAGACAAAATGTCAATAACTTTACGACGTCAACTCGCAGAACCTCTTCTTGTAGAATAGGCAATACGAGCAAATCGCTCAAACGTTCATCGCCACAGCGAGTTCGAATATAAGTTTTAACTCTTTTCATGCAGCTAAACCTTCGTTCGTTTTCTACCGAAGTGACAGGCAAAGTTAAAACAAGATCTGCTAGGTGAATCATATTGAAAAATGCGTTTGGCATTTTTGCTAAGTGAAAACGCATGTCTTCCAAATTAAGAATAAGATTTTGAAGTAAAGAAACGTACTATTTTGCAGTGCCAGCCAACTTCAACTTTAACCACGAGAGGGTCGATATCCAAATTTGGATTAAGCTTCGCAAGTGTGCCAATTCGATTTGCAGAGAGGAAATCATCAAATTGCGGATTGAAGGAAATCAGGTTTAAGTACGTGGGGCCCACTTCATTGCCGAGGACCCCTTAAGTGCGTGGGGCCCACTTTAGTGCAGGAAGCCCCCTTAAGTGCGTGGGGCCCACTTCAGTGCCGGGGGCCCCTTAAATTCGTGGGGCCCACAGAAAAGTCTGGAAAGGACTACTTAAAAATCAGGAGGGGCCCACTTAGGTGCCGGGGCCCACTTAAGCGTGGGAAAACCATTTAAGGACTGGGGCCCACTCAAGTGCGTGGGGCCCACTTTAGTGCCGGGGGCCCATTGAAAACTCAGGGGGGGCGATGGCCCCCCTGCCCCTCCTAATTGACGTCCCTGGCCAAGTGTAAGATTAAACAAAGTTTAAGTGTAATGATAACAAATCAGCTTTTTTATTTTTTAAACATAAAGAATTGTTTTTTTAAAGCAAATGTAAAATAAATATTAATTTTATTATTTCTTCGACTTACCGAAGAATGAGGAGAACCTGTTGAAGTGCCTTTTTGTCCAACTTTCCGTTCGTCTTCTCAGGCATTCGTTTGTTTGACCGTCTTCGTCATTGGTCGCTTGCATTTCTATGACTTCGTAGGCGCTCATTTTTTTAACGTTTATTTTCGCTTTCCAGAGATTCTGCGAAAACAAATTCTGTAAACAAATATATAAACCCACTGATCCACTCGCTCCATTTAAATTTTGTGCAAGACATCATCCAACTTAAAAAAAATGATTATGAAAAATACTTATTCTTAAGACACTAACTGTACGTTATTGAGTTATTAGTCCCATTTCCATAAAGAGCTAGCAGAAAGTGAAAGAATAAGTTTTTAAATGTTATTTAGTTATAATTATGCAATTATTAAGAAAGTTATTGTGCTGCTAAGTGTGACTATATCGAGAGATGAATGAAAGTTTTGCGGGAAAATATTTGTTTCCATAACGTTTCGCAAACATCAGAAATGTCCAATCGCTTGATGTTATTGGACAAACGTTTTCCATCTCAGTTTGAAATGCAATGTGTCAATAAATTACATAAACTAAAATAAATATGTCTGAAAATCTTCACAAGGAATCGTCAGATATAGCTACATTGCCTATTTTTCTGCAAAAACTACAAAACGATAATAAGATTCCATCTTACACTTGATAATAATTAAATTCTGCTGTCAAATGTCCTAATCCGTATGTATTCAACAATATTAAACGATAAGTATTCCAATAACAATAACCTCATTGAAAAGCATTTCGCTATTTAAAAAATCGTTGAAATCTTACATATTACAGCTAGATTCATAATTTCAATATCTATATACTTATGTTAACTTCGATACAGATATGTTAACTTATATATACTTATGTTTACTCCTATACACTTATGTTAACTTTTATTTCTCTGTCTCGGTTCGTATCTGAATTTTCGTTTATAGGTCGTCCAGTTAGCGGGAAGTAATTCCCTTTGGATGAACCTTTTGAGCACTTGATTTTTTTTTTCCTTATTTATAACTTCACTGTTGTTTTGTTTCGTGCTCAATAAAATGTTCAAATGTTAAATGTTAAATGCATGAATGAATGAATGTTAGACAATATTTCCTTGTGTAGCGTACAGAGTCCTTTTCTGTTTATAGCAATATTTCGCAATATTTAGTTTTTATGGCCTTTTTTTATTCCCCTTCTCGAGGCTAGGATCAGGGAAAGTTTTATAACGTGACTACCTTGTTAACTTCCTTAATATTTGGCTGAAGAAATAATGTTATATCCTGCCGAAATCGACTTAGAATGAAATGCCAGACGATAACCTTATTTAATTCAATTATATTTGAAAATCAAGTTTATTATTATAAAAATAATTCAAAAGCACAAGGTTGCTTACTTTATTCCGAAAAAGACGAAAAGTTCCTTCATCGAAAGCTTCGATCAACTGACAAGTTAGCTAATAATATCAAACCTGTAAAAACACATTTTTATAAGTAATATTACTATGGCATGCAGGAAGGCGATGCAGACAACCTGTTGAATAGCGAGCAAACTAGCCTATACCTGAAGCTTATTTTTTATGAGAACGGTAATCAGAAGCAAGAATAGGTGTGTAATCACTGTAATCGCATATAGGAGTGATTCATTGAAGATAGATAGGTAGTAGTAGTAGGTATACTCAGCTGATTATGCATGAAACACTTTGTAATCGTTACTTTTCTATTTAATTTGTAAGCAAGAGAACCTTATACAAATTAATTTTTTTTTTAAATTGATTCAAAAATAAGATACATTTTCAGAAAGACACAACTTCAACTGTGAAACTTGCAAATCAACCATGGATTACTAGATGGTACTTTTATCTAGTGGACTAAGGTTCAACCTAGAAAGAATAAAATGCTGATTAATTTAAAGTCCCATTTTATCGCTGTTCCTGGTAGTACAAGAAGCAAGCTCATGTTTCCAGTTATTGGTTTAAGGGGAATGCCGTTGTCAAGTCTTAAGTCTTATATAAGTTTGAGGCAAAGCTGAAATTTTTTCAAGCTGCAAAAAAGCCAACTTCAGTCCCAGTAAGATTGATAAACTCTCAAAAATAATTAGTTATAAGCAACAAAAACGTAAAACAAAGTTTTTAATAAACAGAAGTTCTTTTAATTCCGCATTACGAACACTCAACACACACGAATGAACAGCCTCGCCAGCGCAAGAAGATACGAATGACAAAAAAATGACTACAATGACACGAGATCTGTCATAAAAACAGAAAGAAAGCAAATTCTGACGACTAACTCGAATAAATCGTCAATCGTTTGTTTCTCATTTAAATATCAGAGTTTCGAGATTTCTTCTCTGCAAAGTTTAGGAGACGGGCAAGTGCGATCTGACTTAATGTTGACAAACATAAATAAAAGAACTCGAGAACGAGCAAGTAAGATGGGGTGGATATTTAACGAACTTCATTCAACTGAAGAGTTTGGGAATCAATTGAGTAGTAGTAGCACAAGCAACATTATCGTGATAACGAATACGAACGTTCAAATCATCTATCTTTTACAAAGTGTCATCTGTCATCATCGTCGTCATCGTCGTCGTAACCCACGTTGACCCCGTCGAAACCTTCATCGTCATCGGTGACGTGATATATGTCATCCGAATCGAGGTCACCGCTTTGACTATCACTGACGTCGTTATCTGCGTCGTTGATTTCATCGTCATCGTCTCCAACGTCGTCCCCGATGACATCATCATCGTCTTCGTCCAGATCGTTCCCAAACATTTCTTCTTCTCCAAGATTTATCTTCTTTGACAACGAGGCAGCCATTTGAGCAATGCCCTTGATCGTAGCAGGTCCCTGATAACCGTTGCTAAGAGAGTCTCCAGCTCCTCCTTGACCTACATTGAAACCGAACAGACCGGCGGCACTTGCAACATCGCACGGATCGATGACGGAAGTCTGCTCTGTCGGACTGACAGATGGACCGTCGAGCCCGACATGGAAGGAAGGTTTCAACGAAGATTTCCTGTGTCTCAGTTGAGAACTTTTTGAATGGTGATGATTATAATGACCGGAGAGATCGTCCGAATCGCTGTCAGAGGATTCGATTCTATCGCCAAAGTACTGCCGGTCTCTCCTGGTTCTTCTGCTCGGGTCCCACCTGTCTTTCGGTCGAGCACCGTTGAAAGCATTTTCTGACTTCGATTCGCTTGCATTGTTGCAAGAAGACGCGTGGTCGCTACTGGCAGGTCGAGATACGCTTTCAGACGAGTTGAAAGTGTCCTGCTGTTGCAGGGCATTTGAACTTTGTTGAACTTGAGATGCAGCGTCGCCAGGTTGCTGAGAAGACTGTTGATAAGAAGATTGTGGCAAGTCATCTCCAGCTTGTTGATAATTGGCGAGCTTCTTCATGAAGGCTTTCCTCTCTCTTTCTTCCATGTCCTTCGCACGAACCGATATGACCGATCGCAACTCGCTGATCACACGAGCCGCGTCCTTTCTTTTCTGCTTCATTTCCACCTGCGACCGAAATTTAAAGTACAATAACTTAAATGCGATTTCACGCGACCATTTCAAAAAAAAAATTTTTTTTTTAATTATGACATACCATGACATCATCATCTTCCATCCCCTCTGTCGTTTCTCTCAATATTAATCCTGACATGCCTTCAAACACCTGGAAAAAAAACTCCCATTAAAATAATACTTATAAACTTATTGGAACAAAAATTATAAACAATAAAATAACTTGTTTACATAGAAATAACAATTCAAGTCATATTTGTTTGTATTGAATAACAAAAGAAATTTTATGAAACGACAATATAAAGATATTATATGTGTGTCTTCTTTCTCAATTCCTCACTTCATCTTCAGCAACTGGAACACTCTCGGATGATATGCAAGGAATGTTTGCCTTCTCTTCCTGGACATTATTTTCCATTTTCTTGTCCATTCCATCGCCGTCTAAACAATAACTTCATTGAGTTGAATAATTATTAAAACTTTAATGATCTTATATATATATATATAAAAATTACATGCAAGCATTATGTGGTTTAATAGATTACATAATATATTATCGTAACAATATATTAGAGATAAACAATTCATCATATGGTTTATTATATTATTATATATCCTAATATATTAACAATAATTCTTCTACACAACTTTCAGAACAATACAAAACTGAAGAGCATTCGAGAATCAATTCTAAACTACATATAAACACAACCTCTTGACTTTGGAGATTTCGTTAACTTTCCAAGGATGCTTTCTAGCTCGTCCAAGCACTCCTTGCTGGCCCTGACCTCCCTGCTAAGCTGTTTAGCTTCAGCTGCTAGATCAGCCACCAGCTGTTTATCATGTTTAGATTCAACACCTTCAGAAAAACTAGATTGATTCTGATTTATAGCATCACCACCATCATCATCACCATCAGCACCATCAAGCAAGGACTCCAGCTTTTCATCATTTTCTTGAACTCTGCATGTCAACAGTTCAAATTTTAAGTTATATTTATCTGAATGATAATAAAAATGTTAAACAAACGTATTTTATACGAAACACACAACTTGTATAACTATAATTGTATTTGTTTTTTTGAATAAATAAATTATCTTCCAAACCTCCTCAGAGCTGATTCAAGATGGAGCCTCAAACTGTGCATGGCCACATGCAATCCCCTCACAAACGATCTTTTCTCACCAAAACCACCTTCTCCTCCTCTCTTTTTCTTTCTATCATCGCCACCTTCCACCATTCTCTTCCGCAACTCCTGCAACACAGACAAGCACCCTTCCAGCGGCTCGTAATTCTCTTCCATCGTCTCGGAGAGATGAACCAATATCGAGGCTTGTCTCGTGAAACCTTCACTTTTCTTTACTCCAGCTGGATAAACGTAGATGATTGAAAGAAATAAATTTTAAAGTTTCAAGTTTTAATTATTTATCACATAATAAAATTACATAACTCAAAAAAAAATAAATACACATACATAAACAGATAAAGGCTACAATTGAAACATATATCACAAACCTGAAGACTTAGTGGAAATGATTTCGTTAGTCTCAATGAGACAAAGAAGGAATAGAAGTCTCACAAGCTCGGATTCGTGCGCTCCAGTCAGCTCAACTAAAAACTAAACAGTAAGATAATATTGTAAGTATAAAATAGTTATTTAAAAAAAAATTAATAATTTCTTGTAATTATCCGGACATTTGTTAAATGATCCAGTTAAATATAAAATTGTAATCTAAACTAAGATATTTTTTAGGTTCCAAGGATGATTCATAGAAATTAGGCAAAATTGAACATTAAAATTAAAATAGTAAAAAACTATTTCATATTTAGTAACACATCTATTTTTTATATCACAATGAACTACATGAAACAATTTAAAGTCAAAGTAAATTTGGTTCACAAACCTTTAAGGAAGACAGTGAATAGCCATCAGTCAGCTTGAACACATCATTATTATCATCATTACTCAAATAATCACAGAAGGAGTTCAATTCCTGGCTGGCCAGGCACGACTTCACACCTCTTAACTCCACGTTGTCAGGAAATGTAGGAGATGGTTATTAAGGAAATCCATTTTAAAGAAAAAAATCTTTAACAAAATCTAATTTACTTTATACAGTCTATTATTGTCGAAGCAGCCCTAGAAAATTTCAGCTTCGGGTTTCTCCCTCAAAAAGGTTTACCCCAACTTTCCAATTCCAGTGGGAGGCAAAATTTATCAAAAACACAAAATGGGGGTCGAGATTTCCAGAGAACGAGAGCTGACGCAAACTTTGAGAGAGTCGGATTGATAGGAATAAACTTTCATAAAGGTCAGCTTTTTATAAATATAATAGTTAGGCAAGTCAATACTTTTATAAAAAAAAATCATCTATTTTTGTAACCATTTTTTATGCTATGCCAATGTGGAATTTCTTCCTAAAATTATCTTCAGCACTCAACCTCATATTGGAAAGAAGTATGATGAACTTCCCCACTAATCCCCCCTCAGTAACTTTTTTAAACGAACACGCATAGAAATATTAATGGAATTAACTTATTCTATAAACCTGAGCCCACATCCTGTAAAACAACAAAATCAGATACTTCTACTCCCACCCCGTAGACACAATACACAAGGATATAAGTCCAACAATAACAGCGATGACTTTCTGATTGCCAGAAGAGCAGCCTTATTTCTATAGAATACAGACCTCCTCAAGTCCATGCACTGTCTCTCACCACACGAGTTCAAGCCCAGTTCGAGGCGACAAACTGGTACTGTCACGCTGTAAAAAAACATGGATGTCAATGTCACGCTTTTTTTTTATAGCTGCATTTTATAATCGCACATTTGTGAGAATAATTATATCTGCATTAATAATAACTTATGCTTAATAAGATGGTACTTGGGAAAATAGTATAAAGAACCTCTGGGGTTAAGATTTGAACCTGTTCCTTGACAGAATGGGGTGGACCTGACTATTAAATCATGGTAACATCCGGTGATAGGAGCAATATTCAACTTTTCAAAAACACACACCACAATAAAAACCAGCCATAATGCTATCATTTGCTATCATATATATATATATCTATATATATAAAAGAACATGTCCTGACTGACTGACTGACTGATAATCAATGCCGAGCTCACACGCCTCATCCTAGGAACGTGAAATTTGGAACTTATATTACTTTTATAGCGTAAACATCCGCTAAGAAAGGATTTTTGAAAATGTTGCTCCTGAGGGGAAAAAACTGGAAAACAAACTTTTTTCTAAAACAATGTATATCTCGAAAACCAAAAATGAGGAAATTTTGAAATTTGGTATATGGATTTTTCTTAAAAAATAAAAAGATACGTGTTTCACCATTTTTTGAAAATTCGGTTTCCCGGACCTCAAATGTTGGTTGGAAAATTGAGTTATTTGGTTTTTAAAGTAGCTGCTACTCAAAAACTGTGAATGCTACAGGAGTAAAAATTAGTCTTTTGTTTCTACTCTCAAAATAATGAAATAGGTGATTTAGCATTTTCTGAAAATTTGGTTTCCAGGACTTCAAATGTGGGGTGGAAAATAGGGTTATTTGTTTTTCAAACTAACTGCTACTCAAAAACTGTAAATGCCACAGATGTAAAAATTAGTATTTAGTTTCTATTCTAAAAATAAAGATATACGTGTTTTACCATTTTTTTAAAATTTGGTTTCCAGGACCTCAAATGTGGGATGGAAAATAATGTTATTTGGTTTTTATTGTAACTGCTATTCAAAAACTGTAGATGCTGCAGGAGTAAAAATTAGTATTTGGTTTCTACTCCAGAAATAATGATATACGTGTTTTACCATTTCTTGAAAATTTGGTTTCCAGGACTTCAAATATGGGGTGGAAAATAGGATTACTTGGTTTTTAAAGTAACTGCTACTCAAAAACTGTAAATTCTACAAAAGTAAAATTAGTATTTAGTTTCTACTCTAAAAATAATGATATACGAGTTTCACCATTTTTTGAAAATTTGGTTTCCAGGACCTCAAATGTGAAGTGGAAAAAGGGTTATTTGATTTTAAAATAACTGCTACTCAAAAACTGTGCTACAGATGTGAAAATTGGTATTTTGAGGTTTTGTGCCGGTCAAAAGTAGATGATTTCAGTTTATCACCGGACGGACGGGCCAAGCCGTTATTTTAGTGTCTTCATAAGGCCCTGCCTAAACATTAAATCAAGGTGGGACGGGCCGAGATTTTTAACCAAGTATATAAACATTTTAGTGATTTTAGGGTGTTCAGATGGGCCGGGCTAAACCTGAAGTCAAGGTGGGACGGGCCGAAGTTTTTCATCAAGTATATAGAACTTCTAGGCCTGTAAAAACGGGCCAGGCCCATATTAGACGGGCCGTGCCGGGCCAGGAAATTCGGTTTTTGAAACGGGCTGAGCCAAGATGTCGACGGGCCGAGCCGAAACCTAAAAAATTGATCCGTGCAGTACTCTCCTATGTATGCACGGTTCAAATTCTCTAATTTCATGCGAGCGAAGCCGCTACGGGCACTGCTAGTATATATATAAATTACAAAATTATCAAATAAATCATATAACCCCATACTTTAATGTTTCTTCAAAATATCGTTATTATAACCCCATACTTGAATGTTTTGCTGATATAAAAAACTTTTGTTTTCAACACACAAAAAAGGAAACAACTTACAGGGTATATCCTCGCTTGACAACTTCAGATTCTTGAATAAAAAAAATCGATTTCATAGAAGACTTTCTAAGTAGCTCAGTAAGAGAAATCAGACGGGTAAAAGAAGTGTTGAACAAATCCAGACGCCCGACCAGACGCCCGACGGAAGCAAATTTTATGGTGGCAGGCAGCAGGGCAGCCACTATAACAAGAATGGACAAGATGTCTAGTCCGTAGATCAAAACCGAAGACCAGAAATTATTTGCGATATGATCTGATGATGATGGAATTGGAGATTGCAGAGGCGAAGACTTTGCATAAAACATTCTGATTAAGCCGTACCCTATCGTCACAAAAAGTATCGCCACTTGTCTAAAAGAAAATAAATAATAAAATTGATTAAAATAAGTCATATTTGTTTCATATATTTAATTATTCTCAACTATATTTATCAATAGTATAAATCAATCATGAAATTTAACCTTTTAGTACATTAGTATATGAGCGTTGCTTTAAAAAAAATATTTTTTATAACTTATATTATTTAGAAATCCATTGAACAAATTACAGCAATATGAAACACAACCAAAAGTAGACTGACAAAAACATTTGTCCGTAGAGAGAGTCAGAATAAGATGATGATGATGGAGGTGATGTTGATATGGATATAGAAGACGCAAAACTGTCAACATAACCAGCATCTTCCTCGTATAAGACCTGCTTCTTAACTGATAAATCCAAGATGTGATCGCAGCTTCTTTTGTGCTACCATGAAGATTATTTATTAGTCAGTATAAAAATTAGTGAGTATTTAGCTGACATTTAGTCAGTATTTGAAATGAAATAAAAATTTGACAATATTTAACGTGGCCTTAGTCCATAGTTAGACTTCTAGGCCACGGAATTGTGCTACCATGAAGATTATTTATTTAGTCGATAATTATTCAGTATTTAGTCAATATTTGGTCATTATTTAAAAATTTCTTAGAATTAAAAAATACTTACGAGTGTTTGAACTTGCTTCAGCCAAGATTCATCAAAGACGTAACTGCTAAAAAGTTGTTTTATTCCACTCCATAGATTTGTACACTAACAACCAAATTGACATTTAAATGAATTAATATAATTAATGTTTAAAACTCAAATATTAAAAATAATGTTGTATTACATTTTTTGATTTATCACCACCTTCTTCTGTTGATGTCTTTGGTATCTTTGGATATTCTCTTTTTGGACCAGAAGATTGCAATTTCTTCTCACATTTGAAATCTTCATATCCTGCATCTATCAAGTGACCATGCAATGGTGATCCCTGCAATTATTGTTTTAAACACATATTAATTTATTTACTTTCGAACAGCAATCAATACACTTCATTACAGCGACGATACAGGAGCAAGAAACAAGCTTTTTTGTTTCATGGGCAATCAACATCTAAAAAGACGTTGTGCTCCAGAACAGTTGCTTACCTTGATAAAATGTTATTATGGTGATATTGACTACTAGGCACTAGGGTAGTATTTGGTTCTGGAATTCAGCCAGCCAATAGTTGTAGTTGTTGGAAGTGACTGAAAAAGTGGAATGGAAACCAACCTAACCACCCCAACTCAGTCTCTGTTTTCACTACCCACTAGAAATATTTATAGCATTAACTACTGTGTCTGCCAGAGCCGGTAAAACATAAATATCATTTTAAAAACTTAATGAAAATGATACCTCAAACACAACGTCCTCGTCTTCCATTCTACAACGTTTTGAATAAATTAACGAAAAAACAACAAACAAAAGAACTTGAGAGCTTTAAAAACAATTTATATAAAATACACTTTAAAAACTTGATAATAGTTTTTTTTAGTTTATTATGAAATATTATAATTAACAAACAATGAAAAAGTTTTGAAAGCATTAAAATCACAACTTTTCAATGAGGTTACCTTCCACCGGAGGTAAGATGAACCACGGACTATGAGCGGTGGTTTTATTTGGTTGAAGGTTCAGAATAAGTCTGCTGAGTCACACTGCCTTAAAAATGGCAGGACTGAAAAGGTAGGCACCACAGGTCAAAAAACCACAAAATTGTCCACATTCATTGATTTAAAGCAGAATCCCAGAATAGATTTTGGGCCACAAGACATGAGAACAAGTAACAGCACAGTTTTTAATTTGTTGGTTTTGCTAGTTACGATTAAAACGTTGTTTGATCGTGGCGGTTGACTATTTATATCGCCAAAAAAACAGCCACATCTCAAAGTTTGTATGACCTACTTTTTATTCTGGATTCGCGGTTTAGTTTTTAGTTTGTTAATTGTTTATCTTGTGAACGATATGTGAGTCAAAATACTGGTGGAATTATTTTAAGTTTGCATTTTTTAAGTTTAAATTAGTGTGGTTTTGCAGTCGCAAATTTGCAGCGTTATCGGCGGTGGGAGCTGGTCAAGAGAGCGATATTGCGGCTTGTTTGCAAACTAAGGAAGGCCGACCTAGGACAAACTAGGCAATGAAAGCTCTTGCTTACGCAGGTTGATGTAGTAATCAGCCCTAATTAGAGCTCGATATACGACTTTAGCACTTTCACATTTCAAGACAAAAACCATGTACTAGCTACTAGCTCAATAATATTATCTATGAGCATTATTAATAATACAATTATTTATTTATATTTGTATTTTATTCTGACCATCCTTATAATTGTTTCATTATTACACTTTTAGAGACTTTTCATTCTTTTAATGTTATGTAAGGATTGTGATTTTTGTATTTTATTCTGACCATCATTATAAATTGTTTCATTATTACACTTTTAGAGACTTTTCATTCTTTTAATGTTATGTAAGGATTGTGATTTTCCTACATTCTGTCATGTTTTGCTTAGTACATGATTAAAATAATAATAATAACATACAAATATAAAAAAATTGTTTCGTTATAATTATAGAAAGCAAAAAATAAATTGAACATTCTTGTAGTTGGCAGTTTTTGCAGCAGGGTAGTGACATGCAATTTACTGTGACATTGAATTTCCACCATCAGATGCTCTAGATTAAATAAACTAAACTAAAATTGAATTTATTTTTTTCATTCCATTTAGGACATTAAATATTCTGTGTTCCAAGGTTTATGTGATTACACGACTTGTGGGAGGTTGGCAATGCTTAATTATGCGTTTTGACGTGTTACAAAATGACGTCTATTGAATTGTTTCTATTTTTAGACATCAACTTGTTCATTGTGAGCTGTCCAACTATGGCGCTGAAGCGCCAATTTTCGATGTCAGGATATCACGGGGCGTCAAAAAGATTAAAACCTGACCTGAAAACAAATCCATGTATGCTTTAAGCATCCTTATCGGTTATTGAAAACGATTATCGGTTTTTTTATTTAGCAATACGACAACCGCATTATATTTTTTGTCAACCTTTGGTATCAACAAAATATATAGGAAACAGTCGATTAAATTAAATCTAATCTAAGATAAAAATTATATATATATATATATATATATATAAACTCATTCTTTGTGGCGGCCATATGGAATAACATAAACAATAAATCTTGGTGGGAAATGAAAAGACTTAATGCCGAAATTCAATTTTGTTGATACCAAAGGTTGAAAAAAAATATAATGCGGTTGTCGTATTGCTAAATAAAAAAACCGATAATCGGATTGCCCAAACATACGATTTTAACATCCCTAATCCTGATAATTTGAAATAGTGCAATAGTTTCATTTGTTGCAGTTTTGCATAGTTATTTCATGAATCTTTTTTTTTTACAGATTTATGTGAGCGCCAATGGGAAACCGTGCAAGACATTAATGACGATGGGTCAAGTTGGTTTAAATTTACTGTGGCTTCTTACAATGTTCTTGCACAGAATCTTCTCGAAACCAACAGACATTTATACAGGAAGTGCCTCATGAAACATCTATCTTGGCAGTACAGAAAGTCTGTGATACGGGATGAACTGGCACTTTACCGACCAGATGTTTGTTCCATGATTTTTTTTTTTAATTTTGCTTTTTATTGTTATTATATATTCATGCATCTACTTATATAATTTGCTAGCTTTGTCTGTCTGTAACTCGATATAATTTTGACGGCACAGCACAGATTCGAATGAAATTTTGCATATCGAAACCCATAAAACACAACTAAAAATAATTTATTGTAGAAATAATTAGGCATCCTTGGCTAAAAAAATAACTATATTTTCAATATCTATAACAATAACTCTTTATTTATTTGTTGATGGCCATGGTTAGAGGCGCTTGTGGCAGAGTGGTAGAGCGTTCGCCTGTCGATCGTTAGGTCGGCAGTTCGAACCTCTCCGGCGTCACCAGCGTAACTCCCTTAAGCAAGGAGTTCACTCACATTGCTAAAAGGGTAGGCGCCTATAAATGGCTGCCTCTGCAAGTACCCTTTCTCGCCTTCGAGCAAGACTTGTCTTGGAAAAGGCGTTGTGAAAGAGAAATAAATAAAATAAAATGGTAATCCCAAATATTGACCACAAACCACCAGTAGTAGAACTGTAGTTGTCACATGATCTTAATGTCTTGAGCACGTCATGCTTGCAATATCAAAATCACATTTTCTGAATGATTAGATAAATGACATCTGATAGAAGGATCTGATGCTATTTATTATAATTTGTAATCAGTGATAAACATTTTTCTTTAATTTAAATCATTTTTGTGTGATTTAATTTTGTATGCCTGTCTGACAGTCTCTGATGCTAGTTTATTAGTAATACTAGCAGTGCCCGTAGCGGCTTTGCTCGCATGAAATTAGAGAATTTGAACCGTGCATCCATAGGTGTCGGCTCGGCCCGTCGACAACTTGGCCCAGCCCGTTTCAAAACCAAAATTCCTGGCCCGGCACGGCCCGTCTAATTTGGGCTCGGCCCGTTTTTACAGGCCTAGAATTCTATATACTTGATGAAAAACTTCGGCCCATCCCACCTTGACTTCAGGTTTGGCCCGGCCCGTCTGAAGACCCTAAAATCACTAAAATGTCTATATGCTTAGTGAAAAACCTTGGCCCGTACCACCTTGATTTAAGGTTTAGCCTGGCCCGTAAAAAACCCCTAAAATAACGGCTTGGCCCGACCGGTGATAAACTGGACTCAGCTACTTTTAACCGGCACAAAACCTCAAAATACTAAGTTTTAAATCTGTAATGCTTGCAGTTGTTGAGTAGCAGTTATTTTAAAATCAAATAATCTTTATTTTGACCCCACATTTAAAGTCGTGGAAACCAAAGTTTTAAAAAATGGTGAAACACGTATATCTTTTTTTTTTTGAGTAGATACTAAGTATTAATTTTTACATCTGTAGCAATTAAAGTTGTTGAGAAGCAGTTACTTCAAAAACCAAATAACCCTATTTTCCACCCCACATTTTAAGTCCTGGAAACCAAATTTTCAAAAAATGGTGAAACACGTATATCTTTATTTTTAGAATAGAAACTAAATACTAATTTTTACATCTGTGGTATTTACAGTTTTTGAGTAGCAGTTACTTTAAAAAACAAATAACCCTATTTTCCACCCCACATTTAAAGTCCTGGAAACCAAATTTTCAAAAAATGCTAAAACATATATTTCATTATTTTTGTAGTAGAAACTAAACACTAATTTTTACTCCTGTAACATTCACAGTTTTTGAGTAGCAGCTACTTTAAAAACCAAATAACCCAATTTTCCAACCCACATTTGAGGTCCGGGAAACCAAATTTTCAAAAAATGGTGAAACACGTATCTTTTTATTTTTCAAGAAGAATCCATATACCAAATTTCAAAATCTCCTCATTTTTAGTTTTCGAGATATACATTGTTTTAGAAAAAAGTTTGTTTTCCAGTTTCTTTCCCTCAGGAGCAAAATTTTCAAAAATCCTTTCTTAGTGGATGCTTACGCAATAAAAGTAATATAAGTTCCAAATTTCACGTTCCTAGGATGAGGCGTTTGAGCTCGGCGTTTATTATCAGTCAGTCAGGACATGTTCTTTTATATATATAGATTAATTATAGATTTATTATCTTTCAGATTTTGTGCCTTCAGGAAGTGCAATGCCAAGAATTTAGTCGATTTTTTTTACCGGAGCTGCAAAAACTAGGCATGGTTACAATTAATTGTTTACGTTAATAAATCATATAATTTAATAAATCATATACTTTAATAAGTATACTTTAATAAATCTGTCATGATTTGATCAGGTTTTTCAGTCCTTCTGCTAAAACTGTTGAAGTTACAATTTTTTAAAAGCTCTTCTGAATTTAAAATCCAGATAAAATAAGTATTAAACCCCTATAAGTGCTTTCTAGTGAAGCGAACAAACTGCTCATGTCAAATATTGTTTTTTTTTTAAAAAGCTATATTTGTTCTCAGGTTGTCTATTGAACTTAAATTAATTATATTTTGTTCCTAAATGACATGTTTTTTGTACTCATTTTTTTTCTGTTAAATATTTTGTCGCTTTCAAATGACTTTTTCGAAGTTTGATGTCGTTGATGCTGGTTTTATTGAGGTTATTAAACAACATTTTCAGGTTATTTCGGCCTGTACAAGAAGAGAACGAGTGAAAAAGAAGACGGATGTGCCACGTTCTTCAAGCACGAGAAGTTCGTCTGCGTCTCATCGAGGGCCATGGAGTACAAGTACAAGGGCGTCGAAGTCCTCAACAGAGACAACGTGGGTCTCTTACTGCTTCTCAAGCCTGTTGTCCAGATGAACAAAACGACCGGTAAAAATGCTACAAATTGGAGTAGACAAAGCTACAATGTCGATGAGACTCCCTCTTCCAGTGCCAAGGTTGGAGTACTTGTTTTAAATTTAACTCGAGTTAAAAAATTCGATCTTATTAAAGAATTTAACTGGTTTTTTTGTCCTATAATTGTTGGAAGAGTTCTTTATCAGACATTGCGAGCTTTCTCTTCATTGACATCTATTCAGCTTTCTTGATGCAGTCCCCTATATAGGAGCAAAAACGATTGTAGATCTTTTAGCAACTGACCCCATCTCATCTCCTGCATCCCAGCTTGATAGCTTTAATATCAGACATACTCATCTGAGAATTAGATATGTAATTGAATATTAAAGAAATATAATTTTTCAGTTGAAAATTTGAGTGTTAATTTTTTTTATGTTACATTTACCATGATATTTAAACTGGAAAAAGAAATTACATATCTTTGTTTTCTATCTCGCAGAAACGAATGGACGAATTTCGTCTCTGCGTCGCCAACACGCATCTGCTCTTCAATCCGAAAAGGGGAGACGTGAAGTTAGCCCAGCTGATGACCTTGATGGCCGGCATAGATGAAATAACCGGCGGCAAGGAGCAAGCCGTCGTGATGTGCGGCGATTTCAATTCTCAACCTCACAGCGGTCTTTACAATTTTTTAATCTCGGGTAGAGTGGACTGTAAAGACATTTCTGTGAAGCATTTCTCCGGTCAGCTGGAAGCCGGAAAGAGTGGAAGCGTTGACGACGCCAGAGGTGCAGGATCGCCGTACGGTAAATCACTTCCGCCAAATTTTCTAGACAAAGCCCCGTACATAACCGACCAGTGTCAGTTTGTAAACATCCTTCAGAAACGTTCCGAGGAATCGAACAAAAGAAGTTCCCCGAAGCTCGGTAATTTTGTCCACTCGAAGAATAAAAAAGAAAAAAACAGCTGGTTGGTACGTCGCCGACTAGGAGAAGAAGAACGCGAAGATGAAGAAGACGAAAGTTCAAGTCTCACCGACTATCTCTCCTGGTCGGAATCACCGATCTCGTACACTAAAGGCTCTGGTCTGATTAGTCACAACTTGAGACTGAAGTCTGCCTACGACCACGATTCCTACTCCGGTGAAAGTCCTCAGACAAAGCAGATAAGCACCTTCATCGATGTAAATTGTAGCAACGTCGACTACATTCTCTACTCCCAATCGGAGAATAAAAAGTCGTCTCCCGATAAACCCGAAGGAGGTTCGATGACAGAGGCCGAGTCTTCTCTGAATAATTTGTTTCTCTTGAGGCGGCTGAAACTTTTCACCGAATCCGAAATAAAGTCCCACTACTCCTGCATGCCTAATGCTGATCTAGGGTCTGATCACACCATTCTCATGTCGGAGTTCGGGGTCAGGCTGTGATCGTTGTTGTTGGCTCGGTTTTTCAACTTTTCAGATGAAAATTTTAAAACTTCTTAGATAAATGATTATGTTGGTTTTTATATATTTATTTTTAAAAAATGATTTTACAACTTTGAAAAAATTTAAAAAAAATAGCAAATAAAATTTTAAGTGATTGTTTAATTTGTTTTTGAAGTTGTTTTTGATTTTCTTCAATTACATCATAAAGAGTGTAAATGTTTATGGAATGTACATTGTCCGAAGTAGGTTGTCAATAAACTTTGATTGACTTCTTATTGTCTTATTATATCAATCATTTTTTTATTGATATATGAATCATTTTTTTATTGATATATGAATCAATTTTTTATTGATATATCCTCTTTGTTCTTGTATATAATTTGTTTGTTGTGTACTACATTGTTGCTTTATTGGCCAGCGTTTTTTCAGGAATTGAACGTTGTAATATTTGCATAATAAAACAATTTTTTAGTTTTATCTTTTATTAGCAAGACAAGTTTTTTTTTATATCACTTTATGGATGATTTTATTTCAAAATTGTCACTTTACGGACGATTTATTTCAAAATGGTCACTTTTCGGATGGTTTTATTTTAAAATATGGTCACTTTCTAAGGCGGGGTTGACGTAAAAAATGTAGATTACAATCAAATCGTGGCTTCCTGTGTGATGGCTTGAATTAAAATAAACGTTTTGGCTTTTAAATGGAATGTTGCAATTGCTTAGTTTTGTACAATTATTGATTGATTTTGATGTCTTGACTTTTTATTTGTGAATCTTAGTCAAGAACTTGATGATTATTATTACTGTTGTCAATATATTAATTTGACACGGCTTGAATAATGTCACATTTCATTGGTCTCTGCGGGGTTCCCAGAGAACGAATTAAAATTTTTTATCTCTTCCACCTCAACCAGTGCTCATTGAATACTAATTTTAAAAGCATGTCAAGTGAACCTGAATTAGAATCTGAACTTTTGCTGTTAAAACGTTTTAACTTACCCATTTTTATGAGAGCATCAATATCTTGTCAAGGATTTTGCAATCTAAAATTGTTAAATGCTTATTTTGGTGATGTTGATAGCAGTGTGAAATGGGGTGGTTATGTAATATATATCTTTTTTGCTCTAAGAAACACAACTTATAAAAAGAACATAATTGCACCTCATTTTTTTCCAAAATAACTTTTCAAAATAATTTTAAAAAATATTCTAAATAGCCTAGGACCTGTCCTCAGACATACCAAATGTACACAAAATTTCATAAAAATCGGTTCAGCCGTGTATATATATATATATATATATATATATATATATATATATATATATATATATATATATATATATATGTATATACTTATATTAATATAAACCTACTTAAAAGTGCTCTGTTTTCTCAAGTTAAAATCCAGTTGACAAAAAGATGATTGCTTAAGTAGGTCACACACTAGAACTATTATCAAGAGCTAAAAAGTCTTTGGCATGATTTGTGACCCGTTTAAAAATTGTTTTTGGCAATCTCATTTGGAAGATTGATTTCAGTTGAGTGGATGAGATTTTGTCGAGAAGCGCACGACATCAAGCCTTCGGAGATGCCTTTAAAAAGCGATCCGGTATTCTGTCATGTTTTTATTCTCGAGAAAAAATGTTTGTTGGGATTTTTTTCGTAAAAATCATCTAGAAAAAAAATATTTTCACTATCGCTATGGCTGTGGCAGCCATCTTTGTATGTCGCGAACCAACCGGAAGAGGACATGCTGCTGGATGATGACGTCATTCGTGGAAAAAATAAAAAAAACCAGAAACAAACTTTCAAGAATCAATCAGGAGATGTCAAAAAACATAACAAACCCTTCTGGCCTCAGTCCCGGGAAAATGCTGAGTTTGTCAAAAAGCTGACAAGAACGAGCTTTCCAATATGGAAGTTCCAATGTGGCAAGTCAAGAAAAATTGTTTCGTCTTTTTTTCAGTCAAAAGTTTTTTTTGTTTCTTTATCGAATAGTTTTAAAAACGTAAATATTCATTGTCAAATAATTTTGAATATCTGAAAAATATAAATATTCATTGTCACGACCCCGTGTTTTGAAGAAGAAAAAACAAAAAACATTGTGTTTGTTGTTATTGTTCCTGTCCTCGTGTGAGCAAGTAAATTTAAAAGGCTTAGAAAATGCAAAATTTGAAGACAATAGAAAAACATCGTTTTGATAAAGTGAAATATCTAAAAATACTTTTTTCTAAAAAAAATTAAATCATTTTATTAAAATAATTTATGAGTTAAAATATTAAAAGTTTGTTACAATTTTTTGAAGTTGTTTGTTTGAAATGATCTAAATAACTGAAAATAGAAGAAAATTGTGATTCAATGGAAGCATACTGGTTGTAAGAATATCTGTTTGTCAGAAGATCAAATTTATCAGCGGCATCTCACAGACAGCGGATGTGCAGGCAGGAATTTCCGAGCATCCAGCATTCTCCTTGCCATGAGAAAAAGCTTAGACGTTCTACTCGTATTATTTGCAGCGCCAGAATAAATCCTAGAGTTGAAATTATGAGTTAAAAAACGTAATTTAAAGTATCACGCGGCGGGAAAGATATTACAAAAAAGATGAAAAATGGCAATTCATAAATTTTTGAATTTATTTATAACTCAAGAACAAAAACTGGAAAAAACCTGTCATCGTAACATTAAAAATGATTTCCACCTTCTAGCCCCACTGTCTCCACCTTCTGAAGGAACTTGACTTTGATAATGGTGACGCTGTCATCCATCAAACGACTTCAAAATATAAGCAGCTATACATCAGGCATGAATAGCAATTTTATGAAAAAAAATATGTAAATGCAGCTGTACAGCCGGCATGTATTACAATTTTTTTAAACATGTAAATGCAGCTGTACAACAGGCATGTATTACAATTTTTTAAACATGTAAATGCAGCTGTACAACAGGCATATTTTACAATTTTTGTAAAATATGGAAATTCAGCTGTACAGCGGACACACATAACATTTTTGTTGAAATAGTTGCAGTAAATGTTTCGTTGAATCTTTTCATTCTCAAGCCTCATCTTCTTCACTTCCCCTCTTATAAGACTCCCCTACCCCAAACAAGCACCCACTAAAGCTGATGTCATAAAACCAAATTAAAAAGCATTGTCTACAGGTTACCACCAGCAAAATATAAAATGAATACTACTTTACAATACGTGGGGCCTCCATCTTTCGTGGTTCTCGTTGAGTTGATGTTCTGTTTATTAGTTGGACAAAATGACAAAATAGAGTTCGAGTTGATGCTTCAGGAATTCATTTCTCTTCATCTTCTTGCTTGTCACATCTTCTGGAACTCTGGGCGACTGAACGGATGATTAATCATAGAACAAGTTCAATATTTCAGCATCACGTTATCACCGGCGCCTTTCTTTTCCAGCACAAAATGACACCCCAGATGATGGTTCAGTAACTCGCAAGAAGAAAATCTTGATTCCCTGACGGGCCAGTTGGTTTGACCATCATAATTTGTCTTGGCTTCCCGCGAGGTTTTAAAACCCCGCGGTACCATCAAAAGCTAGCGAGGCTTATGACGAATTACCCAAAAGCCATTGGTCCTTTTGTGAAGCCAGAAATTTTATGGAAAAAAATAACTCCAAGCTAATTTTAGTGGATGAGATTTTTCGAGAATTAATCTACTATTTCTATAAAAATCAGCCGCGCCATATTAAAAAAAACAACACGTTTGCTTGTTAAAAATCGATAGAGGGAGAAAGAGAGAGAGAGAGAGAAAGAAAGAAAGAGAGAGAGAGAGAGAAGGAGAGAGAGAGAAAGCGAGAGAGAATGGGAAAAGTACAAGTTTTGAAGTATGTTGTCAAAGTTTAAAAAGAAAAAAGCAAATAAATAAGATGAGCCAAATTTTCTTGAAAGCAGTCAGTTAAAATTATTTTTCATGGTCACATGGTCACATTTTTCCATCTCCTGCTCCTCCCCCATTTTCCTCCTCCTCCATCTCTCCTCCCTTTTTTCTTCTTCTCTTTTCTCATATTTCTCTTCTTTATTTTGTAACTCTTCCCTTAATTCTCTATTTCTTCCTCTCCTTCCTTCTCCC
>OZ022246.1:21911806-21929306 GCA_963978895.1 Erpobdella octoculata
GTGAGTGAGTGAGTGAGTGAGTGAGTGAGTGAGTGAGTGAGTGAGTGAGTGAGTGAGTGAGTGAGTGAGTGAGTGAGTGAGTGAGTGAGTGAGTGAGTGAATGAGTGAGTGAGTGAGTGAGAACGAGAAAACGTATTCGACGTGTCTGGCTCATCACTCCCCGAATTAGCGTGGGACCAAAAAATTCGTCTGCTCGAAAAATTCGGTCGTCACGAAAAACTGATTTGCAAAAAAAACATAAAAATAACAAAATAAAACAAAACACTTTCACGTTTTTGTGACACGAAACAAAACAAAGATTCCTTTTGACAAAAAAAAGAGAAAAATGTTCTGTCCTTGTCATATAGGTACACATGAAAAGAAAAGAGAAAGGGGAGGGGGTTGGTTGTCATGTAGGTAGTAGTAGGCACACATGAATAGAAAGGAGCAGAGGGGGGGATGGTTGTCAGGTTCGTGAGGGTGTACTGGTCGTGGGAAAGTAAACTAAAATAAATCATAAGCTTGAATAACAAAAATAATAATGAATTATTAGAATAGTAATAATAAAATAATATTGTTATAATAATATAACGTGATGCAACTTCCTTAATCTACTGGGTGTCACAGAACTAACAGTAATGCTTCATCAACTACCGACAATAGTTCGAAAATTTTCTCACGCAAATCAACTTCTATTTAAACTTTTAACAAGTAATTGACCAACACATGATTCAGGATTTATATTTTAATTTTTTCAACAGATTTAACATAATTCATCAAACGCACGTCAATATAATATTCTCACACAAACACACTGAAAGTCAAACACACCCATAAGAGTATCCACAAACACAAAAAGATAAAAAACACAGACAAAGATAAAAATACACACAAGTGTATAATACAATTATACACACTTACACACACACACACACACACACACACATACACACACACACACGGACACACAGATACAAATGTCGTGCATTGAAACAGAAAGATTTAAATCTCTCTCCATGCTGATTATCCTGTCTGTCAGCTTTTCAGTTTTGTAGAAAAAAATTTACTTTTTCGACAGAATTTTTAAATAATAATAATAAAAAGGGAGAGAGAAAATAAAATCTTGCAATTTTATTCAATCTATAACACGGACTTCGTTTTACATCTTCATCATTTTCCACATTGTCTCCTCCTTTAATCACTTCTTCTCTCTTTCTTTTCCACTCCATCTGTTTCTCTCCCCTTTCAGTTTTTCCAGTTTCTCTTCTTTTCTCTCCAGTAGAAAAGCCAGCGGCCATATCTCTTCATCGAATGGAGCGCTCCGGTTTAAGGCAGCACGGTTCCTCACGACTCGGATTTACGACGGTGTATACAAAAAAAAACTTCTACTTTGCTATTTTTTCTCTACGCGTGGATTCATTCATTCACCCTACCCAACGCCCTACAAACTCTCCTATCTACCCAACATTCCACCTCTCCCCATACACCTAGCATCCCACACACCTACCACATCACCCTCGCATACACCTACCATCCACACACACCTACCACCCCACCCTCCCATACACCTACCTTCCCACACATCTACCACCCCACCCACCAACATACCCTTCCACCCACCTACTACTACTACTCTTCCACCCATTCGTTCCTACATTTTCACCCGGAGATATTTCTCCGTATCCTTTCTTCGTTATTGTAGCTTAATTGCGATTAAACGCACAAGCCGCCATCTCGATCCTTTGAAGTTTCTGCTTACGCGGCGCTACAGAATGCAATGAAACAGAACGAAAATACAAATTCAAATTCATAAAATTAGTAATACAGCTGGAGCTCCTTTATATTATTTCTTTTTTGTCACGAAAACGTTATAGTCGCATAAGCAGCGAAAGTCGCATAACTGAGAGTCGGTTAAGCGACTTCCTATTGTAGTAGTAACTACTACTAACTACTAGTAACAATAATTCCATACATAAGCCAGTAGTGAATTTGATGACCTACATGTAATTTTAGTAAATCAAATAATAAAACACATCTTAAGTGGGTCAAATAATATCTTGATTTAATATTACACTTAAACATATAATCACGTGGTATCAAAAAATAACTTAGGCTGTAAACATGCGCGCACACCGAAAATTACATTCACGCACACCGAAAATTACATTCACGCACACCAAGGACTACATTTTCCTTCCGCTTCATGAAATATTCAAGCAATGGTTCGAGGCGAGGCCTGTGATTGGTTGTCTTTGGTATCGTTTCCGATGATTAACCAGAGATCATCTGGTAGCCGATGAGTTAATCTCGCTAATGGTATTTAGCCATGACGTGGTGGTGGTGATGATGATAGTGGTGGTGATGACGATGATGATGATGATGATGACGACGACGACGATGATGATGATGACGACGACGACGATGATGATGATGAACCTTAACAAACTTGATCGTTCAAATGATTATGATGATTATAATAATCATCATTAACATCGTCATCGTCATCATCATCACTAACGTGGTGGTGGTGATGATGATGATAATAATGATAAATTATAAATCTTCAGATGACTCATATTGTGACAAATAACGTCAACGACAACTGAAACAAAGATGAAGAGAAGAAAGAAGAAAAGAAACTTCTTCCTATGAAAGATTTCGATTTCTGGGAAGCTCAAGAAATTTCGCGAAAAAAATTGACAGATAGAGTTGATAGCAAAACAACCTGAAAAAACAAACAATCGACCAACGTTTTCCTTTAAAAACAATCTTGCTATAAAATAAATAAAAAAAAAGATTAAAGAATTTACAGTGATCACTTTAGTGTGTATGTGTGCTTATGTGTGTGCAGATAGCATTTCTTCTCATGATGCTTTTCTATCTCTAGATTGTTATTATAGCAGGTGTATTGACTGAATTAATAAATTGTTCCCTTCAAACAGGATTTTTCCAAATGATTTTAAAGTTGCCAGTCTACAAAAGTGGTAATAAATCCTTCTTTAACAATTATAGACCAATCTCGGTGTTTACATATTTTGCTAATATTTCTGGAAAAAAATTGTATATCTTCGCCTATATGATTGCCTTGCTACTAATAATCTATTAAAGGACTGCCAGTGTGGTTTTCGTTAGGAATTCTGAACCTATATGGCTATAACTAAATGTCATAATAGACTAAATGATGATCTTGATAAATGTATGTATTCTATTAGGTTTTTTGATATATCTAAAGCTTTCGATACCATTACTCTTGGTAATTTACTCAATAAACTTGGTCAATACGGTTTATGTAACCTTTCTCTTAAACGGCTGCAAGATTATCTAAAAAGCCGATCCCAATATGTTTTCTATATTGGATATTTGAATTAGCGGGACGGTCCTCTGTCCTTTGCGAATGTCTTACATTATTATTTGTGTACTTCGGTTGTTATCTAGCTTGATGTCTTTTAAAACATTTTATTTACTTTTTTGTCTTGAAATAAAATACACTTTATAAAAAAATATATTTTTGTCAATTCAAGGCTGCTGAAAAAATATGGTCTGGAGAGAAACAGAAAACAATTAAGAAAAAGAAAAAAATAAGGATATAAAAGTGAGGGAAACAGGAAAAGAGAGAAAGAGAAAAAGAAAGAGAGAATGGAGAGAGAGAGAGAGAGAGAGAGAGAGAGAGAGAGAGAGAGAGAGAGAGAGAGAGAGAGAAGAGGAGAGTAAAGGAGCAGAAGAGAAGAAATGAGCGGGTGCTTCAGGAATTTATTACCCAGGTTCAATGGAAGATGCATGTTCTCCAGTTGGGGACCCGAGAGAGAGAGACAGAGACAGAGAGAAAGAGAGAAAGAGAGAGAGAGAGAGAGAGAGAGAGAGAGAGAGAGAGAGAGAGAGAGAGAGAGAGAGAAAGGGAAGGAAGGAGAAAGAGAAAAAAGACTGCCCTTGC
This sequence comes from Erpobdella octoculata, assembly GCA_963978895.1. Lineage (NCBI taxonomy): Eukaryota > Metazoa > Annelida > Clitellata > Hirudinida > Erpobdellidae > Erpobdella > Erpobdella octoculata. Next base: position 21,915,717 of record OZ022246.1, read on the forward strand.
AACATCTATTATAGTTATTTATCTCCCTGTATTCTTGTTCTTAACAATTATTCACAACTTCCTTCTATTAAGTAATTTATGTTTTTTGCCGCAGGTGTGTATAGACGCAACAAACTCCCGTCAGGCAATAATAAATGTTACTTGCCCAGGCACGCTAGCAAATTACGGAGTCAGCAAACAAGCATTTTCTATCCATGAAATTGACCTATTTTAATAATTTATTTATATTATGAGAATTAATTTGCTTTATTATAAGCAAAATATAAATAAATCATTCAAAAGAACACATTTAAAGTTTATTTGTTGTTTATTATGTCTCGTCATTTTCATTCGTTTCGAAGAATTTTTTAAATTATTTATTTGGCCAAATAAAAATTTAGTGATAACGAGGCACCGATAAGCCGATTAATAAAATTAAATTATTAAACGAATTAACAAAACATCAAAACAACGAACTCTCAACTCTGGCGGATTCTGAGCCAGAGAGAACTTAATACTTAGTGACGGCAACTGAAAAACGTTCCAATGAGATGACATTACGCACGAATTACAGAGCCGAAGTTTTACGGTTCTGGTTCTGTGATTTGATAATATGATCAACTGAAAAGTTTAGACTGACATCGACTGAACTTGAAGGACCACGGAACCATGTAGTATTCAATGGAAGGCCTAACTATGTTGTTACTATGTAGGATTCCATGAAAGGTTTAACTATGTAGGATTGCATGGAAGGCCTAACTATGTTGTTACTATGTAGGATTCCGTGGCCGAGGTAAACGAATCAACTGTACTTCAGTCGGAATGCAAACTGAACGGACGAGTTCCGCGTTCCAGAACGAAACATAAGAGGGACTTATTAGGAACTCACCGCAGGCGTTGTTAATCTCTAATCTCTAAGAGCATAGTTATTGTGTCGTTCGTCCTTATCTGACAGGCGACCCCCTGTGATAAAGGTCACTAGGATTAGTCGGTTACTTTTTGAAAGTCTTTTAATGTACTGTTTATTGAGTTAATTCGTTAATAAATAAATATTTTTATGCAACTATAAAACTGTCTTTACTTGAGAAAGAGCGATGAAAATGGAAAGCAGTTTATAAGTAAATAATTTGATCGAATGGGGACCTCATGCGACTGAAATATTTTCTAGTTTGATTTATTTCGAAATATTGTTAAAATACATTTTAATTGAATATCTCTATATTATTCAAACATATTTATGATTAAAACTAAATTGTTTTATTAAATTTTTGATTTTTGATTTTACAACGATCTTTAAAATGGGGACACGGCATTTTTTTTTTCATATCAAATCGTTAAAATTTCATTTTTTTTATTTTATGAAATAAAATTGGACACTCGAGTTAACAAAAGACATTCTCATAAGACTACAATGCGTCGTGTTTACTCAATTACAATGCATCATTATTACATATTGATAATGCATCATTATTACATATTGATAATGCATCATTATTACATATTGATAATGCATCATTATTACATATTGATAATGCATCATTATTACATATTGATAATGCATCATTATTACATATTGATAATGCATCATTATTACATATTGATAATGCATCATTATTACATATTGATAATGCATCATTATTACATATTGATAATGCATCATTATTACATATTGATAATGCATCATTATTACATATTGATAATGCATCATTATTACATATTGATAATGCATCATTATTACATATTGATAATGCATCATTATTACATATTGATAATGCATCATTATTACATATTGATAATGCATCATTATTACATATTGATAATGCATCGAACTTACTTCCTTACCTCGTTATTATGCGTGTGGAACAATCCCAGCTTCACTTTTAGTTACCAAGCAGCACAACATGAAATCAACCAACAATTGAGGCAAAGAACTGATAAATATAGTTGTTTTATTGGTGTCACCATGAAAACAAAGTTTTAACCAGCATAATCCTAAATCTCTCTCTTCCTCTTCCTCTCTCTCTCTCTCTCTCTCTCTCTCTCTCTCTCTCTCTCTCTCTTTCTATTTTTGCCTAATTCAAGGGTCTGAAACGTTTGAATGGAAACCGTTGGAACACATGCAATCCATCCATTCATCCATTCATCCATCCATCCATCCATCCATCCATCCATCCATCCATCCATCCATCCATCCATCCATCCATCCATCCATCCATCCATCCATCCGTCCGTCCGTCCATCCGTCTATCCGTCCATCCATACATTCATCCATCCATCCATCCGTCCGTCCGTCCGTTCGTTCGTTCGTTCATTCATTCATTCACGCTCTACAGCAAAAATTCGTCCTCCCATTTATCATGCAATCCTTAACTCATAGTGAGTAGATACGTGTTTATATATTATGTAATTAATACATCTCCCATAATTCAACTTGCATCCAAACATTTCTTCTTATCGCTACTACAAACAAAAACGCTATCAAAAGTTCATAAACTTACCATTCTCTCTCTCTCTCTCTCTCTCTCTCTCTCTCTCTCTCTCTCTCTCTCTCTCTCTCTCTCTCTCTCTCTCTCTCTCTCTCTCTCTCTCTCTCTCTTCCGTATTTCTTTCTGTCGTTCTTTCTATTGTTCTTACCCAACTGCATTCATTAATTTAACAATACACACTGCAACCTTTCTTAGCGCCATCAATTCGGTGCCTTCAATTCCAATGTGATCATAATACTATTATCATGACTCTCTTCATCCTCCTTCTCGTCATCGTCATCACCACCACCGTAATCATCATCATCAACACCACTGACTTCTACCCCAATGTCACCATCACCACCACCATCATCATCATCACCATCATCATCATCATCATCACCATCACCATCACCATCACCATCACCATCATCATTATCATCACAATCATAATCATCATCATCATCACTACCATCACTGACTTCTACCACCAATGTCATCTTTATCTTCATTTGCAATCTGCTCAACGTCCCCCACGGATGGACGAAACTAATTTGTCAGATAGTCTTTCTTCCACAATCAATCACTTCCTCATTTAGTTTGTCTACAGATCTGTCTGTAAGTATCTTTAATTATTTGTAAGACAGTGTAGCTTTGTCTCAGTGTGCGTGACAACAATCACGATGGTATGAGTATAGAGCACGTGTGAACCGTGTGCATCAGTCTTATGTGCGTGTGTACTGGCATTGTTGTCTTTTGTAGTACAGTATTGTACAGCATTGTACAGTACCAGTACAGTACAGCATTGTACAGTAATTAAAAAGGCACCGATAAGCCGATTAATAAAATTAAATTATTAAACGAATTAACAAAACATCAAAACAAAATCATAATTTCTTTTATCCTCAGACGAACCGTGAGTTAACTTCTTTTAACTTTATGATGAATGAAAAGAAATTAGAAAAATATATTTTAAAAAAATTTCTTTGATAACGAAAAAGCGATGAAATCAGTTTTTTAATGAAGAAATTAGACCATTCAACCAGCCAACCATTCAACCATCCAACCATCCAACCATCCAAACATACAACCATTCAACCAATCATCCATTCAACCAATAATCCATTCAACCAATCAACCATCCAACCAGCCAACTATTCAACCAATCAACCATTCATCTAATCAACCATTCAACCAGCCAACCATTCAACCATCCAACCAACCATCCAACCATTCAACCATCCAACCATCCAACCATTCAACCATTCAACCATCCAACCAACCATCCAACCATTCAACCATCCAATCAACCATCCCACCATTCAACCATCCAACCAATCCACCATTCAACTATTCATCATAGTTTTGATTTTTTATGAATTTCTGATTGAAATTTCTCTTAAGAGTTTTTTCATTAAACTGTTCTTACTTTTTGTGCGATCTTGTCTCTTTTGAAGTCGTTTGTGCTCTTAAAGATTTCATCAAAGTTTGCGCGAAATTATTTAAAAACTATTTTAATTATTGACGTCGGTGGTTACTGTAATAAACCGGTCGTACTGGAGTGTCGATGAAAGCCCGAGAAGGAGGGAAAATGAAAAAGAAGGAAAAAAGAAATATATAATGGAAAAAAGAGAAAGAAAAAAAGACAGAAAGAGAGGGAGAGAGAGAGAGAGAGAGAGAGAGAGAGAGAGAAAGAGAGAGAAACTAATGGACCGTATGGAATATTATTGGAAATTTCTTCGTCACTACGTGGAAAAGCCAGTGAAATGTGAACTCCTTCAATATTCCAAAGTGTGACAATTAATAACCATCCCTACGGCAACCTACCCGCCCGCACGAAAAGGAGGGGGATAGAGTAGATGGAGAGGAAAGGGGGAGCCTGGTGGGAGAGGAAATGGGGAGCCTGGTGGGAGAGGAATTGGTTGAGCAAGCGAGTGATGGCCTGGATTATTATACGGAACAAACTGAAAGTTCAGAGTATGTCTATCGAACTTCAAAGGCCCAACAGAAATTTCACTTCAGATGTCAGTGATGATGACGATGATGATGCAGATGGCAAAGATGATGTAAATGGCGATGATGATGATGACGATGACAGTCTTTTTAGATTTAAAATTGACATTAAAGTAAAATTGATTTCGTAAGGAACGGGTTTCTTCAATTTTTTTTCATTTTAGAGTTGCAGCGACACGTCAGGTCATAGGTCACCAACGACAACCCAATCATTCAATCAGGTAGTTAGTTGTTCAACAAGCCAACCAACCAACCAGCAGTGATGTTACGTCGATCGTTAGGAAGATAAGTGCGTGGGTTGATGGTTGCGTAGGTGGATGCGGTGTTGATTTCGTAGGTAGGCGGATGCGGTGAGACCGAAACATTTTATTGACATTTTTAATTTTTAAATGTTTTTTTTTCCGTTGAAGCAAAGCCAAAAGGCTAAGGTACGGATTGAATTAATTATTTGGTGCAACAATGGATGGATGGATTGATGGATGGAAGAACGGATTGAATAGATGGAATGGATAGATAGATATGCGAATGGACGAACAAACAAACAAGAAGGCAGATGAATGGACGAACGAATGAACATACCAACATACAAACGGATGAACATACCAACATACAAACGGATGAACATACCAACATACAAACGGATGAACATACCAACATACAAACGGATGAACATACCAACATACAAACGGATGAACATACCAACATACAAACGGATGAACATACCAACATACAAACGGATGAACATACCAACATACAAACGGATGAACATACCCACATACAAACGGATGAACATACCAACATACAAACGGATGAACAGACAGGGATGGATGGATGGGTGGGCAGATATGTTGATGGATGGGGTACGTGTCTCAGTTCCAGTAATTTGTCAGCTGTCAAGCAAATAGCAAAGCTTACTTAGCAGCAGACGATACTTCGACTCACGGGCACTAATGAGTTATCATTCCAGTACTTCCTTAGCTTTCTCTCTTTTTCTTTTTCTTTTTCTTTTTCTTTTTCTTCTTCTGTTCTATTCGCTCTCAAATAAGCGAAAATTTATGCTCATCCAGAAAGAGAAAGTTTTAAAATTATTCCACAAAATAGTTTTTTCTTATCATTCGACCGCACGCATGTCTTAAATATGCAGCTTGGCCTATATTTATGCGCCCTAATTTTTATGTCCAATGCTTCTCGCGGGAATGGGGAAAAACCCCCTTGTCTATAAACAACCCGCGATTCTCTCTTTTTTTTATATTTCTCCTCGAATTGATTGAATGACAAGAATGAAACAAAATTATCAAATATTACGCCAGAGGGCAGACACAGGTGAGGGAGATTCTCCAAATTTGGAAGTATAATATCACTTAAAGGGTGCTTGACAAAAGTGTGGCACAGTCACAAATGGGAGCAGATAGAAAAGAGGCACATGTACAAATGGGGGGGACAGACAGAGATGGAGAACATGTACAGACGGGAAACAAAGAAAAATAATGGGGGGGGCAAGTACTAATGGTGATGGCATAGAAATAGAGAATAGGTAAAAATGGGGCACAGGTACAAATGGGGTGAAAGTGCAAAAGGGTTGAAAGTGCAAATGAGGAGCAGACACAATTGTGGGGGGAGAATAGAAATAAAAAAAAATAACAGAAATAGCAAGCTGGGGCGTACATCAAAAAGGCATCAAGAAACTGGAACAATAAATCTATTGGAAATAAAAGCTTGTCGATAGAATTGTTCGAATAGATTTGTGGATTGATTGGGTCATTGATTGGTAAAGAAAGAAAATGTAGGGGTCGGTAAAATGTGGGTGTCATATAACCTGGGGGTCATGTAATGGGGTGTCGTGGAGTGGGGGGTCGAAAAGTGTGGGTGTCGTGGAACGCGGGAGCCACAGAATTTTAGAATAAAGAAAGATAAAAATAATAAGGATTCATGATTAAGAAGTAAATTCATAAATAGCTATTTTGTACACGAGTGTTTAAACCTAGAAAGTGTACATCAACACTCAGTGTTCAACAAAGGAAAATTTACAACACAACCAAGTGTACAATAAAGAGCAGAAGTGAAGAGTACAAAGATAAAGTAATCACATACAAGCACACGCAGACACATCCACCACGATCATCATCACGACCACCACGCCGTCTTTAGTGGCACAGGATCGCTTCTTTCCACTTCACGTTTTCAAACGTCAGCATAAAATTAATCAGGTCAACTTAAGTGGCAATGACGCGGGAATCGAATTTTGTCCATCTGGGGATGGCCGTGGTGGTGGTGATGACGATGATGGCGATGATGATGATGATGATGGCGATGATGATGACGATGATGATGATGACGACGATGACGATGTTGATATTGACGACGATGATGATAGATTTGATAAATGATAGAAGCTTCCACTTTCCACCACATAGGAGTGATGATGCAATTATAAATATCCTTCCCGGGATGAGAGGGAAGAGTGCCTTGTATACACATACACACACATACACACATACACACACACATACAACACATTCATGCACACACACACACTACTTATGCACACAAACGCACGCACAAGCAACATGGCTGACTAATCAATAAACTCTCGGCATAAAAACAAACCGGATATTCTCCGAAGTTTTTTCAGCAAAATAATTTTTTTCACTTGCACTGAAAAATACAAACATATTTTGTTGTTCTATGTTTTTTGCCGGTTGAATTGGTTTCGTTGGTTGGTAGGTTGGCTTGATTGATTTCGTTGAATGGTTGGTTTGTTGTTTAGTTGGTGCATTTAAACCTCAATTTAAACCCATTGCTTCATTGTTGTCTTCGTAACTTAGTTTAAATAAAAATATGTATATATATGACCAGGCCAGATCTTTTGGTCTGATGTTTTGAACTTATTTTTATTTACGATTATTTTTATCTGAACGATTTTTATGAAAACTGCCACACATACACACATACATCTGCCCACACACACACACACACACACATCTGCCCACACACACCCATATACTTACACACAATTTTTGACTTGGACTTGCACACCACTCGGGCGAAATAACTTCTACTACAATTTTAGAACAGCTGAGGCCTATTAAGCTAATCATATTCTTTTGTTTTTAAATTTCAAGCGAATAATATTAGTTTCACTTATGAATAAAAACTGCTCAACTAAACAAATAAAAATTAACGTTGAAAGATTGTTTCTTTCAATAAATATCTATTTCGTCGGATTCACAACTTCATTCGAGTTTTAATTATTCTACGATAAACTCTTCCATGGAAGTACTTTTCTCTCAAACTTTCAACTTTCTCGTTTTCTTTTCTTTTCTCAATTTTTCCAACCCGTTTCTAGCCCAGTTCCCCCTGAACAGACCCCCACCCCTCTACCACCCAATCCCTACTCCACCTCCTCACAAACAAGCCACACACATATTAAAACGAAAAGCTGTTTGAATACGCGCCAATCAAATCTACTTTGAGACGTTCAAGAATCTCACTATGAAGTAAACTAAGTCATTCTGGTACAACCTGGTTATCCTGCTTCATTGAAACCACAATCATTTTATATTATATTATATTATATTATATTATATTATATTATATTATATTATATTGTATTGTATTGTATTGTATTGTATTGTATTGTATTGTATTGTATCGTATCGTATCGTATCGTAGCGTATCGTATCGTATCGTATCGTATCGTATCGTATCGTATCGTATCGTATCGTATCGTATCGCAAAGCATCGCATCGCATTGCATTACATTACATTACATTACATATTAGCAGTCAACCCGTTATTATTGCGCTTAAATTTCTTTCGGCGATGCGAACGATAATCTGAAAAGTTCGTGCCTGGCGGACGTAAATTTATGTATGATTGGATGGATCGGATTGAATTTTATGAAAAGATAAAACGACAGACAGGTAGATCAAGTTTATCGAGAGCCGCTAAGACATGACTTTGATGCAGCTGATGATGATTATGAGGATGATGATGATGATGATGGTGATGATGATGATTATGATGATTATGATGATGATGAAGCAGCTGATGGTGATGATGATTTTTCGTTTGCATGGAACTGTAGGGTTTGCTAAGTAACACTGGTATAAGCAGCCCGATTTGCTGCATAATAATACAATACAATCTACTTATACAATCGCCCAACCTCACTCACTCACTCACTGGGTGGGTCTGGAACGCTGACGTCATGTGGTTTAACAAAGTGCCCATCCTTAAGCAATCATAAATACGTCTGGTTATAAGGATGGACAATTTAAAATATTTAAAAATTTAATCCTTTTTTCTTCATAAGGCATCATAATCACTAATCACTAATCAGTCTAATCAAACGATAAACATGTGTGCGGAAGCTTACCTGTTCATTATAACGTAGATTGGAGGAGACAGCGCTGTTGTTATTGGTTTTTTAAATTAAATTTTAAACTTAAATTTAATTTAATTTTAAAACAGTTTAAAATATTTTAGTACTAAGTAGGCTCCCGTGCATTTTTCTTGCTTTCAAGATAGACATGTATGAGCCCATCCTTTTGCGTCATAATGAGTCTAAAATATAAAATACGTAATTATGTGTCTGTGCAGTGTGCAGTGTGGAGCTTACCTGTTGGTTATTGTGGAAATTATTGTGACAGCAATAGACATGTATGTGTGTATATATGCTTGTGTGTGTGTGTGTGTGTGTCTGTGTGTATGTGCGTCTGTGTGTGTATGTGTGTGTGTCTGCGTGTGAATGTGCGTGTGTAAGCTCACCTGTTGATTATTGGGCGGATTCAAACAGCGTGGGTGTTATTTGATTATTTTATAATTATGTAGCCTAGATTAAAAAAAAAAACAGTCGCTTGCGTCGATCAAATTCTAGTTTAAAAAGAGTACGCTTAAAATGCGCGGGTTATTAAAAACTACCTGAGAAAACCAAAAAACTGAAGATTTTTTCTTAACGAGTTCACAAGGTTCGTGGGTTTTATGGGGATGCTTCCACTCTTTCTGTGACGTTTAGTCGTTGAAAACAACATCAATCCCAAACGTCATCATCATCATCACTATCACCATCATCATCATCATCATCATCATCATCATCATCATAATTATCATCATAATTATCATCATCATCATCATCATAATCATCATCATCACAACCACCACCACCATCATCATCATTACCATCGTCACCACCACCACCACCACCACCATCATCATCTTCATCATCATAATTAACAAAAAAACATCGTCATCAGAAATGTTAGCGTTCATCCAGCTGGATTTGTTGCGTGTTTCTCCGTGTTGTAATTAAAACATTCTTCCAAACCGTTCCATGTTGGAGTCACAAATCGATGGCGCCATTTCAACTTTTGGAAACGTCAGCCAGCCGTGTAGCACAATATTAATCATAATTGTTTATTATTCATCACATTGTTTTATAATTATTTACATTCTTTATTATTATTTATAGTATATATGAATAATACATTTTATTTGCGTTATATATTATGTTTCATACAACAAAATAAATAATTATGAATCGTTTGCTATATTTATATTGTTTATTATCAACCATAATGGTTATTATTAATTAATTATCAACCATATTGGTTATTATTGCTAATTATCAACCATATTGGTTATTATGAACCATATTGGTTATTATAAACCTTATTGGTTATTATGAACCATATTGGTTATTATTAATCATCAACAATATTGGTTATTATTAATCATCAACCATATTGGTTATTATTAATTATTAGCCATATTAACTCGTCGAAGAAGAAAGATATCAGGAAAACTCAAGAACTCAAGAGTTTGCTCATTGAATTTCCCTTATCTTTATTATTATGACTTTTATACAACGGTAATTATAAATGTTGACATTTTGACGGGTGATCACTGGTCAGTGGCCAATCATAATCGTCGATCGAAAAATATAAACAAAGCTTAATGTTAGTAAGAAAAGAAACGTACGCAAAATTTGTTACATATTAAAATCTAAATATGTAACTGGAATTAATGAGCATCATCATCATCATCGCCGTTATCATCATCATCATCATCATCATTATCGCCATCATATTCATCATCACGAGTTTAAGCTTTATACCCACGACAGTATTTTTAGCTGAAAAGTTACCCAGTTAGAAGACCCGATGTACCTACGAAGCAATAATACTAAATATTAATCATTACTATTATTAGTATTATTGTTATTATTATTAGTATTATTATTAATAATATTATTGTTATTATTGTTGCTATTGTTGTTGTTATTATTATTATTATTATTATTATTATTATTATTATTATTATTATTATTATTATTATTATTATTATTATTATGATTATTATTATTATTATTATTATTATTATTATTATTATTATTATTATTATTATTATTATTATTATTATTATTATGATTATGATTATGATTATTATTATTATTATTATTATTATTATTATTATTATTATTATTATTATTGTAACCCAATTTAAAAAAAAAAAAACAGACAGGTATTCCTTTATGCCTTCTGAAAAAAATCCGCATATTTTTAAAACGGAAAACATTAACTATGGTTTGACAGAATTATTTCCTACCTTAGAAAGTATAAAAGTTATTTATGCGCTGCAGTCTCAGTCTCAAAACACGAAACAAATGATCTATTAGAATAGAATATACTTCATAATGAACACTCATATAAAAAATGGAACAGTATGAAATAAAGGTGAAAATGGGGGAGAGATATGGAGCGGAAAAGAGAGAAAGATGGAGAGTGGGAGAGAGGGAGAAAGAGTGAGGGAAAGAGTGAAAGAGAGTGAAAGAGAGAACTGTTAGAAGATGGTAAGATGAAATTTCAGAAAATTATTTTAGAAAAATTAAAGTACAGGAATCCTCACAACAATCGATATCATTGTTGCTATTTTTATCAGCAAACATGAAATATTTTCAAGTACAAGAAGGAGATGAGAGTGAGTATATCAAACACTCAAACAAGAATAATTCTCTCTCTCTCTCTCTCTCTCTCTCTCTCTCTCTCTCTCTCTCTCTCTCTCTCTCTCTCTCTCTCATACAGACACACACACACACATACATACATACATACATACATACATACATCCAGATTCTATCCTCCTATGATCCATATCCTTATTTCATCGAGCAAGCTGTTAGCGACACAAGATTGAAATCTAAATAACAAAAATATTAACGATGTTTCCAAGAAAAAAGATGCAAGTAATTTTGCTGTAATGTTTTATGTCGAAAATGTTTGTACGTATGTAGGTCTGTGTGTTTGTACGTATGTGTTGGTTTGTGTGTTTGTACGTATGTGTTGGTTTGTGTGTTTGTACGTATGTGTTGGTTTGTGTGTTTGTACGTATGTGTTGGTTTGTGTGTTTGTACGTATGTGTTGGTTTGTGTGTTTGTACGTATGTGTTGGTTTGTGTGTTTGTACGTATGTGTTGGTTTGTGTGTTTGTACGTATGTGTTGGTTTGTGTGTTTGTACGTATGTGCTGGTTTGTGTGTTTGTACGTATGTGTTGGTTTGTGTGTTTGTACGTATGTGCTGGTTTGTGTGTTTGTACGTATGTGTTGGTTTGTGTGTTTGTACGTATGTGTTGGTTTGTGTGTTTGTACGTATGTGTTGGTTTGTGTGTTTGTACGTATGTGTTGGTTTGTGTGTTTGTACGTATGTGTTGGTTTGTGTGTTTGTACGTATGTGCTGGTTTGTGTGTTTGTACGTATGTGTTGGTTTGTGTGTTTGTACGTATGTGCTGGTTTGTGTGTTTGTACGTATGTGTTGGTTTGTGTGTTTGTACGTATGTGTTGGTTTGTGTGTTTGTACGTATGTGTTGGTTTGTGTGTTTGTACGTATGTGTTGGTTTGTGTGTTTGTACGTATGTGTTGGTCTGTGTGTTTGTACGTATGTGTAGGTCTTTGTGTGTGTTAGTAGTACGTATTCGTGCAACCCAAGAAGAGAAGGCACACACACACACACATACAAACACATACACACATACATACACACACACACACACACACATACACACTCGCCACTCAACTTCTTGCGTGCACGAATTAATGAAACGACAGGCTGACGTCCACCAATCACAATAACTACAAAAGCGTAGCAAAAAAATTCCACGCCAACAAGAAGAATTACAGAAATTTACTGTAATGAAAAATAAGGAAATTCCTTAACGTTATTTTCTTCTTCTCCTTCGATCAATTCGCCATCTCAAAAACCTCCCGCTAATGGCTTTTTAACGCCGGGGATAAACAAATTCGATTTGCGCCGAACTTCCAACAACAACAACAAAAAATGAAAACAAAAAAAGAAAAAACCAAATAAGCTTTTCAACTTGCCCTCATTTTCCTGAAATTCAAAGATGGCCGCTGGTTGCCAACGGAAGTGACGTCGATGGCGCGAAACTTTTTGTGCACACGTCCGTGCTGGACACCGACGTTTGTTTGATCACGTGCCTGACTGGACTGAACTCTGACCGATGACGTCACGTGGCCTTGACCTTGAACAGTTTGACCTTCGAGAGAAAAAATGACTTCCGGTTTATTTATCTGAATGGAGTCAGCGGGTGTATTATTATTGTTTAAAAAAAATCATACTTTGACCACAAAATATGAACTGCAAACATGTAATCAACTCAGGTGTATACTGTACCAGGTAAGCAGGTAATCGGACGGATATGTAGAAAGGTACGAAGAAAGGTAGGTAGGAAGATGAACGAGCTGATATAAAAATTAATTCAAACAAGCACACACACCTGGGACATTCAGCACTTTATTGATGGTTTATAAATTTTTTTCCCCCATTTTTTTTTGTTTTATCCTAGTTCCATAAAGAAAAAAATTGAAGCATAAAAAACCGATGAAGCCGGTGCATTCATTCATCGTATTAGAGGTGCATTCATTCATCGTATTAGATTGATGCACGTGAAAGAAGTCGGCTTACTTTATTCAAACTTTTTGTTTTTTGTTGTTGTTTTTTTTTTTGGTCTACGCCTTTGTTTTGTACGTACGTTTGAGATTTTGGTTGTTTGTATGTCGGTGTGAATGTGAATCAACTCTATAATCAGTCTTTCTGTGCTTGTATGTGCGTGTGTGTGT
>OZ022246.1:21934306-21944306 GCA_963978895.1 Erpobdella octoculata
GAGAGAGAGAGAGAGAGAGAGAGGGAGAGAGGGGGGAAGAGAGAGAGAGAGGGGGAGAAGGTGGGGGAGAAGGTGGGGGAGAAAGGGAAAGAAAGGGGAGAGAGAGGTGTTAATAGAAGCGATCGTTCTACTGGGACATGACAGCATAGAAGTTGCAACTTTTATTTATTGTACAAACTTCAATTGAATTGTCGATCGTCAGCTGAGCGAGCGCATCCAATTAAATGAGGTATTTATCTTTATTGTTGTTTTAAATAAGAAATAATTATAATTCGTAATTATCTACCAAATCAAAATTTATACAAAGGCATAAAATAAAATTAAAAACAAATAAAAAGTTGAGAGAGAGAGAGAGAGAGAGAGAGAGAGAGAGAGAGGGAGAGAGAGAGAGAGAGAGAGTACTCCTGTGCCATTGGTGAAAGACTAGTTATCATCATCATTATCATCGTCAACATGGTTGATGATGGAGATGGAATCGATAATACGGGTTGTACGAGTACGTGATAAAAAAATGTTGAATTACAATGTGTTTATCTTTGTTTATAAAAATGACGGTTTCTCTTTTAAACAAATCCGAACCGCTGAACTAATTTGAAAGATATTTGGCATGAAGGTAGTTCTCAAAGTAGAGAAAAAGATGGGAAACGTTTAAAAAACTTCATTATTTTATTTACTTTTTATGGCCAAAAAACATTTGAGCCTATGTACTATTTATTGCGTAAAAAATTCAAATTTAGTTTACGTAACTAAGTTTATTTATTTTACGCTTTATGGGAAGAAAACACAGTAAGTAGCGTAGGGGATGCAGTTGCCCGGGGCGGAGAAGATCAAATGTCACCCCTTACCCCTAGGAAAATAACTGGAAAGGGGGGATAGATAGAGAGAGAGAAATAAAAGAAAGAGAGAGAGAGAGAGAGAGAGAGAGAGAAGATGGAGAGAAAATCCCTAAAAAACCCAGTGGCGTAGCGTGAGTTGCAGGCCAACCAAACGATACTCGCACCCCTTCCCCGGAAAAACAACGAGTATAGGGGAAGAGAAAGGAAAGAGAGAAAGAGAAAAGAGAGAACGACAAAAATAGAGAGCAAAGAGAGAGGAGAAAGAGAGAGGGCGCGAGAGAGAGAAAAAGAAAAACGAAAGAAAGAAAGAAAAAGAGAAAGTGTAGGCGAGAGAGAGAGACAGAAAGAGGAAACGGAAAACAACACACACAAAACAAGTGAAAGTTAATTTAAAAAATTAAAAACATGCTTTTAACATAGATGAAACATTTTACCCCGGTGATTAGTAAACAAAAGATGTTTTAGTTACTATGACGATGAAAAGTTTTGTTGTCATTACCATTACCATATGCTTCTTTAACTTATTTTTAAATAATTTGTGTTTCTTAAATTTTATTTTTGTTTAATCAATATATTTTTTAGGCGAATTTTACAATGATCTTCCGGACTTCAAAACGTCCGCGGACTACCCGTGGAAATCCGTATGAAAAACCGGGCAACGCCGGATAACCCTACCAACTAGTATAACTAGTATAACATATCCAAATGTAGAATCACTATGCATCTCATTCTGTTGAACGACCTTACACTGATAAAACAGATATGAGTGATTATGAATAGCTTTTTTTTGCTGAGATTGTATGGTGGAAAAGTGAACCAACGAAATGAGCGGTGCAGGATTTGTAGGATCAAAAATGTATTTATTTCATGGAAGTTAGGCGCAGAAGGAACGTTTCAAGATCAATCACATATACAAAAAGTTCACTCAAACTAAGTAGTCACACATACAAAGAGGTCACACGTACAAAGAGGTCACATGTAAAAAGAGGTCACACGTACAAAGAGGTCACTAGGTCACACATACAAAGAGGTCATTAGGTCACACATACAAAGAGGTCAATAGTTCAAAGATACAAATAGGTCACTAGGTCAAACATACATAAGCAGACGTAAACAACACATAGGCACAGACTAACAAATAGAAGAACCGGTGGTCAACAAGGTAAATTGTTGTGAAGGTTTTGATTAAATTTCCTCAAACGACTTCATGGGATAAATCTCGTCAGAGCTCGCCAATTTGTAAGCAGAGAGGAAAAAAGAGGAAAGAATTGAGATTAAACGGAAAATTAATTGAGTTTCATTTAATTATAATTTCTTAGTTTTGTTTAAGTTCTTTAATTGTTTGTTTTGAGTTTTTTTTGCTCCCTGTAGTCCCCTGTCCGAAAACATGAGAATATTACGTCTTCAAAATCGTATTCTTTGAATCAATAATATCATCTACACACCGCACACAACACAAAGGCACACAAGTAAGGCAAACACACACACACATAAACACACAGACATAGACACACACAAACACACACACACATAGACACACAGACACACACACATACACATCAAAGCGTGCAACACAAAGGAATTGAACAGAAATCACGGACAGCAACAAAATGGAGGACATATAAAATAATGGCATTGATTTTTACGAAACATCAAACTATCATCACTCATACCTCCCTTCTCTGTTTTTCTCTCTCGTTTCTTTCTTTCTTTCTCTGTATCTCTCCTTGATTCTCTCTCCATCCATCCACACCCCACCCACCCATCCACCCACCCACCTACCCACCCTTTCTTTCTTTCCCTCTCTCTCCTCTGACGGGCACATGCTCTTCTGTCCGATTGTGTACGTGTGCTTAGTTGTACACGTATGTGTGTGTTTTTGGCGCCATGCAGGCCATCAAATGTCACTATGATCATACGGCTAACAACATCAAGGATTTTCCATGAAATCATCATCACCACCACCACCTTAACAAGCACTACGCTTACAATAACACAGACATTTCAACTAGCGTGATCACCATCAACATCATCATCGCCACCATCATCGCCACCATCATCACCACCATCACCACCACAATCACAATCATCATCATCACCACAATCACAATCATCATCATCATCACCACCATCATCATCATCATCAACACCGTCATCACCTCCTCCTGGTATAATCGTTATTAACATAGGCTTTCGTCACCATCCATCCATCACTGTTATTAGTAACACAAGCCATGACCCATTTTGTGATTTTTTTTCTCCGACATCACTATCAACACCACCACGCCAACCATCATCATTATCACCATCATCATCATCATCACTAACACCTCCACAATCATCCCCATCAAGCAAAGCTTTCAAAATCATAATCATCACTGCACCATAATATCATCGTAGCAGCTGCATTTCTAACGTTTTCAATTATCTTTGCATAATTGTCAATTCTGACTTCGACGTCATAAGATGTCAACTGACAAAATGCATATATGTATATATATATATATATATATATATATATATATATATATATATATATATATATATATATATATATATATATATATATATATATATATATATATATATATATTGTGTGTGTGAGTGTGTGTGTGTATTTAGATATAAATGGAGAAATGTGTTTCCTAGAGATAACAAGACTGGACTCTGTCCTTGGCACATCACCATGTCATGCAAGTGCGTACGAGCAAACACACGCACACAAACGCGCACATACAGGCGACATTTTTAAACACATAAAATAGAAAGTTTTACTGCTTTAAAAGTGGATGATGATGATGATGATGACGATGATGATGTTGATGATGATGATAGGGATGATGAGTAGAAGAATATTGATATGAAAGCTGAACAGTCACCACTCGACCAAGTAAAAACGCAAAAATGAAAATGAAAACTGGAGCCACGTGACGTGGATGAAACAATTTTGTACGTGAAAAAAATTATTAAACATCGAATTGTGTAAAGTGGTTTAGTACATAGTTTTTTATTCATTGATAACCTTGCAGTACGTATAAAAGCAAATATTTTTAAGTTAAAAAACGAGACATAACAACAACATGACACATCGATTAATGCAAAATGACATTGCAACTGACTGACGCACACACAGACAGAGAGACACACACAGAGACAGACACACCAATATATTTATACACACATACACACATCCACGACTGAACATCTTTGTAAACACAGGATGGTGAAAGTTGGTGGCGTCGGAACGTCGAGGTACTTACCTGGAGTAATTTGTACAGGTGTTTCAAGGTTACAGTGAGGTGAGACAAGTAACAGTGAATTGATGATGGAAAAGAACACTCAAACGGTGGAATTTTTCAGGTACTCAGTTGTATTGTAATTCAGGTTCATTCCACAATTACCTACTTTATTACCTATCTATCTGCCTACCCACCTGGCTGCCTGTATACCAACCTGCCTAGTTACCTGTCTGCTTATCTAACTGCCTGTTTACTTGCCTAGTGCCTACCCACCTACCTACCTGCCTGCCCACCATACCTACCTACCTGCCTGCTACCTACCGTACCTACCTATCCTACCTACGTAGTACCCTACCTATCTACCCTACCTACCTACCTGCCTGCCTACCTACCTACCTGCCTGCCTACCTACCTGTCTGCTTACTTAACTACCTGCTGCTGGGCTCGTGTTTAACACATCATGAAAAAAGCAACTTGAAGACTAAAAAATCATCCGCGGCCATCTTACAATAAAAGAAAACATGGAAGCAATAAATATTCAGTTCGTCCAATACGGATATTATTTTTTATTCCTCTTTCTGATAGTCTCGGCGTAATTGATTTCATAGTATCATTAATTATTTCTCTCTCTCTCTCCCTCATAGTATCATTAATTCTCTCTCTCTCTCTCTCTCTCTCTCTCTCTCTCTCTCTCTCTCTCTCTCCCTCATAGTATCATTAATTCTCTCTCTCTCTCTCTCATAGTATCATTAATTCCTTCTCTCTCTCTCCCTCTTTTTTTGTCGATCATTACAATAAATTCGCGGCGATGTAATAATGAAACAATCACGATGGAAGAAGAAATAGAATTATGTTTCATTACTTCTGTGTATGCTGTATGGGGACCGGCCAGGCCTGGGTAAGTACAGAGAAATCTCAACAAGTGCTATTAATGGCGATGGAGATGGATGGAGTAGGGAGAGGTACTTCAGCACCCCAAGACAAAATAAATTTAATATCTTAACCAATCCATACATATTCCTTGACCATTACAACCACGATAACGCTCCGATAAGTACTCTCAACAAAAAGTAAAATTTCTTCCAACTGCAGAAAAAAATCGCAATTTCGTTTATTGCAATTTCGAGAATAATAAAACCATTATTAGAAAGCCGGTCGGTTCCGGTAAACGTTTATGAATATGCAAATATGCAAATTAGCAAGCATTCGGCCTCGGTGCTCTTAATGTTTACCAGACAAACGGAGCTCTAATAAAAACTTTTTTTTTAAATAAATGCCACCGGGTTCAGTTGTTTAGAAAGCTATTTTTAGCAACAACAGCCCGCAACAACCATGACCAGGGGCCAGACAACCAGCATAGCAGCAGTCAACCAATCAGCACTTGTGGCTAATTATAGAAAATTTTCTCAACCGTGTTGACAATAAGAAGAGAAGAAAGAATTAATTAATTAATTTTGAAACTAAAAATAAAAAACAAAAAAAAGAAGTGATTATAAGATATTTCGTCTGAGCGTAATTATTATAGAGCTAATGGCGAGCTTCTGTTTGCTCTTGTGATGCAATTAGACCTGTCATACCTTTGACGATCTTTTCAACTTATTTTCCTTTATTCTTCTTCTTCCACATGCAAATCTTCTTTCGTGACAAATGACGTAAAAATATTTCTTTCTTTCTTTCTCTTTTGCTGCTGCTGAAGTAAAAATTTCGCGGGAAGGAAAAAAATGTGGTCGATGAAAGAGAAAGTAATTGGAGAGCGAGTGAACGGGACTGATTTAGAGACATTAAGTGTTGTATAAAAGAGACATTGGCCGCAATAACGATAGCACTACCTTACACTTAATCGCTACTTTTATAGCTGTAACAGACCCGCCGCTAGGCTGCCAATGAATGACTAAATAACTACCTGGATTGAACAAAAAACCGGAACCGATATTCCTGCGAAATGACGCACACCTATCATTACAACCAACCAGCCAGCAGAACAACTACTATCATCACGATAAGCAATCATTATCATCACCGAAATCGGCATGACTTGTGACAAAGTAGCCGAGGCAAAGAAAATGAGCGAAACCTGATGTTTGTAATGTAGTGGTTCAAAGTAAATGTCTCGTATAATTGATGGTTGAAGCTGCAAGTTGAAAAAATAAGGTTTAGAGTACAACAAGGCGGTGGAGATAATGATGATGATGATGATGATATCATGCTTCTGGCATGGTGGATATGATGATGATAGTGACGGTGATGATGATGATGATGATAGTGATGATGATGATGACGGCAGTGATGATAGAAAGCATGGCAGTGGTTGTGGGTGGAGAAATGAAACTCTACGAAATCGTTGATGATGACGACCACCAGCTCGGCCATGTTAATGACGTAAAATTGCTCAGTCAGCTAATCCGCCATTTTATAACCGCCATATTTTGCCTTCCTGCGCACGCACAGACCACTTCCGCCTTTCAAAACATATTAAAATAAGCACTGCATCTCAGCGGTGGTGATAACGACGACGACGACGACGACGACGATGGTAATAATTTTTATGATGACGGAGAGTACGATGATGATGATGATGATGATGATTTTGGTAGTAACGGTGACGATGATGTTGGTAGTGGTGGTGATGATGATGTTGGAAGTGGTGGTGACGATGGCATTCGTGTTTGTTCGAACAACTACAACGTTTTAACGAGAAATAAAATATGAAGTAGGTACATTCTGGCTGCAATGTGGGGGGGAAATTGACCCTGATGATGTCCATTGTGAACCTCTCTTGTTTCTGTTTACGTAAAGTTGATGCGAGTTTATAAACGATAATAAATAAATAAATAAATTACTCTCAGAACTCTGCTTGGAATAAATAAAAAAATATTCTTCTGGAAGCAGACGGGCTGGTGAGAGGAAACCGTTGGGAGAGAGTGGAGAAAGTGGAGGAAGTGGAGGAGCTTCATTCAATCGCAATTTGCAGGTTCAAACCACGCGAGTACGATGCATCTTACGAATTGAATTTAAACCAAAAAAAGAGAGAAAAGTTTATTAAAACTCAGTGTTTTTTTTTGTATACTTGCTTGTCCTGCTTTGTATTTGTATTTGACTTTCTCTGCCTTTGTATTTGTATTTCTCTAGCTTTATTTCTTCTTCTAGATCTTTCTCTTTATCTCACTCTTCATTTCTTTAAATTCTGTTTAAAATACTCAACTTATAAGAAAAGATTTAGATAGACAGAAGCATATAAGGGGAGATAGAAATATAAAGGGGAAGATAGAATAAGGAAAAGAACTTAAGACGAAGAGAGAGAGAGAGAGAGAGAGAGAGAGAGAGAGAAAGAAAGAAAGAAAGAAAGAAAGAAAGAAAGAAAGAAAGAAAGAAAGAAAGAAAGAAAGTGAAAGTGTAAGTGGAGTAGGGCAAAGACATGAGGGCATCAAATATTCAGAGACCCGGGGGTATGCTCAGCTTGAGACAAAAATGGATGAAGAAGAATATTTTGCAGGAAACTTTTAAAATTTATAATTTCTATTCAGTCACTTACTTTAAAATTACTGAACTAATTGTGCTCGCTTGCCATTTTAGATTTTAAATTTTGTTTTCGTTTCAATAGAAAGTTAAAAAAAAAGAGAGAAAGAAGTTTCAATTTAAAACTTAAACGTAACAGATAGATGCAACAAATATGGACTCAAATGCTATTAGATGATGATGATGATGATGATGATGATGATGATGATGATGATGATGATGATGATGGTGATGATGATGATGATGATGATAATGATGATGGTGATGATGATGTCAGTGATGCTGACGGCACTTCAAAGAAACGATGTTCCACTTTTTTCCATCTCATTCGTTTACCGGTTGCACTCGGAAATGTTTACACTCAGCCGACGGTAATGATGATGATGATGATGATGATGATGATGATGATGATGATGATGATGATGTCGACGCTGGTCATCATCATCATCATCATCATCATCATCATCACCATCAAAACCTCATCGGAAAGGGCAAGTGCCCGAAAAATCAACAAAGAATCGAAAGTGCGTTCCGCTCGCATCATCAACCATCAACCGTAAACGTAAACAATTTCCAATCAATCCTCCATCGAAGTCACGTGACACAGCGACGACAGGATCACGGACAATTTCCTCTTGCGGCTTGTTTATAGTCGTTCCATGGCTTCCTGTCGATCGTACACGTCTGCTGTGTTTGCGTCGTTTGAAATGTTGTTATCTTTGTTAATTACGCCGCCATGACAGTATCGAGAGTTTATTTAATAATATTTCTCATTATAATATCATAATTAATTATAATAATAATAATACAAAATATTATTAATATTAATATCATTATCATTATCATTATCATTATCATTATCATTATCATTATCATTATCATTATCATTATCATTATCATTATCATTATCATTATCATTATCATTATCATTATCATTATCATTATCATTATCATTATTATTATTATTATTATTATTATTATTTATTATTATTATTCAAGTTCCGTTAAACGTTTTATTAAGTCATGTAAGCTAAAGAAGATTTGAAGTTTTGGTAGTCAGCTTAACCAATTTCGTAAAGGCTTCTATAGCGCGTGGGGTTTACACCTACGCCCCACAAAATCAATTTGCCCCCACCCCCTAATCTGCTATGCTGCTATGGTTCAAGATGAAATTGTGTCTGTTTCCGTTTGAATAAAGCGATGAAAAAATTTATTCAACCTTTTGATCTTTAAAATTAAAAGTAAATTTTTTATGTAACTTGTAAATAAACAATTTTTTGATAATTTTTTTTTATTTCTTTCAAAACATCCACGAAATGGAAACAAGCGATAAGCCAAAGAAGGAGCAGCAACATTGTTTATATTCTCTCGAAGTATTATCGTGAACATTTTTGTCTGTAACTTTTTGTCGTGAACAAACTTCCGCGAACGTTTTGTCGTGGATTCCTTTTGAGTTCAAAAGTCGCAGCTTATTAAAACAACGTTTTTATTAGGTCACAAAGTTGTTTGTTGCTTATTAGGACAAACTGATTAATGTCGGAATATGAAGCAATTATTGTGCTCTTAACTGAGCTGCTTAAATTAGATATTGAAATGTGGAGTGGAATAAATAAATGAATAAAAATGTGAAATAAGTTTATTAATGTTAAGCCATTCTGTAGGTGTAGTACCGAAAGTGAATGTCAGTCAGTCCTTCGATGTTGTTAGTCTTGTTAGAGTCATCGTGACCTTTAACTTTACAGATTCTATTAATTCATAATAATAGAACAATTCATAATAAAGTGATGTGTGCGTAGATGAATGCATAATATGTGATGTGTGCATAATGCACGCAAATGAATGTATAACATGCATAACATATGCATAACAGAACTCATAATATGTTATGTGTGCTAAATTTTGTTCGTAGATGAATGCATATTATGCATAACAGGTGATTTGGGCATTATGCACTTAAAAAACATGTACAAGACTGATAATGTGCAAGGTGTACATTAAGCACGCATATGAATGCATAATATGTAATGTATGCATTAGAGTACTGCACGGGCCGATGTTTCGCAGCTCGGTCTGTTTCATTGGCCAAATATTTCAGGCCCGGACTGTCTAATTTGGGTCCAACCCGGCCCGTTCTTACAGGCTTAAAATCCCTATTTTGTGCAAAAATCTCGGCCCGTTTGGAAACCTTAACAACACGGCCCGGCCCACGCAGAACTCCAAGTCTTCATTACTTACGTAGACAAAGGCGGCACAAAACTTAATATTTCAACTCAACTCAACACGAACAAAAACAGTTACAGATAAAGTTGTGACCAGTCACAAGATGGTAACAGTGAGATGTGATTAAAGTTCTTTGTTGGAATTGCTTTATTCCTCACGAACTTGAAGTCATTATCAACATCACCATCA
>OZ022246.1:21946806-21973376 GCA_963978895.1 Erpobdella octoculata
AGGTCTATTTAAGGTCGATGACTCCACACCATAATGCGAGTGTGTGCACGAGAATGATAAACAATTTATGAATTATTGGTAACTGAGTGGATGAATTGAAGGAAAATGGGTGAATTGATTTGATGAGAATGAGTGGTTGGACACGGAGGTAGACTTGGGTTGAGTTGATCCAGGGGTTGGATTGTTTTGAAATATGTGCGTTGGGTGGGTTGAATTAAAATGTCTGATTTTTTATTAATTAATTAGTGTGTGGGTTAGAAATTAAATTTTTGAGGTGGGTTGGGTTGAGTTGCTAAAAACGGACCCACGTCTAACTCTTGATGGACAGTTAGATGCAAGCAGACGGATAGCTGAACAATTGTTGGAAGTGTTTTTTTCTCATGTAAAAAAAAGATTATTCCAGAAAAGAAGTTGTTGCAAATTTGTGCTGATTGATGAACGCAGTCTGACTACAACAGGAAGAAACTGGGAAACAATGACCACGTTGGTTGTTGACATGCCAACCAACGCACAAGTTCACGCCCGAACACGGAGAAGTACAGAGACAAAGACAGAGATGCAGAGAGACGGGCAAACAATCAGGCAGAGACAGGCAGGCAGAGAGACTGGCAAACATACAAGCAGAGACAAGCAGAGACAGCGGCAGGCAGGACAGACGGGGGAGTGGAGAGGGAGGATAGCTGAGCGGCTGCTGAAAAAGATGGACAATTTAATGTAGAGTTTTTCATTAAGCACGTAGCCCGGTCGTTATGGCAACGAATAAACATAGATTGAACACTAAATCCTCTCAGCTAATCGTACATCTTCGTAATCTATGTTCTTCTTCCTTTCAGAACTATTTCTTTATTTTTTTTTTGTGCGTTTGCAAATGTTTGCAAATGTTTGCAAACGCTTCTAGCTACTCTTTGTTCTAATAACTACACGGAACATGCTTCTCACATTATATCAAAGCCAGTGGGAAAATAAATTTATCTCCCAATAGAAGAAGATAGGCTAAATAAACAAGCGAGAGAAAAAAATCTTTTTAAAGCGAACTGGGAGATTAGAGAAAGATTTAATCCAGATAAAAAACATTCTGTTTGCGTTAGCAGTTAAATTGTAAAACGCTGCAAAATAACTTTTGAAATTCAAGAAAATAAGATATTAGCATATGTTCTATGTGTTTGCATACAAACTATCACGGAGAGCTAATAAAATATCAATTATGTGTGTCCAACGTATTCACATTCACACATCCCAATTATGGACAATCGAAGATGAACAAAGTCTACCACATAAACGGTCGCTAACACACGAACGTCATCACCACCACCACCATCATCATCAGCAGCAGCAGCACCAGCACCACCACCGCCGCCACCATCATCCTCACCATCATCCTCATCATCATCATCATCATCATCATCATCATCATCATCATCATCATCAACAACAACAACGACAACACACACACACACACACAAGCACACACACACGTACACGATGGCACAAACATTTGAGCACGAATAGAAAACAAACAGAGAAAAAAACTGATTCCCTTGGGACCATGATGTCAATAACAGAATAAAAAAATAGTAAAAACATACAAAAAAGCTTAAAAAACAGGAACAGACATGAAAAAATAACTATGAAAACCCAACCACACAAAACACAAGCATACAAAAGCATAGGCAAACAAAACATAGGCATAGAAAACATAGACATACAAATTCATAGACCTAAACTTAACAAGCACAGCCATTAAAAACATACAGAAATAAACATACAAAAAATAAATACAAAACATACAGAAATAAAAATACAAAAAATAAATACAAAACATACAGAAATAAACATACAAAAAATAAAGAAAAAACATACAAAAATATGCATACAAAAATATGCATACAAAAATATGCATACAGAAATATGCATACAAAAATATGCATACAATGAAAGACATAGGAAGAGGCACTCAATCAAATTAGTCAACAAGTGGATTAACATTCAGTGGAGTGTGTAGAATGTACGTGATCATACAATTTGTACGTGATTGTACCATTTGTACGTGATTGTACCATTTGTACGTGATCGTACCACATGTACGTGATCATACCATCTGTACGTGATCGTAACATGCGTACGTGTTCATAGCATGTGCGCGTGATTATAGCATATGGACGTGATGTTGCATGTGATGATAATGAAGTGACATTCTTACTGAATCTCAAATTGTTTTTCGATGTTCCCTAATCAGGTTTCAGTCGTGCTTAAAAATTTCAAAATTACTGAAAATCTCTATTTTTTATTTCTTTCTTTCTTTCTTTCTTTCTTTCTCTCTCTCCTTCCCTCTAATCATCTCTCTCTTTCTCTCTTTCTTTCTTTCTATCTGTCTTTCTTTCTCTCTTACTCCATCTCTCCCGCAAACACATCGCAGTGTACAAACACTGACAAACAGATATTGAGACAAGAATGAAGGTACTGAACACAACTAGTACACATACAAATGACAGAACTGAGACTAACAAACTGGCCTAAAGGGATATCTGAGTATAATTTCGCAAGTGAATATCCTGAAAATCGAGAAACGTTACCTTCAGTGGGCAGGGAAAGAAGGAAGCCTACATACTACATACACCATGAAGAGATATTTAAAGAAGAAAATAAAAATCCCATCACGCAGTCTGTCGTTTATTTACTAAAGAGTACGATTACATCACCTAGCCTCACTCTATTGTTTACATTGTGCCACGTTCTTATTTATTTTATTACAATTTAATTTAACTTTATTATAAACTTTAAAACAACTATTTACATTAGATTATCAAATCGCTGTTAGGAATTTGAGCATTCTAAATGTAATGGTAGATTTGTATATAATATTAACGATAATGGCTTTTCGTAATTAGCAAGAAATTGGAAAAAAAGTCTAAAACTGCTGTCATCACTCCTAGCGTATCATAATGAGGAGCGTACACAAATAATTAATCGTATTTACAAGTAATAACAAATATCACCCACACACACACACACTTACACATACACACACGGACAGATAAACAAATAAAATTAAAAACCTCTAAAAATGGAACGTCCGACTAAGACCGGCGTAAAAATTTAGCCGAAAACACTTAAAGCTACAAAATTATCGCATAAATTAGCATAATTTAATAAAAGTTCATATCAGATTTTATGTAAAGAGACAAACTTACGCATAAATATACTGACATAGAAGCATACACACAAACACCTGGTAATATAAACTATGTTAACAGAGCAATATAAAGACAGATGTTTCCTATAAAATCTGCCATTTCTCAATTACTTTTGTTCGTATTAATACAATCATTACCATGACAATGATGATGATGATGATGATGATGATGATGATGATGATGGTGGTGGTGGTGATGATGATGATGACGACGACGACGATGACGATGACGATGACGATGACGATGACGGTGATGATGACGATGACGACGACGACGATGTTGATGCTGATGGTGATGATGATGGTGATGATGATGACGAGGATCATTATAGTGACGAGGATGACGATGACGATGGTGATGATGAAGATGATGATGATAATGCTGATGATCATTTAGATGGGAAGAGTGTTTATAGGATTTTAAGAAATAAGAAGAATGAAAAAAAGCAAGAAATGAATGACGTCATCAGTCAGGGACGTCGATGATGAAACTCAGTGAAAGTTAATTCAAGCGGGAGGAAAGCAAACGCTAACTGAATGAAAGATGGAAAGACTAAAAGAAGAGAGGAGGAGATGGCGAGGAGGCGATCCATCTAAATTGTCATTCATTCAACTGAGCACCCATCCATCCGTCCATCCATCTTTATCTGATTTTATCACTCCGATTTTCCAGACCAGGTCGACTTAAGATTTGTTTGCGAGGATCATCCGTCACAATCCTTCTTCCCTTTCGGACGTCCTGATCGCGCCCGAGTCCTCGGCATTCAAGAGGGAGGGAGGAGGTGGTGAGACAAGAGAAGAAAGAAAACAACAACAAAAGAGAGATAACAACAGGAAGAGAGAAACAGGGACAGAGACAGAGACATACACACAGAGAGAGAAAGAAAGAGAGAAAATGAGAGAGACAGACTGATAGAGAAGGAAATACAACAAAGAAAAGAAGATGAAACAGAAATATTGGTGCACAAGAAGATAAACAAAACTTACACTTTATGCTCTTATGTTAAAACAAAAGCAAAGATGAAGATAGAAGTATCAATAAAATTCAAACAAGACACGACGAGGCCCAACGACTTGATACCCCAACCCGACAACGTGATACCACTACCCAACGACTTGATACCCCAACCCGACAACGTGATACCACTACCAGACGACTTGATACCACAACCCGACAACGTGATACTACTACCCGACGACTTGATACCCCGATCCGACAACGTGATACCACTACCCGACGACTTGATACCACAACCCGACGACTTGATACCACAGCCAGACTGCGCGACTCGACGACACGCACGTTTCAGACAACGACAAGAGCTTACAACGAAATTGCAAAAGTAGAAACATTAAAAAATTAATTATGCAAAGTTCGACCAGCTTTGAATTTCCATAAGCAACTTCAAGTTACTGATTCGATTCATTAAAAATTCTACAGAAAGACTTGCTCACTTGTTGAGTTGTTAGTGTGTTCAATATTTTTATATATTTATTGCTATTTGCTATTTAGTAGTATTTAGTATTGATTCGTAACACATATCACTAATTTCATTTATATTTTATTTATAATATTTAAACAGTTTTTTTTTGTTATTGTTTATAAATCGGCATTAAAATAATCCAACTGAATGCATCAACCAATTTCTTGATAGAATCAGCTGCAACAATTATGTTGTCAATCGCTTTCAATGGCCCTGCTGAATGACGAGTCAGAACAACACGAGGCAGAACTTGGAGCAAACATTCGTCAATAATTATATTTAATATAAATACAAATATTATATATTATACTTTTATAAATTTATATCTGTTGTCATATTTGCATCTATATTATAATTACACTTTTGTGTGTGGGTGTTTGTGTGACTGGCATAATCCTTGTATTTTTATTTATTTTTTTTTTTTTTATAATAGTTTATAGTCCTTTACACCAGGTGTTTTAAGACTGAAATGGCTGTGTAGGAAGCACTTAAGTACTTCCTGTCGTAGATCATAATTTGTTCTTTTTAACTTTTCCCTCCTCCTTTCTCCAGGCTTGGGACTGGCTTGCAAATGCAAGGCGGAGTTATAATCCTTGTATGGTATTATGACATTTATATTACAACTCTTAGCTATAAAACTGTAATTCAATTTTTTATCACGGTTTTACTATTTTTCAATGTTATATTACGTCTTATAATTTAAATTATGTTACATTGCTTATTCAAATTTATTATTTATTAACTTTTTTACGACCTATTCAACATTCAGGCTCACATAACTAAAAAGTCCTTTTCATCGCTCTCAGTCATCAGATCACGCACACACAGTCACGTATACAAACATACAAACATTTTCTATTATATATATATATATATATATATATACATACATACATACATACATACATACATACATACATACATACATACATACATACAGACACACATACATACATACATACATACATACATACATACATACATACATACATACATACATACATACATACATACATACATACATACATACATACATACATACATACATACATACATACACGTATGCATAGATGAAATGTATGATGTATAGGTGCGTGTTTATATGTTTACATGACTTATTTTTCATTCAACCACGAAAACCCGAAAGTAACTTCCTCTTCATTCGCAACATCTTTGAAAACACGACCTCATTACCAGGTCAGGGTTCAAGAAGTACAACTGCTTACTACAATGATGCACATGATGTGCTGAGATTATATCTGGACTCTGCAGTAGTATTACTAGTATTTCATTTCGTCTCCTTTCCAGAGAGTTTTCTCGTCGAGATAAACAACAAACCATCGCAAAAAACACCCCAAGGCACCTCTCACCCCTGTGTACTTCTCACCCCTTGTTCCCCTTGACACCAGTGCGCCACTGGCCCTTTGTTCGCCCCTTACCCCCAAGAACTCAATGAATTTAAATATTATAAACAGGAAAGGAGCTGAGCGGCATTGCATTAATAAAAAAAATTGAGATGATGTGGGAGTAGTAGGACCTTGTTGATAGTTAATTTTTTAATATTTATCGTTATTATTTAATTATTTATGATTTTTTACAAGCCCGACGATGTTGTCTTTTTGTGTTGTGTTTTATTTACTTATTTATTTATTTCTCCAACAGAAGGACCCGTAGGCCACTAACACCTTTCCTGTTTATAATAGTTACTTGACAGTTTGACAGGAACATCAATTTGTAGTGACCAGTGGAGCGTTTGCCGTAACCCGTCAGCTACAATCACTGGACTACCGCATACTACCTTAAATCATTCAGTAACAGTCGTTGTTGTGTCCGAAAGGATCAACACCAACAGAGTAAAAAAACTTGTGGCATTGGTGCGAAGGAGAAATTTATAGAATGAAAAAGACATTTTCGTACTTATTTTGTTGTATAGTTTGCTTTTTAAATAACAATTAATACCAAAACAAAAGTTGTATAACAGATTAGGTAATTAACCTTTAATTAACATCTTATCTGACTTACTCCCTCCCTTTCGCTTCACTGAGCGTGTCGAACGAGTCAAATGGGATAACGGAATGATTATGAGTATTTAAATATCAAACTATACAGGATAATAAGTACAAATAGGTTATACAGTCCTTAGTAGCAAACTGTACACTTTTATTTAAAGCCATTCTATGCCACATAATGATAGAATTTTAAATGATCGTCAAATGTCTTTCTTATTACACACTTTTACTTAACTTGACTTTTCTATCTGTGGTCAACGTTTTTTTAATTGATTTTTCACCAGCTTTTAGAAAAGTTAAATCTTTGAAACTTTCAGCACAGACTTCAGCCACCGCCAAAACAATATTCAATAGTTTCGAAGCGATTTAATCAATATTTCAAATAATTTTAATATCTATTTTGCAACGCATTTAAAATTATTCACTAGATCGCTCTAGCGCCATATAAATGAACTTTTAGGTAATTATGACTATGACAAAAACATATTAAAATTTTGACTAAAGTATGACTATTAACAGTGGCAAAAATATTATTGCATTTAGAAATCGATTTGCATAATTTAAAAATTTAAAAGTGTGTTTATAAAACTTTATTTTATATTAACTTTCACTTGTTTTTCAAATTTATCCGTCGCACAACGCCACAAGTTTTTCACTCCGTTGGTGTAGACTCTTTTGGACACAACGAATGTTAATGAATGAAAAAATTGAAAAAATAAATAAATAATAACTATTAACATTGATTTAACAAAAAACAATAAAAAAATTAAAAAAGGCGGAGGTTGTTGATAAATAAAAAGTTGAAAATTTATCGAATTAAATATGAAATTAATCGAATTAAATATGAAATTAATCGAATTAAATATGAAATTAATCGAATTAAATATGAAATTAATCGAATTAAATATGAAATTAATCGAATTAAATATGAAATTAATCGAATTAAATATGAAATTAATCGAATTAAATATGAAATTAATCGAATTAAATATGAAATTAATCGAATTAAATATGAAATTAATCGAATTAAATATGAAATTAATCGAATTAAATATGAAATTAATCGAATAAATAATTAACTCGCAGAATTGTATGGAATTCGGCGAAACAGAAATCAACAAAATAGGAATCGGCGAAACAGGAAAACGCCGAAATAGGAATTGGCGAAATAGGAATCGGCGAAATAGGAATCGGCGAAATAGGAAGACAGCGTCTCAATCCTGGACGAAGCAGGAGAAGGGAGAAAAGAAAACATCCTCAAATTATGATCAGCGACTAGAAGTACTTCAGTATTTCCTAGATATTTCTATTTCAGTTCTAAAACACCTGGCGTAAAGCACTATAAACCGTTATTTAAAAAAACCGATATTACAACATTATCATCGGTATTATGTTAATCAATTGTAAAAAAAAATTATGTAAATTATTTCGCTGAACATTTATTATAAAAGTATATTTTGTAATGCAAATAAGTTATTATGTAATTATCATCATCGTCGTCATCATCATCATCATCATCATCATCATCATCATCGTCATCGTCATCATCATCATCATCAT
Source organism: Erpobdella octoculata (assembly GCA_963978895.1). Classification (NCBI taxonomy): domain Eukaryota; kingdom Metazoa; phylum Annelida; class Clitellata; order Hirudinida; family Erpobdellidae; genus Erpobdella; species Erpobdella octoculata. Next base: position 21,955,053 of record OZ022246.1, read on the forward strand.
CATTATCATTATCATTATTATTATATTATTATTATTATTATTATTATTATTATTATACTTGAAGTATTTGAAACATCGCTAGTTAAATGGCAGATAATAAAATATGATTTATGGACACCTGTCTGACAGGAAGTTCCGGTTTTCAGTTCAATGTTTCCAAAGACACGTGACTTCTTCATACGCCGTGTTGATGTTGTTGATGATGATGATGATTATGATGATGATGTCGATATTTATGCTTATGTTTTTGTTGGTGATGTATTCTTGGAAAAACAAATATGCTAATTCTTACATACGCACTTAAAATCTAATGTTCCGATTGGCTCGCAGTAAAGTAAGTCAAATAATCAGGAATTAATTTATACCGTCGGTGTAATAACACTCAGTAACGCAGAGAGACGAACTCGGAGTTATTTCAGACTCGCATTAACGAATCGCATTGTACCCAACCAAACCACCGCGCTAACCACGTAAAACTCCTCCAGCCACACAGAAGTGGATAGGAAGCCACTGAGGCGGCAGGTGAATATAATGTAGTTCCAGGTTTGTAAACAACCCCTTAAGAATGTACATAATGTAGTTCCAGGTTTGTAAACAACCCCTTAAGAATGTAATGTAGTTCCAGGTTTGGAAACAATCCCTGCTGAAGGCGGCGGCAGACGTGGTTGGTTCGCCAGGGCTAGGAGCGGCGGGAGAACCTCGACTGGGAATCAATGTAACACTGGAACGGTAAATAAATAGATTATGAAAAAAAACAATAAGATGGAGAAGAAATGGGATAGACGAAAAAAAGATACACGTGGAATGAATGATAGCCATTGGAATGGCTCGATGGTACAGCTGTAAATCTCTTCAGTTTGCTGACGGGGGTTCGCATCCTGCCGATCTGTTTGCACTATCGAGCACAATGTCAACTTATCTGCTCTCTCTCTCTCTCTCTCTCTCTCTGTGTTTCTCCGTTTTTCTATTCCTTTCTCTTTCTCCCTCTCTCTGTCTATTTCTCTGTCTCTCTTTGTCTTCTCCTCTAGTTCTTTTTCGATCATCTTTTATTCGTTGCTTGAAAAATCCATTGCCTTGATAAGCTAATTAAGAGCTAAATGATTTCTCGATATTCTTCCGCGGCGCAAATGCAGCCGAAGATGACTGAGGCTCCAACCAGGCGGACGTTAAAACTGTGGAGAAAGGAATCGAAGGAAACGAACAAAGAAAGAAGGACAGATAGAAAAGGAGATGGAGAAAGAGATACAGAGAGAGGATGAGAGAGAGAGAGAGAGAGAGAGAGAGAGAGAGAGGTGGGAAAGAAATTAAAAGAATAAGATTGTTCGCTATCAGTTGATGTGAATTGGATCTGGAGAGATATGGATGTATGGTTGATGTAGACAACTCACTGAAGAACTATAAACTGAGGATTGTTTTTCACGTTGATAAGATGAAGTAAGGCGCTGAAACAGCTGTTGAGATGAAATCATCTGGCGATGCCGTGCCGGTGATGATGATGATGATGCCGGTGGTAGTTATGATGATGATGATGATGATGATGATGATGATGTTGATGATGATGATGTTGATGATGATGATGTTGATGATGGTGATGATGATGATGATGATGATGATGCCGGTGGTAGTGATGATGCTGGTAGTGATAATGATGGCGGAGGTAGTGATGATGATGATGACGTGCCGGTGTTGATGATGATGATGTTACGAATGGTGAATTTGAGAAGTTGATGGATACGAGGGAGAGTGGTACAATGAAATATAATATAAGGAAGACAGTAAGGAGTAATGTTATGGAGCTGTCGAATAAATACTTTACGACCTTCGGCGTAGAATCAAGAAGTGAGTTTATTATTATCAATCATTATATTATTATCAATTATCATTATATGTGAACAAATTATTTTCTAAGGCTAAATTAGGTAACGCATTTTTATTAACTCTTCAGCATTACGAATAAAGCCTACCTTCGATACACACGGAAATGTAACTTTTATAACGCCGACATTAAACTTAAGAAACAAAACAAAATACTCCACCAACATAAAGATTCGTGCCACCCACATACCTACTTACCAACTACCGACCACCTACACACTCAATTATCCAACAACACCTACCACCCCCAATCGACACCTTCATAGCACAACCTACCACCCCCAACCGACACCTTCATAGCACCACCTACCACCCCCAACCGACACATTCATAGCACCACATGCAAACATGGCACGATCAGATAAGCAAGGTTTTTCCATTTTATTTATTAACACGCCTTTGTCACGAGTTCCTTCATTACCACACCGGAGCGCTAAGTCCGCCCCTGTGAGCGCCGCGGCATAAATCTCCCTAATATTTCCGGGCCGTCAAACCACAAAGACCTCCGTATCTGGGGCAGGAAAAGTTGGAAACAAAGGGAGAAGAGAAGAAGAAGAGAGAGAGAGAAAGAGTTGATTAATGCGGACCTCTGCTGTTTGCTGTGTGCCCAGTAGTTACGTGTCGTCGTGCAAGCTACCACAGGCGGTGAGGTAGATGTTGATGTTGCCCGATGATGTAATAAATAGTACTAAATAGTAAATATCGTTGCTGTAAGTGGCGACGTTGATGTTATTATAGCAGATGTTTGTTTTTTTATTACTGCTACTTTGCAAGACGTAGAGAAGTTAATTTGAGAGAGAAAAAAAATCAAATGTCGCCAGAGTTGTTCAAGAGTTGTTAATGGAATTCTCTCGGAGAGTTCCACAGGGACACGTTGCCTTAATTGAATCCGTGCAAATCTTTGGCATGCCAGATTGCACAAGGGGAGGAGGAGGAGGAGAAGAGACACAGTCACAGTGGCATGCGCAGCTGTACAGACACAATGAGGTAGACAGAAAATAGAAAGGAAATAGACGGGTGATGGTTTGCTAATGAGATAAGATTCATTTCTCGTCAACACGTCACGACTTGGAGGATATGGAAGGTTTGCTTTTTTGATCCGTCGTCTGAAGGATTTAAATAACATTGCCTGCCTCTACTTATAGGCCTTTTCGCCACTTCAATGTGCTGTTTTGTTTCGTTACTTTACTTTAAACCATATATTTCTTTATCTCCAGAATGATCATTATCAACAACTTCAATATTACCAATATCATCACCATCACTACTACCATCATCATCATCATCGTCGTCATCATCATCATCATCATCACCACCACCATCATCGTCACCCTTTCTTCCTACATCTGCTTACCGTCTAAACAAGCGACAGCAAAACTACTTGTACACATCTTATTATTTGTTTCCATAAATATTCAGACTACCTTTCTCAACCAACATGGATATAAACAAAGTAAAATACGGGAATAAATAAAGTAAAATATGGGAATAAACAAAGCATCAGTTGATGGTTCAGTCAGAAAACTCTAAACAATCATATCCTGTCAAATTACTCTAATTTATCCTCAAAATGTAATTGATTTTCTTGTGTTAAATAAATAATTTAAAAAAATTATAATAATAAATAAATAAATAAATAATTAATTAATTAAATAAATAAATAAATAGATAAATAAATTAATAATACTTTATCAAATTGTTCATTTCATATAATGATAATTAATGCGATTTTTAAAATAATTGTTGCCAGGAAAATGTAGAAATAACAAATTGGTAGGAATATTTAAATATTGGTTCCAAGCATTAATTATTTAACGTGATCAAAACACACATACACATACACGCACACATACACATACACATACACGCACACATACACATACACATACACATACACGCACACATAAATACAAACGTACAATTAAATACACTTTTCTTACAGAAAGATAAAATAAAAGAACTGAAAAAGGCAGAGACTCGTTATTTTCACAAAAAACACAGTACTGACACTACTGATAGCATTACGGGGAAATGTAGGTGAAAGCATGCAGCGGCATAGCAACACAACACAACACAACACAACACAACACAACACAACACAACACAACACAACACAACACAACACAACACAACACAACACAACACAACACAAAACAACACAACACAACACAACACAACACAACACAACACAACACAACACAACACAACACAAAACAACACAACACAACACAAGACAAGACAACACAACACAACAGAACACAACACATAAACATTATACAACCACACATCCACTCACATTGTAAAAATGCAACACAACACATTAACTCACATTGTAAAAAAGAAACACATAATGTTTCATTGTACATAGCAGGACAACACAAATATGGCAACTAAACATATATACAAACACAAACACATTCACATTATTTAGCAGCAACACAACAACCATAATGCACTAAGGAGTAACATCACATCCACATACAATGTACATAGCATAAACACACATACACAGACACACAACTACTTCCTTAGTACACAATGTTTGTTTTCTTTGCAAAAGTTGTTTATTACACGAGTTTACTCTTTAAGCTTATCTTATTTATAAATGAGAGAGAGAAAAAAGAAAAACCACACTTAAACCATCGTTCCTTTCTTTCTTTTCCTTCTTCCATCCATTCAATTTTTTCTCAGAGGTTATTTTTCTTCTTCGTTCCACTGTTCAACCTTTCATTTTTATCTCCATCCCTCCATCCGTCCGTCCGTCCGTCCGTCCGTCCATCCATCCATCCATCCATCCATCCATAGCTTTTCCCTTTATTGCACCATCCAGGGCATCCAACCCTCATCCATTTACCCCATTGCCGTTTCGTTCCTTCTCTCCTAAACATTCTTGTTTTGTGCGAAACAATACTAAAAAAACGCAAAAAACACCGAAAAAATGTCGCTTTCTTAAGCTTATTTGAAAAAAAAGAAGAAAAAATTGGCAGGAAAGTCGTAAAAAAAAAGAAAAAAGAGAGTGTAAGGCTTTGATAATGCATAAAAAATAATGGAACGTGTGCTGAATTACAAGAGACATTAAATCGGCCCGCGAGCCTATTAAGAACCATGAAATTTTATCTCCTACAAAACCCTTTTACCCACCTTTACCGCGGTACGTGTATGGCATTTTATTTCGCCCCGTGTACAATACTACGAAACTTTTATGGCTTTTTGATCGCCGGTCTACCACGTGCTGCCCGGTATGTCGGCCGGGACGGCCAGCAGGGGTCGTTTATCTGGAGCAGATGCTTGCATGGCTGGCTGGTTGATGTGGAAGTGACGGTGAGGTTCGACAGTTCCGTTGTCCCAGTGTGTTTCAAAGTTACAAACTTGGTGATTTCTTAATCTGACGAGCAGCCAAGAAATGATAGAAGCAAACAAACAAAAATTGAAATAAAGAGAGAGAAAAAGAATGAGAGAGAGAGGGGGGAAGAGAGAGAGAGAGATTGCAGCAGTCATTTCAACATTCGAAAGGGCATTATTTTTTATTAGATTTCACCCAGGTGTGCAATCCACATGCACTAAAACGTATGTCAATGTCTCGACCATAACTGGACAGTCGGCGTCGAAATTATATTTCATTAACATGAATAACACGCAATCATCATCATCACCATCACCATCGTCGCCGTCATCATAGCCACTAGCATTATTATAATCATCACCAGCACCACTACCACCATCACCATCACCACCATCATCATCACCATCACTATCATCACCATCATCATCATCATCATCATCATCATCACCACCACCACCACCACCATCATCATCATCATCATCGTCGTCGGCATCATCATCGTCGTCATCATCATCATCACCACCACCACCACCACCACCATCATCATCATCATCATCATCATCATCATCATCATCATCATCATCATCATCATAATCATCGTCATCGTCATCATCGTCATCATCGTCATCATCATCGTCATCATCATCGTCATCATCATCATCAGCATCATCATCATCATCATCATCGTCATCATCATCGTCATCATCATCGTCATCATCATCATCAGCATCATCATTACCGCCACCACCTCGCAGCACCATCGCCATTGACGTATAAGCCAGTCAGCAATCAACTTGTGACCTTTTATTTGCAGTCAGCCAAGCATTCATCCATCGATAATCATGAACCTCCCTCCCACCGGAATGCTGCTGCAGAGGTTCTTGGACCAAGGAAAACATTCAATGGAATTATATTTGTTGTATTTATTCAACGAAATTTTAAAAACCCTTTGAACGAATATATAGTCTCCTTCAAAGTAACTTCTATATCACAGCAAAACAATAACCGGTTGACTAAAATAGAACCAAAATACGGTTCACCGTGAGAAAGTGTTGTAGATCAGTGACATTTGATGGACGGGTGGATGGACGGGTGCGTGGGTGGATGGATGGATGGATGGATGGATGGATGGATGGATGGATGGATGGATGAATGGATGAATGGATGAATGGATGAATGGATGAATGGATGAATGAATGGATGGATGGATGGATGGATGGATGGATGGATGGATGGATGGATGGATGGATGGATGTGAAGATGAACAGAAGGTGGATAAAAAACAAAACGCACATCCGTCTGAGAAAAATGACAGAGACGCAAAAAAGTCGCCATAATTAATTTTAAAAAACTTCATTTTTTTTTTATAAAAAATCGATTTTGTTTCCATTTAAAGAAACAAATTAAAAATAAAATAATTGAGTTTCTAAAATATTTCAATTTCGTTTCGATGAAAAGAAGTAATTTATTTATTAATATTTCGTTGAAAGAGAAAAAAGTCAAAAGAGAATTTTTCTTGGAATTTGTTTCTCAAGAAATAAAAAAATGTTTTATTGAGTTTACTTTCTTGAAATAATCCAGCGACTTGACTGCTGCTATGTACTTGTCCTTTTATATCTCGAATTTCATTAATTCTTTTGTTTATGCGTGTTCGGAAAGAAAGAGAATTTATTGCATTATTGCATTTAATTAAGATAAATATTTATGTGAATTAAAATTTAGAACAGAACAGAACTTCAACAGAAAATATATTCGTGTAAAACAGAATTTAGAACAGAATAGAACATACCAATGGAATTATTTTGGTGTCTGCGAGCTGAAAAGAAAACCGCTCCAGGATTTGTTGTAATATTTTATAAACATACAAGACACATATAACATATTGTTGTTTTAACAGCTAATAAATCAAATCATATATATATATATATACATATATATATATATATATATATATATATATATATATATATATATATATATATATATATATATATATATATATATATATATATATTACGGGAAAGCAAGCGGGGAAGGAAACGGGAGCGAGAGAGAAAAACGATAGAAAAACATCTAAAAACCCCGGGCTACGCTGGGTACCTCGCTAGTAAGTAATAAATATGTATTTTAAGTAGGTTTAAAAAAAACTCACTGTAAATTTAAATACTGTTACAGGTATGTATGTTTGTTGTAAACAGTTTAATTAGTGGATAAACTTGTATTAGTAACAGGTATAAGCGATTCAATTGAAATTAAACAAATAATATTAATAAATTATCATTACCATTAATGCTGTTATAGTTATTGATACCATTATATGTTTATTGATGGACGAGGCTTGTGTCAATATTAATATGCACTATTATTATTTATGTACAATGATCTGGAGCAACCCGACAGCAGGTAGGAATTACTCAGATCATACCTGGATTGCCCTCCTCCTTCATCAAGGCATTGTCACGTGTTAGGGGTGTTTTATCAGTTTTATTTTTAATAGTTTATAGTTGTTTACTCCATGTGTTGTGGTAGAAGGAAGCGAATATCAAAGTAACCTTATGTCGGCAATTCTAACTTTATCACATTTACTGTAATCCTCTTTGCTCGTTTAAATATTTATTCTGTTTTTTTCCACATAAATGATAAAACACGCAGTTTTAGTAAACTTGTATCTCTATGGATTTCTCTAATTGGATTTAGACGATAGAAAACGAAAAGAGTGGTTTGTGAATGGAAACATTTTTTATCGAATATATATATATATTTAATATATTTATCTATATATTAATATTGTATAATAAAAAAAGATCAAAATTATTAAAAACATGACAAAGATTGCCGGACGGAGAAAGGAGAAGATTTGTGAAAAGATAAAAAGAAGAAGATGAAAGAAAATGAAAGAAAGAGAAAAGGTAGTTTGCGGCAGCTGAGTCCTGCCTCGAGCGAACATCATTTGCGCTGAAAAGAAAATGTTTTCTGCCCAGAAAAGTTCCGAGAGGTTGAGCCTGATGTGGTGGATGGGTGGGTGGGTATGTGGGTGGTATGGAAAAAGATGTGGGGGTGGATGGATGGGTGGGTGAATGGGTGTGTGGGTTGTATGGAAAGAGATGTGTGTGTGTGGGTGGGTGGTATGAAGGAGATCGGTTGAGAGTCACTACTGAAGGAATGAGTGAAAACGTGAGTGAAAGAGTGCGAGAGTGACGGGTGAGAATGAAATGGGAAGATGCTAACAGAGATGACTCGTTGAGGTAAATTGTTTATAAATGTTTATTTTAATGGTCACTTTTGAAGTCACAAAATTCTGATTGGCAACGACATGTTGTATGTACATTGTTGAAGCTAATATGGAAAGATACTTACTACACGTGCATTTATTGAATTAGAAGAAAAAAATTTAAAACAAAAAAAATGAGTGCTTGTCAGCCATTCCAGGTGAATGAGAAATTTGCAATGCAGATGCTGCATCTAACTACACTAAAATGGTACGTTCTAAATTTATCTCAACCGTATAACCTTTAGTTTATTATTATAAAAAAATTTAAAAATGTTAATAGAAACAGAAAATAATAACTTTTATTAGTCTGATGCCTTGAAACCTTTAACTTTTTTTCGCTGTTTTTATAGAAGGTCCCATTATATACCAGTATACGCCAGTAAATGCCTGGTATATGAGACTCAAAAATCCTTCAAAATCTGATTCTTTCTGCGTGAAAAGAACTCTCAGGAATTTTACTTTTCGCATTAGATCAACAAATGATTTAAAGGATTATAGACAAACTTCACTTAAAAGTTATTCCAGTCCATTACAACTCCTGCAAACTTTTCCAACTCCATTTAACAAATGGCAACATTATTATTTTCTCAATGAATAATACAATGACTTGTCTATATATATATGAAAAACGCGAACCACACAACCAGGTGTTATGACATGTCGGTGTGCCCTTCAGCGATCCTGCCCATCTGTCCATCAGCCAATCAGTCCATAACAATGAAGTGACGTAATTGACGCTACTACTGCAACTAGTAGCTTGGAGTCGACAACAACACGATGCAGCAACAACTACAAAACTACAATTTTCAACTTCTACCGGTGTTGATATCGCGAAAAATTTATATCTGCTACATATTTAAACAAGTCCGACTAAAGTTTTTTTTCTTAAAAACACACTTTCATATTTTTAAATTATGATGATTGTGGCAGGGAATTTCACAGATTTTCATATTCTAAAAAAGTAGAAATTTTTAGTTATAGTCATGATGATTATGTAAAAGTTCGTTTAATTGACGCAAGCGCCATCTATTGAATAATATGAAAAAAAATATTGGAGTTATTTGAAATAATGATTAAATAGCTTCGAAAATGATTGAATGCTGTTTTCGCAGATGACTAAAGTCTATGCTGAAAGTTTCAAAGTTCTAAGTAATCTAAAAGTTGTTTAAAAATTAATTCAAAACATTTGACCACAGAGAGACAGAGAAGTCAAGTCAAATAAAAGTGTGTAAAAATATTAGAAAACGAAAATTAAGTTATATTTCTAGTAAAAAATGAAAATAAAAACGAAATCAAACCATAAATAATGAATAAAGTTTCCTAACAAATTTGTATTCTGGTGAAATAACGGACGATTACCAAATAATGTATTCAGTTTGTGTAGCAGACAGTAGAAAGTTCACAATCATGCTGAGGTTAAGAGTTCAAGTGTCACGAGGTCAAACATGGCAATGAAATCAAAGAAACAAGTAGATGCTAAAGATAATATAATCAACTTCACTATAAATATAATCCGCATATATTGAGTTTCATTATGGAAAATATAAGCAAACCAGTTGGAAAACAAACGTAAGATAGATTTTAATACGATTAACTGAAAATGAAGATTTTGCTTACTTTGTCTGCAAAGTGGTAGCAACTCTTGGTTATCTGTTCAAGATTTTTGATCAGTGATCATTTGATCTGAAAATATAAATAACATAATAAATTATATAAATAAAATAAATAATAAATTATATTAATATTATATTGTATAACTTTGTTATAAACGTATATGTAAATAAAAATACATGTTATTCGTTTCTATATTTAATTATTCCAACATTTCCTTAACAATTTATCAGTTGCACCATCTATCTATCCATCCATCTTTTTTATACTTTCATTTCCTCCTACACCTGTCCGTCAATCTCTCCCCCCCCAACATTCCCTGCCTTTTCATCTCTCTATCCGTCTGTCTTCATCTTCGTTTGCTTATCCTGTATCATCTACTCCACTGTATCATCTACTCCACTGTATCATCTACTCCACTGTATCATCTACTCCACTGTATCATCTACTCCACTGTATCATCTACTCCACTGTATCATCTACTCCACTGTATCATCTACTCCACTGTATCATCTACTCCAATGTATCATCTACTCCAATGTATCATCTACTCCACTGTATCATCTACTCCACTGTACCATCTACTCCACTGTATCATCTACTCCACTGTATCATCTACTCCACTGTATCATCTACTCCACTGTATCATCTACTCCACTGTATCTACTCCACTGTATCATCTACTCCACTGTATCATCTACTCCAATGTATCATCTACTCCACTGTATCATCTACTCCACTGTATCATCTACTCCACTGTATCATCTACTCCACAGTATCATCTACTCCACAGTATCATCTACTCCACTGTATCATCTACTCCAATGTATCATCTACTCAACTGTATCATCTACTCCACTGTATCATGTACTCCACTGTATCATCTACTCCACTGTATCATCTACTCCAATGTATCATCTACTCCACTGTATCATCTACTCCTCTGTATCATCTACTCCACTGTATCATCTACTCCACTGTATCATCTAGTCCACTGTATCATCTACTCCACTGTATCATCTACTCCACTGTATCATCTACTCCACTGTATCATCTACTCCACTGTATCATCTACTCCAATGTATCATCTACTCCACTGTATCATCTACTCCACTGTACCATCTACTCCACTGTATCATCTACTCCACTGTATCATCTACTCCACTGTATCATCTACTCCACTGTATCATCTACTCCACTGTATCATCTATTCCACTGTATCATCTACACCACTGTATCATGTACTCAACTGTATCATCTACTCCACTGTATCATCTACTCCAATGTATCATCTACTCCACTGTATCATCTACTCCACTGTATCATCTACTCCACAGTATCATCTACTCCACAGTATCATCTACTCCACTGTATCATCTACTCCAATGTATCATCTACTCAACTGTATCATCTACTCCACTGTATCATCTACTCCAATGGATCATCTACTCCACTGTATCATCTACTCCACTGTATCACCTACTCCACAGTATCACCTACTCCACTGTATCATCTACTCCACTGTATCATCTACTCCACTGTATCATCTACTCCAATGGATCATCTACTCCAATGGATCATCTACTCCACTGTATCATCTACTCCACTGTATCATCTACTCCACTGTATCATCTACTCCACTGTATCATCTACTCCACTGTATCATCTACTCCACTGTATCATCTATTCCACTGTATCATCTACTCCACTGTATCATGTACTCAACTGTATCATCTACTCCACTGTATCATCTACTCCAATGTATCATCTACTCCACTGTATCATCTACTCCACTGTATCATCTACTCCACAGTATCATCTACTCCACAGTATCATCTACTCCACTGTATCATCTACTCCAATGTATCATCTACTCAACTGTATCATCTACTCCACTGTATCATCTACTCCACTGTATCATCTACTCCACTGTATCATCTACTCCACTGTATCATCTACTCCACTGTATCATCTACTCCACTGTATCATCTACTCCACTGTATCATCTACTCCAATGGATCATCTACTCCACCGGATCCATTCAACACGCGACACTGCTCACCAGCAAATGTGTTTGAATGAGCCTTTGTCCACGACTTTGCATTCATTTGTATCTGTTTAGTTTCATTTTATGTTTGAGTCGAGTTATATTTTTTTTCACAATAGCGCATTCCACTTTCATATAGAAAACAAGGAAAGTAAAGAAATAAAGAAAGAAATAAAGAAAGAAAGAGAGAAAGAAAGAGAGAGAAAGCGAGAGAAAGAGTGAAAAAGAGAAAGACAGAGAGAGAAAGAGAGGTCTTTGTTCAAATGTGGTGAAATGAATGGCTTTCTCGAAAGCATCGGAACACAACTGAAAGCATTTAATTACGCCCACACGGTAGGGACCACCTTAATAGATCTTCCCCATTCTCCAACCCACATCGCTCATTTTTTATACTGCCTCCTTAATATTTCTTTCACCAATAATTTTTTTCATTTCTCTATTTATCTTCTCCCACAAAACGTAATTTGCAATTCTTCGAAATAACCAAATAGAAGATAGATTGGAGGTAAAAAAAATTTAATTCATCTGCGAAAAAAATTGACGCGACACGAACAAAGAGCGATGTCATCGTAGAAGATAAATTCACCAATCGTTTGCTAACACTGACAACTTATATCGGTCCGCAAACCAAAAAAAAACACATATGTTCTCTGACATAACGTTCCATCTATCTATCTATCTATCTATCTATCTATCTATCTATCTATCTATCTATCTATCTATCTATCTATCTATCTATCTATCTATCTATCTATCTATCTATCTATCTATCTATCTATCTATCTATCTATCTATCTATCTATCTATCTATCTATCTATCTACTATCTATCTATTTATCTACCTCTCTACATACCTGCCTGCCTACCTAAATACTTGCCTGCTTTGTTTACCTACCTATCTTACTATCTGTGTATGAATATCATATCACCAACTATTACTTTCTCTCATTTAAAAATGGTTTATGATGTTTCGAGAAAAATAATATTTTATTTGATCTCTTAGAATTTTTATACAACTGTTTCTAATACGTGTTTGGTGTAATTCATTTAAAGGTCCGTACCTGTCAGAAGAATCCAGCATATTTAAGACACGTGCGGATATAAATGATGGTTCTTCTTAAATCAATGGCCATGGCGCGAGGATAGAGAGGAATGAGTAGGCTGAGTTGCTGATGGGACTGGTGATGTTGATTATGCTTATCATAATGATGATGACGAGGATGATGATGATGGTGGTAATGATGATAGTTAATGTGTTAATCATAATGGTAGATGATTATAAAGATAATGGTGATAATGATGAATATATTCTGAATAAAATGACGGTGGTGATGATAATGGTCTAGATAATTATTGAATATTTTCCTCTGAAAACATCAGAATGCCTAACGGAGGTATTTTTATACACTTTTTAACCTATGCACATCATCATAATTACAGATAATGACTACTGTTAAGAACATTATATTTACATAGACAGGAATGTCTTAAATTATATTTCTTATTATTGTAAAGTGACAAAAATGATACAACTGTTCAAGAAAATGAAATCCTCCTATATGGTTATTCCTACTATATCGTTATAAGCCAATAGCTAATAAGTAATAACTTTGGTGAGTTAGCAACTTTAGTTTTTTTCTTCCATATATATATATATATATATATATATATATATATATATATATATATATATATATATATATATATATATATATATATATATATATATATATATATATAAATCTCGTGTCATAGTGTTTGACTTCAAACTCCTCCGAAACGGCTGAACCGATTTTTATGAAATTTTTTGTGTATATTTGGTAGGTCTGAGGATAGGTTGTAGGCTATTTAGAATATTTTTTAAAATTATTTTAAAAAGTTATAATGGAAAAACAAAGAGGTGCAACTATGTCTTTTTCATAGGAAAATGCAACAGATAGACAGGCATATATATATATATATATATATATATATATATATATATATATATATATATATATATGTATATATATATATATATATATTCATCACAGACTGTCAATTCCTACTATGCTAAATCTATTTTTAAAGCAATAAAATAAATTTTTTCTGACGACCGGAATATTTCAAATCAGAGACCGGAGTAGCAGCCGTTGTAACGTGGCTGGTTAGTCAAAAATTGAGAATTGGAAAGATTGGAACCGAGACAGATTGAGACTGATACATATTGAGACTGAAACAGATTAAACTGAGACAGATTTAGACTGAGACAGCTTGAGGCTGAGACTGATTGAGACCGAGACATATTGAGACAGAAACAGAATGAGACTGAAACAGATTGAGACTGAGACTCATTGGGACTGAGACAGATTGAGACTGAAACAGATTGAGACTGTGACAGATTTAGAATATAAAACAATGGGACGAGACAAATTGGGACTAGGAATTGCTAGGGTTGGTATAAACTGATACTCAAAGATAAAAAAATCAGATGGTGGACAAAAGAATAAAAATAAATGCTGACCTCAACGTGAAGAAGCAAGCCACACACACAAAATTCATTTTCAGTGAGATTTTGTATTTGCAGTTCAGCAAAAGCTGACGTACAAGTGATGACCAAGTGATGACCAAGTGATGACCAAGTGATGACCAAGTGATGACCAAGTGATGACCAAATGATGCATTAGCTCTTTAAAAAAGACTACTGAAAAAATTGTGAAAAATGCCAAATATGATTTCATTCCATTTTTTTTAAATACAGTTTTTTCAAATGCTCAAAATTAATAGGCAGAGGAGATAGGGATGGCGAGTTAACGTATTTACTATGAAAATTCGGTATGATGGATCGGATTGTGATGAATAATTGAAAAATAATAGGCCTTTAGGTGGACCAATTTGAGTATAATAAAAGAAAAACGATGAGGATGATGTCCAACTCTGAAAATTTGTCTTCAATTATTCAGGGCTGTGATTAAAGAAAACTTGGAAAATGAATCTATTTTTAATTGTCATCAGTCAATAGCTTCGTATGACCTATGACCTATTAGAAACTTTTAGAAGAATTTGAACTCTAAAAAACGTAGACAATATTTTTTGAAATATTAATATTTTGACAGGCAAATAAATCATTCTCGCAAAAATAACGATTTAACATTTCACGCTAAAACACAATCTCGTAAACATAAGCAGCAATTATGAATAAAGAATAAAAATATCGAAAATAACACAAGAAACAGAAAACGAGGAAGAATCAAAAATACAAAAAAGAAACAGGAAACAACAAAGAATGAAAATGACATTCCTTGTGTCCAGTATTCTGTATAACTGTTTGGTCGTTGAATATTTATAAGATAGAACAGCCAATGAAGTAAATGAAATACTCAAAATTGGAAACAAGAAATATTGCGAGATGTAAGATGTAGAAAAAGAGCGAGAGAGAAAGAAAGAGAAATTCAAGAGAAAGAGATAAAGAAGGAGGAAAAGGAAGAGAGAGAGAGTGAATGAATGAACGAACGAATGAATGAGATTCGTACTCCAGAAATGTGGAAGAGGGCTCATGAGACGCCATGAAATTGGAATTCTTTCTCAAAGTGAAGAGGCTGAACAGCAATTAGAAGAAATTTATGAAGGGAATGGACCAAGATGGGTGAAAATATAACTGTAAATAAAAGTGGGCAAGATTACTGAATGAGTTGAATAAAAATTGAGCTGGTTGTGATCATGATATTCCTATGATTATTGAGATATTTTCCTATGATTAAATGATTATTGAGATGTTTTCCTATGATTAAATGATTATTGAGATATTTTCCTATGATTAAATGATTATTGAGATGTTTTCCTATGATTAAATGATTATTGAGATGTTTTCCTATGATTAAATGATTATTGAGATGTTTTCCTATGATTAAATGATTATTGAGATGTTTTCCTATGATTAAATGATTATTGAGATGTTTTCCTATGATTAAATGATTATTGAGATGTTTTCTTATGATTAAATGATTATTGAGATGTTTTCCTATGATTAAATGATTATTGAGATGTTTTCCTATGATTAAATGATTATTGAGATGTTTTCCTATGATTAAATGATTATTGAGATGTTTTCCTATGATTAAATGATTATTGAGATGTTTTCCTATGATTAAATGATTATTGAGTTGTTTTCCTATGATTAAATGATTATTGAGATGTTTTCCTATGATTAAATGATTATTGAGATGTTTCCTATGATTAAATAATTATTGAGATGTTTTCCTATGATTAAATGATTATTGAGATGTTTTCAGTATTTAAATAATATATTCCAGCCGTGCGCCCGCTTCAACCACCTCCTGGACAACCAAAACCTTCACGTCCACTAGAGGAAATAACTCTTCTTTATTTTCTGGATTCGATTAAAACTTGAAAAATCTTCTAGCATGGCGTACCGCGATTATCAAAGTGCGTGTTAATGTGTACGCTCGTCTGTGACTCCATGCTGTGTGTGTGTGTGCACGTGCCTGTCCATGAATGACGTGTGGAAAAAACGTGCAAGCTAATAATAGCATAGCGGCAATAAAGTGCAGATCATGAAATGTCAAACGTTTATGCTAATGAAGGACACGTGATTGCCCTGGAATTGTACTAAAATTCCTGGAAAGACACACACGCTTGTAAGTATAAGTACAACTTTAGATATTTTAAAGGGGAGTGTTCTCGAGCTAGTAATGTAATGTAATAATAGAATGAGACAGGAGAAAGATAATTAATTATAATATAATAATATAATTAATATTATTATTATATAATTATAATATGATTATAATATAATTATTGAGTCGAGTATTTTTATGTAAATATTTAAAATCTTCTGCTCTGTTTACGAGTGGAAGCAGACAAGAGAAATGAATGACCTAGGGGTTGTAGGTCACAAACACAGGAATGCAGCTCCATATTTTTCTATTCATGTGAAACACTCAAGCACTATTACCGCATACGTGCCAGCAAATATTTAGGCAAATATTCTAAGAAATGAGCAAAAAAACACACCGGAATTATAAGCAACTCCATCCAGCAGCCTTTCCCATTCCCTCCCCCACATCTCCACCCCCTTGCTCCCCTCTGATTCCATCCTCTCTATCTTTCCACCACTCTCTTCCAATCCGCCATTTTTCCTTCATAAAGCAAATGATCTGCCTCAAAAAAACGGAGACACAAATAGATTTTGATTTATGTCACACGATAAGGAAACGTCCAACAAGACTGCTCGGTGCCATGTTTGCCAGGACGCGTCCGTGTGAGCAGTCACGTGCACACATGTGTAGGTATGTGTGCGTGTGAATGTAGACGTTTGTGTGTGTGTGTGTTACTGTATGTGTAATTATGCGTGCGTGCGTGTTATTGTATGTGTAATTATGCGTGTGTGCGTGCTACTGTATGTGTAATTATGCGTGTGTGCGTGTTACTGTATGTGTAATTATGCGTGTGTGCGTGTTACTGTATGTGTAATTATGTGTGTGTGCGTGTTACTGTATGTGTAATTATGCGTGTGTGTGTGTGTTACTGTATGTGTAATTATGTGTGTGTGCGTGGTACTGTATGTGTAATTATTTGCGTGTTACTGTATGTGTAATTATGTGTGTTTCGTAAAGTTCATCTTGAGTTTGTCTTTAAATATAGTTGCTTGTTATTCTACAGTACAAAGAGCAGGCATTGAGAAATAATTGAGGTTTTTTACGACCGATTCTGTGTTTTCTTACGAGTCCACACACACAAATACAACCTCACACACACACGCAAAAATCTTCACACAAACACACACACACATCCTCACATACATCCTACAAACGCCCCCCCCCCCCACACACACACACACACAGAAGTATTCGTGCACAAAAATGACACTTTCTCGGAACGAAAAATCTTTCCATTTCTAGTGAGCTTGTTGTCATCTTGCTTTTCCAATCATACACCTCTATCTTCTTTCCCGCTTACTCTTTTCATCTATATATATATATGTATATTCTCACTCTCTTTTTTTATCTTTATTGCCATCTCTCTCTTTTTCTGATTTTCATTCACACTTACACAAAACTACACCTAAACTACACGTAGATGAATGCAAACACTAACAAATATAGAAAAAAGGAAAAGAAAATTCATCAAGAATGCAATATCACGTTCAACTAACTCAATAAATTCTGTTGAATTTCT
>OZ022246.1:21973576-21991076 GCA_963978895.1 Erpobdella octoculata
TTCTGAGTTATGAGCGCCAGGGAATCTGAATTTTTTCAAGGAGTGCCTCCACGGACAGGGCAGATGATTATAAAACCTCTTTACGACCGTTCCAAGGGCTCTCTACTTTCGCTTTATTGCCACGCCAAGTACGTTTGACCGGTTGTCTGTCCTTTCGTTCTTCTCGCTGAGAGCTTGTACGTGAAGAAATTTATGCTGAGAAGAACGCGTGCGTGTGATTGTGTGCGTGCGTGCGTGTGATTTTATCTGCCCGTGATCGTTTATTTGTGCAGGTGTTTAAATTCAGAATTTATTATTTAAATCAGTTTTTTAAGCCTTTTTTGTTTTTTTTGTGTTTATTGTTTTGATTGTTATTTGTTTGTTGTTGTTTGTTTGTTTGTTGGACAGTGTGGAAGCGCTGTCTTTTATGGGAAAATTCCGTGCAGATAAACTTTTTTATGATTCATAGGCAGTTATACGCACACGTTTAAATGTTAATAATTAAAAAATAAAAACGTTATTATTTTTATTTTTTTATTTTAGTACAACAGAGTTGGATTTCTCGACGTCGTCCGAATAGGCACATCAACTGGGTAGAGGTTGAAGTGTTCCAGGGACAGGCAGGGGAGATGAGGAGATGAGTGGGTGGGTGGTTGAGCGGGTGGGTGGTTGAGCGGGTGGGTGGTTGAGCGGGTGGGTGGTTGAGCGGGTGGGTGGGGAGATGTGCAATAAAATTTGCTCCCAAGTCAATGTGGACTTGCTCATTTATGGGTCAGCACATTCTCTCTGATAATTCCAGATTGCTTCTGTTTGCATAAATGTTTGATAGAGGGGAAGAGAGAGAGAGAGAGAGAGAGAGAGAGAGAGAGAGAGAGAGAGAGAGAGAGAGAGAGAGAGAGAGAGAGAAAGAGAGAGAGAGAAGAAAGAGTGTGTGTGTTTTAACATGATTTATACTTTCATTTCCATCTCTTTATATTTCAGCTTAGCAGTAAAGTAAAGCGCTATAATAAAAGAAAAGGCTCGAAATCTACAAGGATAAAGTTTTATGTTTGAAAGTTTTGAACGAAACTCGGAATTAAATGGAAGATAAATTTAAATGGAGACATTGCTTAAATATTTCAAGAGCTGGAGAGAAGATTTTATGAACGGCCAATGAAAACCGCGGAAGAAGAAATTCCCCCAGCAGGGACACCGGTACTCCATCACTCCATTCTACCTGGATTAAAGTGAATCCAAGCTTGCACGCCATTTCAAGTCGATGTCATCACAACATTAAACACAGCTAACGATGGTTCACGTTCTATTCCACCCATCTTAACATCGGGTGAATATTCTTCCGACTCACGTGAGAATGAGGTATGAATTCTTTCCACTCAACTGAAAATGGAATAAAAATATTGGTCTCACCTGAGGAAGTGGCAATTTATTTTCCAACCGTTTAAAGATGAGATAACATTCTATTTATCTGGAATAAAAATTCGGTTCATATTTTTACATCCCATGTAAAAAAATAGTAAATACTTTTCACAGACCAAAAAATTTGGTTAATACTTGTTACTTACCAATAAAATGGGTAAATATTTTGCACCCACATAAAGATGGTGTAAATATTTTCCACCCACATAAAGATGGCGTAAATATTTTCCACCCACATAAAGATGGGGTAAATATTTTCCACCCACATAAAAATGGTGTAAATATATTCCACCCACATAAAGATGGTGTATATATTTTCCACCCACAAAAAGATGGAGCAAATATTTTCCACCTGCCTAAAGATGAGATAAATATTCTTTTCATTTTATATTCTATTCAGCATTGAAAACCGTAATAACTTATTAGAAAATAGAAAAAGAGATAATGTGGGCATGCTAACGAGAAAGAGAGGGAGAGAGAGGGAGAGAAAGGGAGAGAGAGGGAGAGAAAGAGGGAGAGAGAGAGAGAGAGAGAGAGAGAGAGAATTTAAAAAAGAGACAAAAGGGTAGAGATAACAAACTAGATAAGGGTGTCCGAGCAGCGACAAATCCAGTGAAGGTGTCGGGTATGAATCCCCCCATACATTTTTCCTGTGCTATAATTATTTTCCAACAACTTTTCCTTATCAGGATTAGATTTAATTTTTGAAAAGTATATTGAATAGGCAAGTTCAAATTGAAATATTATATAAGTTCCATTTTCTGTTTATTTATTAATTTTGTCTTTCAGATTTGCAACCACGAAGACATTACTTTGAATTGCTTCTTCCATTCCTCTTTAAATATGTACAACTGAACTGAGTTTCAGTGTCGTAAAATTTTGAAAGCTTCATTGCGCAACAGAACCATATTTACTTCGTAACATTGTACAATATTGTACATCCATAATAGTTGTCCTTTATAGCCAAAAGATGCAATCAACAGATTTGCAGCAGCCAGAAAAAAGATGCGCCGTGTTTTTAGATTGTAGATTTTATGTTCCCTTAAATTGAATTCCACTGTTTAATTTTTTTCTCTATACACTATCGTGTATTGTATTTACACACTTTTACTTAACTTGACTTCTCTGTCTGTCGATCTGTAGTCAAAATTTGCAATCGATTTTAAACTAACTTCCCGATGTGCTAGAGACTTAAAAATTTAAACATACCTCCGAACTGATTAACAATGCATTTTATCAAATTTTCGGATCGATTGGACAAAATTTAATTAAATAATTATTTGTGATTTTTTCGTCGAACTATTTATTGTCTATGCTAATATGCTCGTTGTTTATGTAACAGAATGTGGCCTACACAATCGATTATATAAAAGCGTGTTTTTAAAAAACTTTGTTTTTTGATTCACTTGTTTTTTAAATAAATTCTCTTCTAGCTTTTGATTGGACCACTCTAGCCCCGTAGGGAAATCCTAGATTCGCCGTTATGTCTGAGCAGTCAGTCCTGGACGCGGGTCAAGGGTCAAAGGTCAAGGGTAGTGAGTGGATTTATAACTTTGCACTGCACTGGAATAATTTTAATCAAGTGACCTGAAGCATTGAAAAATGAGGCAGTGAAAAGTTAAAACATTCCATTATAAAATGATCACAAAATGTCTATGATGTGGTGACAGGGCTAGATAAAAGATGGTGGCGATGGTGGTGGTGATGATGATGATGATGATGATGATGATGATGATGATGATGATGATGATGATGATGATGATGATGATGATGATGATGATGATGATGATGATGATGATGATGATGATGATGATGATCATGATGGTAATGGTGATGGTGATGGTTAAGATGGTGATGATGATGTGATAATGGTGAGGATGATGGTGATGATGAAAAAGATGCTATTTTTTAAAATTCTCACCAAAGAAGTATGTACAGTATAGTAGTATAACATATCGTTACAGTTGGATCAACAGCTGGAAAACGAAACAATCAGCCATTACATGTTGACGAGAAAGTTCTTACAAAATTACGTCAACTTTCATTTCGACTCCTAATTTACTCCTCGTGAATAAAACATCCGTGGATCAATCACGTGATCAGAGCGAGTTCAGGTCGGAGATGCACCGATATTGTTTCCAAGTTGATTAACGAGTGGAGATAATTGTGGCATTGTTATGGCAGTCGGCGACCATCGATCAGGTAAAGTTGTTTTATAATTCACTTGATAAATCTCCAGATCAGGCACTAACGTGCGACCTGATCTCTGAAGTGGGGTTCGAATCGCCATCAATCATGCACTCAATGCATTATATAACCACTTGGCCATCTCGCCGTAGCATTACTCGTGTCGCCGTGGAAGAAAAATTACAAATCAAAATAATGGGAATATTTTTCAGTTTCTCTTTTCCAATCCAGTTCTAAATTCAGTTGCATTCTTAATCCTATTGTGTTAATGTGTTTTCATGGACAAATAACCTCCATTGAAATCTAACCAAGAGACAGTGCAAAGGTCATCTTATTTCAGCTGCTCTGTGACTCATAGAGCACTCTAGTTTATGCTTGCTTGGCTTAACTGCACTACAGAACAAACTAACTATGTAATTATTGCTTCTTTGTTTTCCAGTTTAGGCTGTTTCCCCTCTATCGACCCTAAGTGTGTGAAAAACCTAGTTGACATGAACAACATGTGCCGTTCAGAGGGACTACGCCATGCGCAACCAAAAAATCAGCCATGACAGGAGCAGCCAACACGGGCAAATCATCAATACTCTACAGCGCCATAGCGCCTAGAAACAGAATCAAAAAATAATATTCACGTTAATATTATATAATGACATATAAATTCTTATTGAGCTATTAGCTACGTCATTTTTTCTTTCCACCTACAATAACATCTCAAGCTTGACTTAAGACTCTAACTTCTGTTTTAAACCTGTTTGCAAGCCCGTAGTGTAACGTTCCCCGTCAAGCGCAAAGCCAAATAGGAGTTTTTAAGGGCACTAAAAGTTGAACTTTTTTTCTGTGCCGCGTGCCAAGAGAGTTTGAAAGGCACCGCCAAGCAGTTTCGAATTTGAAGTGTCCCATTCTAGATGAAAAGCTGTCTTGCAGGGATGACAGCAATGGAGGCCTTGATGTCTTCAAATTGGCACTCATTCTGCTTCCGTTCTCTATAATAGCTGGCCGGGAAACGTCGTTAAACGCTGCTTAAAGGCCGGCAATTTCGCTTATCTCTACTCGCTGCTCGTCCAGTCGGATGAAATTCCATCTAATTGGACTTTATGCGGGCACCTGACTGCTATGAGGCTCAGATTGGATATCTGGAGGTTTTACTGGTCCTGATGAAGATTTGATAAGGAGCAGAATGCGAATGGATGGCTCTTACATTCTTTAGTCACAATACAATGTGTGTGTGTGCGCGTGCGTGTGTGTGTGTGTGTGTGTGTGTGTGTGTGTGTGTGTGTGTGTGTGTGTGTGTGTGTGTGTGTGTGTGTGTGTGTGTGTGTGTGTGTGTGTGTGTGTGTGTGTGTGTGTGTGTGTGTGTGTGTGTGTGTGTGTGTGTGTGTGTGTGTGTGTGTGTGTGTGTGTGTGTGCGTTCTCAGGTGGCTTTTTTTCTAGTTTCGCTTTGTAGATGTTTAATTTAACTTCGAGAAGAAAAATGCGAACTGACCAAAAAAAAAAATCTTTTTTTCTTCGATTTAATAAGAAAAAGTAGAAGAAAAGAAATTGCGGTCGTCTGGAATTCCAGTGCACATCGGCGTGCTAAATATGTTGACACAGTTTATACATCACGTTCTTACGCCAGCGTGCTTGGGTGGTTCCTTGTGTGTGTGTGCGTGTGTGCGTGTTTTTGTATGCATGTTTTTGAGTGTATGTGTGTATGTGTTTTTACGTGTTCGTTGTGTGTATAAATGTATATGTGTGTATATATGAGTGATGTGCATGATGTTATATGTGTGTGTATATATGTGGTATAATATGGTATAAATAAATGTATGTGTATTTGTGTGTTCCTATGGGCGTATTTGTGTGTGCATGCGTTTGTATTTGTTTGCAGGCGTGTGTGAATGAATTTGTGTATGCTTCTCTGCGAAACTTTCTCAGATAAGTTAACGAATTATACGAATTTCATTACTTTTTTTGAGTCAACTGAAAAAATAGATAATAAAAAGTGTGTTCAAACCATCAACTGGAAAACGTTCCGTAAACATGCCACCGTTATTTTGTAACACATTTTCTAATATATCAAATTATTTCAATTTAAACAATTTTAAATCAGTTTAATTAAAATTAAATTAAATTATAAATAAATAAATATCAAGTTTATAAATCTAAATAAATTAATATCTACTTCTAATAGTTGATAACTGTATTGAACACATTTATTTATTTAAATTTATGACAAATGATTTTAAATGGGTTAAATTTATATAAAAATTGCGAGAGCGAGCTCCTAATTAGAACAAAAACCTTATTTTATTGGGTCACATTGAACCGTACTCAAAGGAAGAAAAAAAAAGAAAATTAGTTCAATCTCGTTTAAGCCGCGTTGCAGTAAAAACTGCCCTCCATATTTTTTAATCAAAAAAGTTTTTTCATTAAATTGTTTTTCTAAATTTTTTGTTTAAAAAATACTGCAAGCGGTATCGGAGAGGCTTCCAATTAATCCATAACTTTTTATCTGCGTAAGTCAATTTAAAAGAGAAAAAATTTTTTTGCTGTCACCAGTGGTCACTCACTCCTTCAAGTCACCAGTGGTCACTCACTCCTTCATGTCACTAGTGGTCACTCACTCTTTCATGTCACCAGTGGTCACTCACTCCTTCATGTCACCAGTGGTCACTCATATCATAAAATCACCGTTAATGATGGAAAGAATGATAATGATGCAAGAAATGTCACCAATGATGTGCATAGTATTTGTTGTCAACGTGACAGTGCAAGTAGCGATATTGAAAAAAATTATCAATTAATTTGAGCTTCAACGACCATTCTAAAATTTTACTTTTCAAAACATTTTCAAACAAATATTTCTTCGTTTTAGTTTCAAATTTTAAATTGCAACCCTTTTTCAACTAGAAAATCTTTTCAAAATCCCAGCTTTAAAAAAAAGTATTTATTCTTCTGTCTCTGAGGCACGTTCCAATTTGGTGAAATAATGTGCTGGCGACCAGTAAGAATATAATCTGCCCACTCTGAATGTATTTGATGTCTCAAGCCCCCCCCAACCTCCCACACTTCCCCGAAATGGCCTCAATAAGTCGCAATGTGGCCTGGTAATTTCAGAATAACAATAAACATATAAATAAATATCCATAATATCAATAATAATAATAATGATAATAATAATAATAATAATAATAATAATAATAATAATAATAATAATAATAATAATAATAATAATAATAATAATAATAATAATAATAATAATAATAATAATAATAATAATAATAATAATAATAATAATAATAATAATAATAATAATAATAATAATAATAATAATAATAATAATAATAATAATAATAATAATAATAATAATAATAAAATTAATAATAATAATAATAATTACAACTATATAATATAGCAATATATTTATATATATATATATGTGTGTGTGTGTGTGTGTATATATATATATATATATATATATAAATGTTTTATTATATTGATAAAAAAATGAAAAATAATATTAAAATATAATAATATATAACATTGTTATATAAATCTATATGAATAAAAGACAATGTGTGTGTAATTGAGCATCACATCGAAACCGCCGGAGCAATTTGAATGAGATTTTACAAGGAGGTTAGTTTTCATTAGGGTGAACGTTTTAAGTCATTTAAAATAAAAATCGATTCATTATTTTACATTTTATAACAAAAAAAACAAAAGAAACACCAGAAAACAAACACAGACAGCGTAGGGTAGCCTTGCTAATATGATATATAATTATAACAGTGTAGTAGTATAATAGTTAGTTTAATATATAAAACTATATATAGCAATTATGTCAGTATATAAAAATAATTTACCACAACGATATTCGACAGAATGAAAATGAGGTCACGAAATAAATCAGTAATGAAAAACAAAGAACCATCAGAAGAGTGCAAAGAATTTTAATTTTTACAAAGGTTGTTAACATCCGGTAGGCGCTTTGTCAAGAATACACCGTTACTTCGAAAATACCGGCTTTACCTGGAATATTGTGAAGGAAAAAAAGTCCATTTTGTTGACGTGCACCTGAGACTCGAAGTTGCGCGATGGTGTGCAGGTGTAGCACAAAAAAGTTGGTAATTATATTTACGCTGTAAAAATGCGTAGAAGAACTAGTATTTCATTGTTAAGGGATGTGCTAATGTCTGCGTCCGTATGTCTGTTCTTCGGAATAGGGTTATTTCATAATGTTACATGATTTGTTTGTAAGGTTGCGATGAGGCCAGAGTGCATATATAAATATATATACTTTATACTCTATATTTATAGTTTATAGACATCATAAGGGGAGTCAGGCCGCAGACTCAGAGAGTGCTAAATTTTTTTTGTTTCTGAGCTTAATTGGTAATTTGAATTTAACAAGAAGTTAATGAAGTCACGTGACGGATCGTTCTCAGAAAGTAATTTTTTTGCGAGAGAGAAAGGCGTCTGCTGTTCGAACGGTTGTCGTGGCAACCAATGCAGTCGTGTTTTGTTGTGTTGGTGAGTAGTTGGTATATCTAATGGGTGGGTGCATAAATATTTATGAGTCAGTGTTAGGCTTCTAGTAGCGTAGTTGGGCTACGAGCTTAAGCGCATCGATGGCTGGAGCATTAGCATAATAATTAGTTAAATTAATAAACTATTTGCATGCAATAATGATATTATCGCGAGAATCAAAAATTAGGTGGAGCGAGTAGCAGATGATGATGGTGGTTGTTGGAAAGCGTACAACAACGACTCATTACACAAGTGGTTTTTTATAATTAAGTTGTGACCATCCCAGCATAACACGGAGAGAGATGCGGTCGGTCGATATAATATAAAAAGCGATTAACAATTGCGGCGATGATGGCTGTGGTGTTGTTGGCCATGATGATGATGATGATGATGGTGATGATGATGATGATGATGATGATGATGATGATGATGATGATGATGATGATGATGATGATGATGATGATGATGATGATGATGATGATGATGATGATGATGATGATGATGATGATGATGATGATGATGATGATGATGATGATGATGATGATGATGATGATGATGATGACGATGGCGATGACGATGACGATGACGATGGCGATGATAAAATTGTTATCAGAAAACGTCACAATTCACAAAACCCCTGCTGGAGTTGATATTCTTTAAAATCAAGCACACCATAATGATTAATAATTTCAGATGATGAAGATGGCTGTGATGGCGCTGATGACGATGGCGCTACGTGCTCCGGCATTGTGGAGAGATGATCGCGTCTCCAGGAGCATATGTGCGGCAAGGATTAGTTGTTAGAAAAATGGCTCACTGGGGATTTCTAGCTGAACAATTGCCTTCTTTAGAGAGTGGAATTGATTTTAGAGACTTGTACTATTTTTTCGGATTATATCTTCTTTCCCTCCTCTTGTCCTTCCTCTCTATCTCTCTCCCTGTGTCCATCCTTGTGTCTCTACTTTCGTTTCTTCTTTACATTCCTCACTGCCTTTCTTTATTTCTCATCTCCGCATGTTGTAAAAATTCGTGAAGTTAGACCTTTCTATGTCCGTCCTTTTCTCTCTCTCCCTTCTCTTCTATTTTCTTCCTCTTCCCCCATCTTTCCCTCTTTTCTCTCCCTCTTTTCTCCTGGAAGGGTCAATGACATTTTTACAAAGAGATTGTGAGTATTAAAGAATCACAGGGAGAATGTATTACAGAGGATCATTGAGTACGACATCCGAACATTCCCTTTTTCTGTAAGGTAATGTAATAATGTAATTTGATGCATGGCAAGGCAAGGCAAGGCAAGGCAAGGCAATGTAATGTAATGTAATATAGTATAATGGTGTAATAATGTAATGTATGTAATTACTGTCATTTAATATAATATAATATAAAATGTAATGTAGTGTAGTGTAATAATGTAATCTTGATTTTCTAATCTAATCTTTTGTTCGCGTTTTCTTATTTTTCATTTTAATTATTTTTTCATCATTTTCTTGAATACCGAAAAAAGAAATATTTTTTTTCGGTTAATCCGATCCGAAATAAAATTTCGGTTTTTTTTTAGAAAATAATAATTGGACCAAAGAACCTCATTTGCTCACATTTGTGAAGCACACACACATATATACACGAACACACACATACATGAACACACATACAGACACACACACATGAACTCACACACTCACTTATACACGGACACACATACACACATACATGAAGACACATACACAGTACACACGCACGCATACATACACACATGTGCCCTACATTTGTTCAGTGCGACAAGCGACAGCATTCGTGGACTGGTTGGAAAATTTCAATTGCAACTTCAGACACGCCTCTCCAACGCCAAATATCTTCTGGAACAAAAACCAAACCGAACAACACAAAACACAGCAAAGCAGCAGAGATGGGCAATATGCCCCGGAGAAGAGATAAGGTGATATTAAACAAATGGAAAGAATGGAAACAGTGATATAAAGAGATTAACGAGAGTCGAAAAAGTGATATAAAAAGATTGAATAGAGAAACTGAAGGATATAACGGGCCTGAGAAAGAAAGAAACTGTGACATAAAGAGGAAGAAAGAAAGTTAATAATAGAATAAAGGAAAATAATATAGTTGAAATTTGTTGGATAGTTAGAGAGACATAAAAAATTAAAAAGAGAAAAAAGCCAATGATACATTTGTAGGAGGCGGTGCACATAAGCGCCTTAAAGAAATCATTTCTCAACCTTTCCAAGCCATCTCCTTGCATTCTCCCGAGTGTCTCCTCCCTCTATCCATTCTTCTATTTCCTCATTTCTCTTTCCCACTCTTCCATCTCCTCTTATCCACTCTTTCCATCATCTTCTCATTTTTTTTCTATCCTTCATCATTTCTCCTTATTCCTTTCTCTTGAGACACTCCCTTCATTATCAACCATGCAATTTAGAAATAACTAATCGTCTGTCTGTCCGACTACCTCTCACTATGTCTCTCCTGCTGTCTCCCTATCACCACTCTCTTTCTTCATCTTTTCATCTCTCTCTCCTTTCATCCCTCTCTCTTTCTTCTTCTTTCTTTTGTATTTTTTGCACACACACAACACACAACACACACACACGCACACGCACGCATGCACGCACACACACGCACACATCCACCTGATCTTACTGTCACTTAAGAGTCATCTTAGTATTTTTGTGCCAACATTTGATCATAAATTCCATGCCACGTCGAATTTAAATCAAGTTGTCTTGCTAGCACGTTTTTCAAGTTTTTTTTTCTTAATGTTGTTACTTCAGCAAGTCTTATGAACTTGCTCAGTCATCTTACTCGAGTGTCAACTGAGAAATCGATGGGAAGTGTGACGTAGCATGGGGGGTGGTGGTGGGCGGGACGAGCGGCACTTTTAAAAAGGCGCACAAAAAATTTGGAGCGGCAAAATTTTAGAAAAAAGTAAGTCGATTTGGTTTTGTTACTTCCTTCCCGGTCACAGAATTTTTTGCAAGAAAATTGAATTAGGTTTCACCCCCATTCCCGCGGTTATCGATTTTTTTTTTAAAGTGTCTGTCCCGGGTGGTTGAATACCCACGCTACGCCATCGGGTGAGTACACACTTGCAAATTCTTACCGTGCACAAGCACAACGTTACAGACGGATAAAAGCGAATTAGTAGTTTCGTAATGATACACGAATCATTTTACGCTGTTCTGTCAATATCAATCAATCAATCAATCAATCAATCAATCAATCAATCAATCAATCAATCAATCAATCAATCAATCAATCAATCAATCAATCAATCAATCAATCAATCAATCAATCAATCAATCAATCAATCAATCAATCAATCAATCAATCAATCAATCAATCAATCAATCAATCAATCAATCAATCAATCAATCAATCAATCAATCAATCAATCAATCAATCAATCAATCAATCAATCAATCAATCAATCAATCAATCAATCAATCAATCAATCAATCAATCAATCAATCAATCAATCAATCAATCAATCAATCAATCAATCAATCAATCAATCAATCAATCAATCAATCAATCAATCAATCAATCAATCAATCAATCAATCAATCAATCAATCAATCAATCAATCAATCAATCAATCAATCAATCAATCAATCAATCAATCAATCAATCAATCAATCAATCAATCAATCAATCAATCAATCAATCAATCAATCAATCAATCAATCAATCAATCAATCAATCAATCAATCAATCAATCAATCAATCAATCAATCAATCAATCAATCAATCAATCAATCAATCAATCAATCAATCAATCAATCAATCAATCAATCAATCAATCAATCAACCAACCAACCAACCAACCAACCAACCAACCAACCAACCAACCAACCAACCAACCAACCAACCAACCAACCAACCAACCAACCAACCAACCAACCAACCAACCAACCAATCAATCAATGAAAACGATCATGAATTGAGTTTTTGCTGCATAAGCTTGAGATATTATTGCACATGAAAAAGAGGGAAAAATATATTGCAATAATACTAAAGAAATTTCTAATAAATACGATTAAATTAAAATAATTTAGCGCTTATTTCAAAAAATAATTTAGCGCTTATTTCAAAAAATAATTTAGCGCTTATTTCAAAAAATAATTTAGCGCTTATTTCAAAAAATAATTTAGCACTTATTTCAAGAAATAATTTATCAATCTTACACAGACAACAGACTGGCTGGACTGATTTTTATGAGACGGTTGTCCCAGTCATGTCACCATCTAATCCGAACAAACCATCAACCTGTCGAAGCCCTAATGACCCCATCCACGAGATTGTTACCTGTTTTATCAACCCAAAGAATGAATGCAGGGCTGCGTCCACCATTCCAACTCTGGAGAGCTATTCCCGGAAATGAATGGCCACGGGTAGCAGTGGCGCAGCTAAGGTATTTGGCACCCGGGGCAGCTTGCCCCCCCCTACTAGCTACGCCTCTGGCGAGTAGAACACGATAGCATCTTGTCTATCTGTTCTTTTCAAAAACTCATTTGTAATTTTGAATAACTTCTTCGTATGCTGCTTCACGTGGAAGCGAGCAGCCAACGTGGGTGAAAGAAAGACTTATATCACATCTAACACATCTTATATCATCACATCTAATACGAAAGTATCATGAGAAAGACTTATATCATCACATCTAATACGAAAGTATCATGGACTCTCCGATATATCTTTAACCGACTTTTAATTTGTCGTACAATATTTTTTGTTTTTGTGTCCTGAGGTTTTATTATGGCAGATTATTTTATCAATAAATTTAACTGATATTTGTTTGCTTTTGTGCGAATGTGTTTTTCAACTTAAATCCGAATGGTGTTTCTTTTTTTTTAAGAAGCGGGAATTTTGTTTATACTACAAGGTTATTTGTTTTCAGTTATCAACAAGCGGAGTTGGTCACCATCATTCTAATCACAACATTTATTATTATAATTATCATCTGCAACAGCAGCATCATCACCACCACCATACTCACCATCATAGTCAGTTTTATCATCATCATCGCCATCAGTCAGCATCATCACTACCACTATTATCATCATCATTATCAGTATTTTCATTACTATCATCATCATCATCATCACCACCACCAGCTGCTATCTCAACCACTGGAGTGCAGAACCATGGAAATGAATTTCAACGTGTATTTCCTACTCAAAATTATCATCAGCTCTGGTTTTTTCCCGCTTGGAGACTTTTAGAATTTCTGGAAACGTTGATCGTCGGTCAGTCCGTCAGTCATTTTCCTCAACACCTTTTATTCCACTTTCTTCCCATTTCTTTCCTTTTCCTCTGTTCTCTTTTATTACCGATTTTTATATCCCTTTTTTCTAATCAAGCAAATAGAAACTCTTGCAGATTCATCATCGCTAGAGCACAAACCGCCAAAGAACATGGTTTCTTTTTCTTTTTTTAATATATTAAACCTAAAAAAAGCCAAGACACGGCCTGCACTGAATCTTGCTTACAATAAAAGCGACAGGACAATCACTTTGTAGGGCAGAATTAGCCGCCATAACATTCAGTCGAGCGAGCGGCTCCAGTGCCTTTAAAACAGCTGATATGATAGAGCGCCTCTCTTCCGCAAGCAATTTTATATTTTTTTTCATTTTTTTTCTACCGGAGGGCTGGAAAAAGAACTTAAAAAATTGACACAAGGGAAAGGGAAAAAATATTTTCTTGGAAAAGAGAGAGAGAGAAAAAAAGGAAGAAAAATACAAGCAATTTTGTGTTCCCCGGTCGGTGGTGGTAAGCGTCGCTTTCTCTCTCGCTGCGATTAGTATGCATGGTCGTGTTGATGGTGTGCGCATGATAGTATTTCACGAGAGAAGAAAGAAGAAAAATGTGGGAAGAAATAAAAAGAAAAAGAAAACAAAATAAAAAACAATAAATACAAGAAGTTAAACAAAAAAAATATAAACGACATAAATGAAAAACGAGAAAAAAAGAAATTCTAACCACTCCATTTTCGTCCCAAAACAAGTTCAGGTGCGCATCGAAAAATTCACAAAACATGAATTTATACATGCATGCATGCATACATGCACATTTACCTGCATACATGCCTACATACATACATTGCCATACGTTCAAGTATACACACTTGAACACATAGAAGCATACCGTCGTACATGCATACGCACATACATACTTTTTTTTTATATTTTTTTATTTTATTTTATCTAAAACAAAACAAGAGTCTTGCACTAAGAATGCCATTAACAATATGTCAAATTAAAAAAGTGTTTTTTCAACAATGCTCTGAAGTCTTCATTTAGAACAGCACTTCGCATAGATTTAGGTAGTTGGTTCCATGCACCGGGCCCGGAAACGGCGAATGCTCGTTTACCGAAACTTCGACGAGTTCTTGGGATGACAGCGTCACCATGGGAGGACGAACGTAGATGTTGACGACCAGAATGAGAGGAGCACAGGCTTATCATCCGTGTCATGTAGGCAGGGGCACGATTTGTTAAAATATTGTAAACCAGTAAGCAGAGTTTTAAGGTCACTCTTTCCGGTAGGGGGAGCCAGTGTAGTTGGCGGAGAAGAGGCGTGATGTGGTCCCGTCGAGAGATGCCACCGATAAGACGTGCAGCAGCATGAAGAACCGCAGTGAGCGGGCGAAGAGCAGTCATCGGCAGGCCAGCAAGGACCACGTTACAATAATCTAATCTAGAAATAACAAGAGCCTGGACCAAAATCCGCACGCAGTGTTTGTTTAGGGCACCCTTGATCTGTCGGATGCGGCGTAGGTGGAAGAAACAAGATCGTGCCACGGCCGATATATGTAGATTCATTAGCAAGGAGCTATCCAGTATCACACCAAGATTTCTAATAGACTTCACGGGGGTGATGACGCAGTCAGTACTGATTTGAAGACTACAGTCATCCAGGTGTCGCGTTGAGATGTTCCCTCGATGGAACCAGATAAGTTCTGTTTTAGAGGGGTTTAGGCTCAATCTCATAGACGAGGACCAAACGCGAATCTCGCTGACACAGGCGACAAGACGCTCTCTAACGGACTGCAGGTCGGTTACGTCAAAATGAATGTACAGCTGAGTATCATCAGCGTAAAGATGAGTCTGCACGTCGTGAGAAGAAGCAATTCGAGTAATATGGCTTGTGTAAAGGATGAAGAGAAGTGGACCTAAGATTGAACCCTGAGGCACACCACAGTCAACGGCCGATACTCTCGACGTCGCCCGGCCCAATCGGATAAGATGTGTTCGATTTGATAGAAAAGACCCAATCCAGTCAAGTGCGGTTGAAGTCACGCCAAAGCTAGTGTGGAGGAGATCAGTAAGGAGAACATGATCGACACAGTCGAAAGCTGCACTGAAGTCAAGGAGCACGAGCGCAGTCGGCTGGCCCCTGTCAAGTGAAAGAATAATGTCGTTGTAAACTTTCCCGACTGCTGTCTCTGTACTGTGGTACTTGCGAAAACCAGACTGAACCTGCGGAAGCAGATTCATCGATTCGATATGTGAAGAAAGCTGACGGTGGACGACACGTTCAATAAATTTTGAGATGAACGATAGGTTTGATATGGGGCGGTAGCTTTTGGGATCAACGGGATCCATCCCCGTTTTCTTGAGTCGAGGTCGGACGATAGCCCTTTTGTGACTGGCTGGTAGTGACGCATCTAGAAATGAAGTGTTTACGAGGTGGGAAATAATAGGAGCAAACACGCTTTTGAGTTTTTTTATGAGCCAGACAGGTGCAGTGTCAAGCTCACACTGTCTAGTCCCAAGGCGATTGAGTAGGCACTCGACCTCCTCGGAAGTGATATCGTCGAAAGCAGCCAGAACCGGAACATCGGCCGGGCAAGAACTGAAAAGCGGAGGTAGGGCGTCTTTTGTGGTTCGACGAATGTCCTCGATCCTCAGCGTGAAGTAGTCAAGCAATGCGTCAGGAGCAAGACCACTAGCAGAAATATCAGTGACTGGATTAAGAAGAGAGTTTAAAGATCTCCAAGTCGCCCGGCCATCGCCGGTCACTTCTTCAATTTTATGTCGAAAGTAGCTTGAGCACTTTTTCTGGAACAGTCGACGTTTGAGTATGGACTGGGTGTGCCAAGCTATTTTATCCGACGACAGTTTGGTGCACAAATAACGCCGTTCGAGTCGACGATTTAGTCTTTTGGACCGACTACAGTCGGCATCAAACCAGGGGCTTTCTGGCTTTATCCTTAAGGTAATCAACTTCCGTGGAGCATGACGATCAAGGAGCTCGTTCATTGTTTCATCGTAGAGATCGAACAGCTGTTCAGCAGATTTGTCCGATTTCAAGGTCGAGACTTCAAAGAGCCTGGTATTTTGAAGATCGATACTGAATGATGCTAAGTCGAATGACCTGAAAGAACGGCGTTCCACTTTTTCGGTGATAATGGGGGGTGGTTTATGACAAGTTGAAAAGGTAATGATTGAATGGTCGGATAGAGAAGGAGGGATGATTAGTAAATTTGTTATGAGCGAAGATGAGCGCGTGATAACCACATCAAGGGTATGACCATGGTCATGAGTCGGTCCTGTTACCAGTTGAGTGAGGCCATGACTCAGGAGCAAATTTTGAAACTTTCTGGTTGTAGTGATGTCCTGATCCAGGTGAATATTGATATCCCCAAGTAAGATCAGATCGCAGGAGTAGTCGGCAGTTTTTCCCAAAAGCTCTGAAAATTCGGAGAAAAACGCTTATACATACTCATATACATACTTACACATACTCATACATACTTACACATACTCATACATACTTACACATACTCATACATACTTACACATACTCATACATACTTACACATACTCATACATACTTGCACATACACAAACATACATTCAAATACGCGTACAATCGAACATCGCATCCACTTCCAGGTCTAAGCATTCACTCACACGTGTCTCTCACTTGAATATTTAGACTTTTTTTTATACAAATCGCTCGCGAAAACAAAAGTGACTTAAGTATATTTTGTTTGTTTTCATAGATTTCTGCGTAATTTTCTCTTTCGTATGAAAACAACGCACGATTGTTCCCAAGTAGATTCATACGAAATAAAAAAAATCTTTTTGTGGCTTTTGTTGGCTTTGCTTATTTTACTTACTTTGCTTACTTTGCTTATTTTACTTGTTTTGCTTACTGTTGTGCTCACTCTGCTTTGATTTTTAATTTTCCTAATTGTAATTAGAGACAGCTAGCATGGTTTTCAATCACCGTTGTATTGAATTTATCTTTCCGGATCTCGTTCTATTCCAGGTGTGTCCTGGAGAAAGTGGAATACATGAAAGTGGAAAACATGACACAGCAAGACAGCAATCAGCTAATCGTGACGCTAGTCGACAGGTGATTTGCATTCGAGACAAGCGATGACGAAGAA
>OZ022246.1:21993576-22011076 GCA_963978895.1 Erpobdella octoculata
AAACAACTTTAAAAATTTAATTATTTTTTAACTTACATATTACTCTAATTCTATTTCAATTATTTACATTTTACTCTCAATTTCATGATATTTTCTTGGTGATTTTAACACACGCACACAAAAAATGTATAAAAAAACTCTTCTTAGAGAAATGACTGGCAAATTGCTTGGAGCAGACAAAATAGCACCAATCAGCGACGCCCATTTTTTAGCCTTGCAATCTTCTACTTTCGTTTTATTTCGCAAATAAAATTTTTTATTATAAATAATTTCACGTTTTTGTAATGATAACACAAAAATAGATTTCTGTAATTTTAACAAAAATACAGTACTGTAATACTAACAGGAATACATATCTGCAATCCTAACAAGAATATATTTCTGTAATGCTAACAACAATACATTTCTGTAATGCTAACAACAATACATTTCTGTAATGCTAATAGGAATACATTTCTGTAATGCGAACAGCAATACACTTCCTTTGTTAACAGAAATACGTTTCTCTAGTTTCAACACGAATACATTTATGTAGTTTTAACAAGAATATTTTTTTATAAAGCTAACAAGAAAACATTTCCGTAATTTGGGCACAAATATATAGCTGTAATTTCAAAACAAGTACATTTCTGTAACGCTAACAATATTACATTTCTATGATGATAAAAATATTACATTTTTATAATGATTACGATAGTACATTTCTATAATGATAGCAATATTAACAATGATAAAGAATTTTGATAGCAATATTATATTTCTCTAATGATAACAACATTGCATATCTGTAATGATAACAATAGTACATTTTTGTAATGATACCAATATTACATTTCTGTAATGATAACATTAAATCAACAAGTAAATACAATTTTCTCGGTCCTCAAAAGCCCTTTCAATTCAAAATTTTCACTCCCCCCAGCGGCATCTACCAGACATACATAATGACATCATCGGTTCACCAAATCGATCCACACACTCACGATTTATCAGGCCAATTTAGGCTTAATAAAGAACGTTTAGCCTCCTATTCGGTGTCGCGTAAAAATTATGTTTATTATTATTATTATTATTATTATTATTATTATTATTATTATTATTATTATTATTATTATTATTATTATTATTATTATTATTATTATTATTATTATTATTATTATTATTATTATTATTATTATTATTATTATTATTATTATTATTATTATTATTATTATTATTATTATTATTATTATTATTATTATTATTATTATTATTATTATTATTATTATCATCATCATTATCATTATTGTTGTTGCTGTCTTCGTTGTCGTCGTCGTCATCATCATCATCATCATCATCATCTTCCTCATCATCATCATTATTATTATAGCTTTTATTTCATCTTTAACGCTTAAATGTAAAACAGATTGCAGGGCATTTCGCATAATTTTGACTCACGTACGCATTTTACTTGCATAGCATAAAGCATTATTGCTGCCCCGCCTCGGTCGCATAAAGTCCACTTAGGCGCTCTCTGCCTTCGTTATTAAATACATTCGTATGAATTTGTAGAGATTTGTTTATATCTGTGTGTATTTGTATCCATTTTACCTGCTCGATAAGGAAATTTTCAATCTCCCCCAAGCGGTCTGGCTTTGCAGGCTTCGCACTCCGTGTATGTCTGCATGAATGTTTGCACACGTGTCTGCGTATGCTTTTGCTTATATCCGTGTATATGTATATGTGTGTGTTATTGCTTGTTTATGTATGTGAGCATATAAAAATTCGTGTGTGTGTGTATTTCCACTTTTTTATTGCTTCTGGCTGCAAAATGATAAAATAAGTATGAAAAGGTTTAAGAATTGCTTTGTTGCAAATATTCTTTTCTACAGATATTGTGTTTATGGACTTTAGGAAGTCTGTAATGATTGAAGAATAGAAGAGTTATTCTTCGCAGCTCGTATTCACGTTCATCTTTTTTTTTCCCGTTTATTTTCCAGCTCGTTTTGTTTCTCCTTTACAATCGTTTCGAATTTTCCCTACTTTTCTGTTCTCTCTTTCCCTCACCTACTCCTCCTCGGTTTCCACACACACATCTCTTCCAAAGTGGGGATTACATAACTCACAAAGTGCTACGGCAGCGATAATAATGAATCGAAGTACTCGATCAAGCCACGCCGGTCTGGGCTGGGGAGTGTAATTTTTAATCATATTTCTTGCCTAATGACGTAAAGCCGCCTAGGAAGGCAGCTTTACGTCTCGTCTCATTATCGAATCTGATTAATTCTCGTTTGTCATCCTCCCGCGTTCTTATGATGGAAAACGGTTTTAACGTGATTCCCGGCTAGATTGGGCTCCCTGGTCTTTCCTATCGAGCTCTACAGTGCGTTATTGTCGGTTCGCGTAACATTCTGCTGTCAAGCCGCCATCCTGGGTTGAGTGCGGTGGTTGCATCTACATTTCGACGTACCATAAGCGCGCTCTGTTCCTGCATTCTGTAACAATATAGTGAAATCATTAACGATAAAGTGGTGTTTTTATAAATATCCCCAAATTATTATTTGTTTTTTACAGACTTTTATTTAGGTTACAATCTCTGTTTGCGTGTGTGTCTTTCTCTGTACGCAAATCTTGCAAGATTATTTAACCAGGTTTTTGACTAGCTATGAAGCTGAAATTTTCAGCATAGCTTTATAATGGAACACAATACATGATTCGATTAAAAAAAAATTGTGTTGAAAAACTCATTTTTTCCTTTACTTGTTTAATGATAGATTAGTGACTGGTACAAATGAAATTTAAGAAATCCTCGTTACTAGCTAAAAACCTTTGTGGCGGGGGAATGCCTAAAATTAGTCCGTTCTCAGGTCCTTTGCAGGTTATTACCCCGGGGCGATTATCCTTGCTTACAGAAGTGGCACCTCGAACATACGACAGCAAAACCGCTAACAAAAATTATTTTAACTTTTAAAAACTAGTTTATTAAATAAATAAAAATTTGGCTTTCGAGCGGGCAAGACAAGGACCTACCGAAGCAGGTACATTACCAACACCAACATCCCCCTCTTCCGGGAACAAACATAAACAAACTGTTTTATGATGTTAGCTCTTTATACCTAATTTAAAGTTTTTATTTTTCATTATTCCGCGTGAAAGGTTCGTGAGCGTTGATTTAAAGACATTTACAAGTCTCTTGCAAGTTATGATACAGCAGAGACATTGTTATTTTAAGTGGTTTGCATTAAATAAAACTTTCTTCTTTTATTTCGTTTTGCTTTCCAGTTTTTTCTGAAAGTCTTGAAAATTTTGAAGTTTTTTTTTTAAATTTAATTTCTTAAATGTTCGCTCGCTGTTTTCTTTATTGAATTTTTCTTTAAGAAAAAAAAAAGTTTCATTTTATAAAGTCTATTAGAAGTGTCGAAAGAATTCCACTGAGATACTGCTACTTAGAAAGCAACAGATGACAGAGACTTTGGTGGTAATGATAACGATGATTATGATGATGGTGGTGTTGGTAGGTGATGATCTTGAAATAATGATAATGATGGTGGGGGTGGCGGTGGCGGTGGCGGTGGTGGAAATGATGGTAATGCTAACGATGATGATGACAATGACGTTAATGATGATGCCAATGATGAAGATGATGACGATGATGGCTCTTATGCAAGAATGTTTCCACCTATAGAATATTAGAATATAGAAGTACGAGCTCGTATTTTAGCTATGTAAAAAAAATACGCGATTAGTCGAATGCGAAAGTCAATGTAATTTCTACTGAGAAACAAAAATGTGATACGGCAGGGGAACAACGTTATTTTTCTCCATCAGACATACTTTCACTCCAGCGATACTTTCACTCCACCACTCCAGCGATACTTTCACTCCATCACTCCTACGATACTTTCACTCCATCACTCCAACGATAGTTTCACTCCACCAATCCAGCAATACTTTCACTCCACCACTCCAGCGATACTTTCACTTCACCACTCCAGCGATACCTTCACTTCTGCGGCACTTTCACTCCCCCACTCCAACAATACTTTCACTCCACCACTTCTGCCATACTTTCACTCCACCACTCCAACAATACTTTCACTCCACCACTTCTGCCATACTTTCACTCCACCACTTCTGCCATACTTTCACTCCACCACTCCTGCAATACTTTCGCTCCACCACTCCAGCGATATTTTCTCTCTATCACTACAACGACACTTTCTCTCCATTGCTACAGCGATACTTGCAGACAATTAATTTTCTCAATTTCCAAATTTTATGTCAGTTCCTTTTGCTCGGGTGGTTCCCCGGTCGTTCAGGCGTTTTATTTGCCTGTGTCACGTGATAAGGTATGGGCGCCTTCTCATTCCTTTTCTTTTTTCTCTTTTTTAAAGTTTTGATTAAAAAGAATTTTTGTGGGGTGACGTTGTATTGTCGTTTTGATGGATGGATGGATAGAAGGACGGACGGACGGGCGGACGGACGGGCGGACGGACGGACGGACAGACGGACGGGCGTACGGACGGACGGACGGACGGATGGACGGACGGGCAGACGGACGGATGGACGGATGGACGGATGGACGGACGGGCGGATGGACGGACGGATGGACGGACGGACGAATGGACGGACGAATGGACGGATGGACAACTAAATGAACAAAAAACTTGCGGTCGTGTTGTTTATTTTCTAATTTTGCCGGAAGGAAGAAGAAAACTTGGAAGTTTTATTCAGATTTTAATAACTTCAAAATTCATATTTTTTATTTTTTTTATTTTTTAAACAAAGAGAAATCAAAATAAATAAATAAAATGACAGAAAAAATATTAATGTTTTTCTTTTAAGAAATTATTTTATTCGAAATCTTTTAAAATATTTTTTTATTTTTTTAAGCAGAAATTGAACCCTCCTGATAAGTAATACGCACAATTT
Organism: Erpobdella octoculata; assembly: GCA_963978895.1. Lineage (NCBI taxonomy): Eukaryota > Metazoa > Annelida > Clitellata > Hirudinida > Erpobdellidae > Erpobdella > Erpobdella octoculata. Next base: position 21,998,488 of record OZ022246.1, read on the forward strand.
CTTCATTCATTGCCAATCAGCACTGATCGGGAACATGGAAGCGTTTCATGCTCATACACGTAGACATACATACGACATCAACTCAAACATCAAAATATTTTTCATTAAAAAATCTTTTGAAAAGAAGATTTAAACAGAAATTGTTCAAAATCTGCCAAGCCGCGTCACTTGAAATAAATTTCAAAACGTAAACAAGAAATCGAGTTTAAAATCTTTTCATTTTTAGCAGCAATTAGACGGAATTAATTCCTCCACTCCTCCACATCTGTTATATTCCTTCCTTCTATCCTCTCTCGAATTAGGTTTAATATAATTTAAATTTATTACTCATCAAATATGTACAACTTTTCTCTCGGCAGGTGGAGCTGATGTTTAATTATTTATCATCAATATTGTAACTCGCTTGATATTTTAAAACGCATTTGCAGCACTCGCTCACGAAATTGGTTGTAATTTAGTTGAACGATTTGGAGCGAGTGACGTTTTTTCCATGTCGCTGTAGCGGCTCCTTGTGATCTTCTCCTTTGTTTTTCAAGATAACCAACCCGGTCATTAAATTTGTTTGTCCTAACGATGAAACAGAAAAGCGGTCATCTTAGATATAATTTTGTCGGAAATATCTTGCTTCGAATTGAATGTTTTTTATCGGCAAAACTCAAAACTCGTTCTGTGTGGCAGAAAAAAAAACTGAATTGACTTTCGCAAAACGAAAAACTATGCTGCCATTTACTTGCATTAATGGAAAACTCGTGGAGAAAGTTCACCAAACAAAAAATAAGTTTTTCCTCATCAAAGCTTTTTCGTTCTTTATTTGAGGTCGCTGTGTGTCCTCCGAGTGTCTTGCAAGTATTTTATCCAGAACGCCATCATCATCATCACCATCGTCATCATAATCATAGACGTCATAACCATCATTGTCATCATCGTCATGAATTCATGATGATGATGATGACGATGATGGTGGTGGTGGTAGTGGTGGTGGTGATTATAATCTCTACCTTAATTACGTCCTTTTATAAATAATTTATTTAAAAACAGCACTTAGTTTCCTGCAATTTGTGTTTTTATTTCCTTTAAATATTACTTACATTTCAGGAGCAACTACGACTCTGCACTAGTTGTTAAGCTATAAGCAAACACAGTCAACATAAATAAATACTGAATAAACAAAATTGTTAAAGACACTACAGAAGAACGACATAGAGCAGGATAGCAGAGATAATTTGAGGTCACCCAAGATAAAAGACAGGTCAAGGTCGGTTTTGTCGATTTTATACAATATCTTTGCTAAAAAAATATAGTTTGTTAAATAATTTTCTATGTTTATAAAAAGTGAACGATTTTCAGCCTTCGTGTAAAACATATATATATATATATATATATATATATATATATATATATATATATATATATATATATATATATATATATATATATATATATATATATATATATATATATATATATATATATCATAATATCTTTATATATAAAAGGAAGTCGGGTTTGTGTTACGATACTTATAACTCAAGAACGGCTGAACCGATTTTAGAGATTTTTGATTTATTGGATTTCTCTCAGCTCCTGTTAACAGAATAACTAAAAAAATAACATTTAATCATGGAGTGGCCCATGGGGACCGCAGTATGTACCCCGGTAGCTATACAGCCTTAACAGTGCGTTCAAAAAAAAAACTTAAAATGGCAAAGTTGTAGAGCACCCTCTATTTAGTCTTACGGACAAAATAAATTTTCAATTTGGAGTTTGAGTTATCGAGATATACAGATGTTTAATTTTCCGCGACATGACATTTATGCGCAAATGGGGTAGAGCGCATGTTATTAAATTTTCTGACTATTTCATTGTTTACAATTGAAAATCTCACAGAAAAAATTAGGTAAATATCTTTTTCAATTAAAATATAAAATAAAATAATTGTTTATGGGTCATAAAAATATAAAAGATATTTTTAGCATAGATATATGATTTTTAGTTTCGCATTTTCCATTTGGCATTAACAAAGTGTCAATGCTGTTCTGTCAATATTATATTTTCGTTCGTTGGAATTAATTTGCGAGTTTTAAAGTTTTATTACTTTTAACAAAAACATTATTAATAACAATGTCGCGACCCAGAAGATCTAATCTTTCCCAAAATAGCCGTCAGGCAATTAGGCATCGGAACAATGTTAAGCAATCCACCGCGGAAGAACTGGAATTAGCGCGAGAAAGGCGCCGCGTTAGTATGGCCCGGCTTCGTGCTTCTCGAAGACAAGAGCACCGAAGGAGATGCAGCTAACATTGGTCGATTAACTATTCTATCGGCTACTTATATAGGTAGTCCGCGTCATATGCATGAATATGCGCAGGATGCAATGACATATGTTCGTCATTACGGTCGGCCAGATCTATTCATTACCTTCACCTGTAATCCAAAGTGGATTGAAATTGTTCAAATGCTGCTTCCCGGACAAACATCAAGTGATCGGCACAACATCACCGCACGTGTCTTCAAACAAAAAATTCGGTCGCTGATGAACTACATTGTAAAGCAACACGTTTTTGGTGATACTCGATGCTGGATGTATTCAATCGAATGACAAAAACGAGACTTGCCTCATGCACACATTCTCATTTGGTTAGTTGAAAAAATTAGACCTGACCAAATAGATGATATCATAAATGCCGAGATTGCTGATCCCGAAATCGATCCAGACCTACATGATGTTGAAGTTATGAATATGATTCATGTACCGTGTGTCACCATCAACCCCCAATCACCGTGCATGGTCGACGGCAAGTGTTCCAAACGTTATCCACGAAAATTTACGACAGAGACCATCACTGGCACTGATGGCTATCCATTATATCGAAGTCGATCACCCGAGGATAACGGTCGAACGGTCCCAAAGAAAGTGAAAGGAAACGATTTCGTGGTTGACAACAGTTGGATTGTTCCATATTCGCCACTTCTTTCCAAACATTCAAGACACATTGCAATGTTGAGTATTGCAATTCTGTAAAGTCTTGCAATTCTGTAAAGTCAATTAAGTACATCTGCAAATATGTAACGAAAGGCAGCGATATGGCAGTTTTTGGCATTCAAAGCTCAGATAATGACGAGATTAGACGCTATCAAATTGGTAGATATGTGAACTGCAATGAAGCAATTTGGCGTATATTCTCATTCTCTATTCACGAACGTCATCCCACTGTTGTCCATTTGGCTGTGCATCTGGAGAATGGTCAACGAGTTTATTTTAACGCGTCGAATATTATTCAACGTGCTGAAACACCTCCAGCAACAACATTAACGAGTTTTTTTGCGATTTGCCAAAGCGATCCATTTGCACAAACATTGCTTTACTCGGAGATGCCACGTTATTACACTTAGAACGCTTCATCAAAGAAATTTCAACGTCGGAAGCAAGGCAGTTCAGTTTTAAAAGAATTCAATTTCCGATTCGCCTAGCATTTGCTATGACGATTAACAAATCACAAGGCCAATCTTTGAGTGTTTGTGGTCTGAACTTAGATAATGCATGTTTTTCTCATGGTCAATTGTATGTGGCGTGTTCACGTGTCGGCACACCATCAGATTTATTTGTTTTTTTGCCCGATAATAAAACAAAAAACATAGTGTATCATAAAGTGCTGGATTAAAGAGAATCGACCCGAGTTCAACCAATGTTTTTCTAATAAACTATTAAAGTGAACGTTTTTTTATTTTGTTTTCTTTTAAACTTATATATATATTTGTTATTATTATTCTATATTGCTTAAAAAATACACTCTTTAAGGTGAAACGAAGTTCGCCGGGTCCGCTAGTATTTTATATAAAATCATAATATTTTTTATATAATATCATAAAATAATTTAAAATAATTATATTGCACCAAATCAACCTCCCAGAGCAAGTAATGAGCGAGTGACAAAAGGTTTTGTGACATCTTAAAAGGTTACTAACGACTGGAACCCGGTGAACCACAACTAATGGGATCTTGTAGGAGAGAGAATAAGAGAGAGCGAGAAGAAGAGAGAGAGAGAGAGAGAGAGAGAGAGAGAGAGACAGAGAGAGAAAGAAAGAAAGAAAGAAAGAGAGAGATGGACGGTCGAATAGAAGCAGAGAGAGATGGACGGTCGAATAGAAGCAGAGAGAGATGGACAGTTGAAGAGACACGGACAAAATGGAGTCTGAACGAGAGAGACAGAGAAAGACAGTCATTTTGTGAGCTTATAATTTGACAGTAATTAGTTTCGTTTGCAGCTAGAAATCATGGCGGGAAGACCGGTCTAGGAGGAAACTGGATCTTTGACATCTTGTGTGCTGTGCAGTGTGCAGGGAAGTGTGAAATGTATTTCATTATCATAATCATAATCTTCACCACGAAAAATATCATTATCATCGTCATCGTCATCGTCGTCGTCGTCGTCGTCGTCGTCATCTTCGTCATCGTCATCATCATCATCATCATCACCATCACCACCACCATCACCATCATCATCATTATCATCATCAGCATCAGCAACCACTGTGGAATTTTACGTTTTTGTTAAAATAATCAATTATATTACGCTGATTACAAGTTAGTCTAGTTGTTATCTGAATTTCAGGTCATTTAATCATTACGTCCTAACATTCAGTTTAAACCACTTCATGTGTATCAATCGCTGATTGATTGACTGATTGATTGATTAGTTAATTGATTGATTGACCGATTGATTAGTTGACTCAGTGATTCCCATTCAACAGAGGTCACGCTTCATAGATGTTTTACATAAAGTAAAAACAGGGTTCAATTAAAATTTTACGACTTCCGGAATTTGTACTAAAAGAAAGGAACAGTAAATTCACTTTCCCTGGAAAACAATTCTTTCCCACAGACATCTCAGGGATGGAAAAACATTTTCAAAATCAAAACCACCCAACAAGCTCCCCTCTTCTTGGGTGGTCCTTGATTAAATTGTTATCTTTCACTTTCACTTTCCTTGAGACGACCACCGAAGATATTGCTATGATAAAACGAACGGTATAATAAATGCTTTATTAATATTTTTACAGGACCAAAATCAATGGATCGATAGAATTTATTATTCTTGGAAGATGCGCCTGGTTTTGAGTTTTATTTTGCTGATTTAAATATCTCTGTCTTCCGAATCAATTTTAAATTAATTATTGATTTATCAATATTTATTGATAAGTGTAGTGAAAGATTAAAAAACTGAACAGGTATAAATGCCTAAAAATATGCAAATAGGTGAACTAAAGTGCTTAAAAATATGCATATAGGTGAATTAAAGTGCTTAAAAATATGCATATAGGTGAATTAAAGTGCTTAAAAATATGCATATAGGTGAATTAAAGTGCTTAAAATAATACATATGTGAGTTAAAATGCTTAAAATATGCATATAGGTGAATTAAAGTGCTTAAAAACTTGCATATATGTGAGTTAAAATATGCATTTAGGTGAATTAAAGTGCTTAAAAATATGCATATTAATAAACAAGAATGCAAGAGTGCAATTAAAACATTATATGGTTAAATTAAATTGATAATAAATATGCATATAAATAAATTATAATGCACATAAATATGCATGCATAAAAATTAGAATGTTTATAAATGTGCATACACGCAAGTCTACATAGAGCTAAGAATATATAGAAACTAATTTCTCACTATTTCACCACAAGTTTCCTGATCCTTCTTCTCGTTCCAAGTTCAAGCGCGAGTATTTCAAGCGATTAGATAAAAAAAAACACTTAACTGGAGAAGAACTCAATGGAAAAAACCTTGCTGCGCTCGAGTGGCCTTGGTCTGACGTATGCCACACATCCCAGTCCCTGTGCACCAGGGGTGTTCGGCCCCACCCGGTGTGCGCCCCACCCGGAATGATAAACCATCGTGGTTCCCGTGGAGATAACCAGAATATAATAAGCCCTGTGATGTAGTGCCCGGACTTTGTGCGTGTCACACGGACATGCCGGGGTCGCCGTCTGTTGGTCATAATTCTGCCCGGAGGGTCGGTCGTGTTTGAATAGAGTTTCAATAAGGTTGTCATGTCAACAGGTGTTTTATGTCGTTAGGGGTCGCTAGTCCAATGTTTAATAAGATCGCCGTGACGTATATGGTATAGTGTGTGTGTGTGTGTGTGTGTGTGTGTGTGTGTGTGTGTGTGTGTGTGTGTTTGTTCTTGTGCTCTGCCATCGGTTGGCGAGTTTCATGACGTTTTGACGATGCCACCACCGTGATTGCGGTGTAATTGCTAGTTGCTAGATTTAATGTGAAGCTGCTTCTTACAAAGTGAATGTTACTCAGATGCCTCGAGTTAGATTTCCATTGTTTGACTTTTCAACGCATTCTATAATTTCGTGCAATAGAAAATAAAACACGATTCAATAATCGGAATACATACATACATACATACATGCATACATACATACATACATACATACATACATACATACATACATACATACATACATACATACATACATACATACATACATACATACATACATACATACATACATACATACATACATACATACATACATACATACATACATACATACATACATACATACATACATACATACATACATACATACATACATACATACATACATACATACATACATACATACATACATACATACATACATACATACATACATACATACATACATACATACATACATACATACATACATACATACACACACACACACACACACACATACATACATACATACATACATACATACATTATATTCGGCAGTCAAACAGGAGCGCATGAACTCAGATAGGAAAAGAAACCAACAAAAGAGGAGGTTTTTTTAATTTTTAAAATAAATACGAGTTGAATGTTCGTCCTGATGTGAATAATATAATATGATATTGTAATATAATATAATATGATATTGTAATATAATATAATATGATATTGTAATATAATATAATATCATATCATATAATATCATATAATATCATATAATGATTCTTATGAAAAGAAAGCGCACTTTATACTTTGATGAGAAGATTGAGAAATGAAATCCGAGCAGCACGGAGATTTCATGTTGTTTTTTCTCCTTTCAACATTCCAGTTTTCAAAAAAAAAAAAAGGTCATTCAAATGCTTTTAATTATATAAATGTTCGTGTATGTTTATGGGTGTTTATGTGTCTGTGTGTACGTTTGAGCTTGTGTACGTGTGTGTGTCCGTGTGTACGTGCGTACTCACCTGCGTGAATTTTCCGTGTGCGTGTGGAATTTTCTTTATGGATGATGCCGTCTATATGTGTGAAACTGTCTAACTGCCTATATATATGCGTTAATATGCTTGTATGCGTGTCTACGTTGTGTATTACATTCGTATGGATGTTTGCAAATAACTGTACGTGCATAGATTAGGTATCCTTTGTTCAGCAGACAGGCCCTATTGTACGCTTAAGCGTACGCGTGCACGTGTACAAACAAGTACCATGTGCAAATAAAAGCGAGACAATTTCCCAACCGAGTTTTCTGGAAGCAGGAAAATTTTGTCCTCGTCTCCAAGTACTGTACACTGTACACCTATTTATATTGTATGTGTGTAATCACAAGTGTTTATGTGTTCTCGCATGTGTGTAGTAGGCTACTCTATGAATGTGTACATTTGTAGGAATCTTGAGGATGTGTGTGTGTAGTCTGTGTGTGCGTGTGCGTGTGCGTTCCTTTGATGCTGTGGGATCACTTTTCAAGCTGTCAATACCCCCTCTTTTCTCCCTCTCCCACTTTTTCTTCTTCTTTTTCTGTTACGCTATTATTGTAAGCAGAAAATTTTCATATCTGCTCTAGAATCTGCTCTAGACAACACAGCCGGTGTTCATATCCGGTTGTTTATGGATGGCATTCTGCCGGAAGTGGACGGCGGAAGAAATCATAGAAGATTATAAATATATAACTCTTTTTTCTCTCTCTCTCTTTTTCTCTCTCTCTCGAGATCTTCTTCACTTGTTGTGTGGATGGACAGAAGCCTTCAATTTATTCATGAAGAAAAATTGCGTCACCCATCAACTTCTCAATCAGAGACGTGGTTTTGATAAAGAGGAAAATATTGCTCCAGATGTGCTAGTGGAAAGGGAAAAGAAAATATTATATGGGATGTGGCATGGAAAGGCAAGATTATTTGAGGGCATTGTTAGGGAAAGAAAACAATAGGTGTAACATAAAAAAGAAAAAAATTATTTCTGAAGAGTTAAGGAACAATGGAACGTGGTGACTGGAAAAGAAAGACTATCTGATCAAAGATGGGAAATGATAGGACTTTGAAGTTGCGTTATTTGTAAGCAGAAAACTTCGAAAGTTCGGTTTTTGCTCGAGTTCGGGAATAATTGTATTCAGACACTGTGGAGACCGATAAAAAATCCGGAAACGAATGAAATTTCCAGGCTTAGTTATTTGATGATTAAAACAAATAAATTTACCAAAAAGTCAGGAGCCATCTTAGTTAAGGGACGCTGTTTCAGCTAATTATTCAATACAGGTATAAAAAGAACGTGTTCAAATAATGGCGTTACAATTCATCATTCTTTTTTTAACATTACCTTATTATAAATTTAAAAAAAACTTCAAATAAGAAAAATTTATAATAACAAATGTAGGTGTGACGGTAGGACTATCGCGTTCCATGGGAAGCCAAAATGAGGTGTCATTAAAAAACATAAAATACATTATCGTGATCATCACCACCATTAGGATCGTTATCATAATACCGGCATCTCACGCCATTCGGATCAGGACATGCAAGAAACCAATCATCCGGCAATCACAGGCCCAGGTGGGAGTCGGATAGAGAGACGGAGAGAGGGGCGGGCAGGTGTCCTAGGGTGCTCGGAGGGTCACGAGAGCCGAGAAGGTCAGGAAAAGATTTATGGGGTTAATTCCCGTGACCTGAAAATAACGACACGTCCCAGGAGTGTCGTTGCGAGGTTTCCTGATGAGGCCCAAGCTGGGAAGAGATGGTGATGCTTCCAGTGCTTTGCTGCTTCCTAGGAAGATTAATTGGTCTACTGGCAGTCCAAACCCATGCTTGCTTATTGTTACTTCATTACCATTACTTTATGTGCAGTTGCTGCGCTTAATGTTTTGTTGCTGATGACCGACTTGTAAACAAATGCACAAGCAGTTTCAAGGACAGAGATACATGTACATAGACAAACAGTTTTAAGGACACAGATACATATACATAGACAGACAGTTTTAAGAACAGAGATACATCTACATAGACAGAAAGTGTAACGAACAGTTAATCAGAAGTGCCATACCTGTATATTGGTGATCGGTATCCCAGTCAATGAAAGCGCCGCTAATAGCTCGGGTTCGAGACCTGAAAGATGTCCTAGTTTTCGTAACAGGTTTCTCTAATTTATTTTACAACGCTTGTGATAACTTGCAAAGTTGTCTAATTTTTTCTAAAGGCTTTTTAGGACATTTATAATAGTTTTACAGAGTAGGTAGATTTTTTGTTTAATTGTATATCTATTCCTGATGATAATACATTATTCCGTTTTTCAAATTTACTGGTGGAGCAAAAAAAGTTTGGTTCATTAAATTTGTGTTTTAAATATTTTTTAAAGTTATACTACACGCTGTGAAACTTTAATAAAAACCGCAGAATTAATTTATTACGCTTGACTAGGCCTGTGGGGGAGCCCAAGCGCCTAGTCTAGGCCAGGCTGGTTAGTCTGTTTCTTTCTCTTACTATTTGATCCACTTTACTATTTTAGTACTTTTACGGATGAAAAAAAGTAAAACGATTCATACATGTTTCCGTATAGTTTGGATTAATTCCAAACGGATCACTAAAAAGCAGAATATAAAACTAGTAAGCCGTATAAAACAGGGTTTTTCATAAATCCCTAATATTTCAGGATTTGCCGGCTTTTCATTCATTGTAGAAATGTTTCTTTTAAAACAAATTTTTTGAATTTATATATGAAAACATCTATTTATCTGTGCTTGATTTGTTTTTTTTTGTCAAACAAGTGAAAGTTAATTTAAAAAATTAAAAACTTGCTTTCAAGATAGCTGAAATATTTCATAGCGACATCTGTATCGTAAAATATTACACCGATGATTATTAAACAAAAGATGTTGTACTTACTATGACGATGAAAATCTTTGACCGTCATTTCTTCTTTAATTTATGTTTAAAAAATATTTGTTTTTTAAATTTTTTCATTGTTATTTTGGTTATAATAATTTCTTTCAAGTTGGTTTACTTTATAACGATCTCGAGCTTGAAAACGTCAGCGGACATCCATGGTCATCCGGACGGGTGAAAGTTAACGAAGCTTGTAAATAAATATTATCTTAAGTTACTAATAAATTTTTTTAAATGTTTTAAATTTTGTCACGAGGAGCGGGTCTATACATACATACATACATACATACATACATACATACATACATACATACATACATACATACATGCATACACGCATACACGCATACACGCATACATACATACATACATACATACATACATACATACATACATACATACATACATACATACATACATACATACATACATACATACATACATACATACATACATACATACATACATACATACATACATACATACATACATACATACATACATACATACATACATACATACATACATACATACATACATACATACATACATACATACATACATACATACATACATACATACATACATACATACATACATACATACATACATACATACATACATACATACACGCATACATACACGCATACATACATACATACATACATACATACATACATACATACATACATACATACATACATACATACATACATACATACATACATACATACATACATACATACATACATACATACATACATACATACAATGATAATAATTTTAGAAAACCTTTAAAGCTTTAAAAAGAACATCACGACAGGTCATGTCAAACGGTATAATGCGAGATAAACACAACTGGGAAAAAATGCGAGAACAGAGATAGTCAACATACCGGTCAAAGACTGACAAAAAAACAAGTAAAGGAAAAAACGAGTTTTTTAACACAAACTTTAATTTCAAATACACACGATTTAGAAATACGAAAGATGTTCAAATTAGGTTTTTTTCAATTAAATCATGTATTGTCATCCAATATAAAGATATGCTGAAAGTTTCAGCTTTCTAGCTAGTCAAAAAGCTGGTTGAATTTTACTTGCAAGATTTGAGTACAGAGAAAGACACACACACATAAACACACATAAACAGAGATTGTAAACGTTTGTAAAAAGGAAAAGTAACTAGAGAGGCAAAACGACAAATGGACACTATGGACAGTGAGTTATCTGCACAAACAAACAAAAAGTAGAGAAACAGATAGAAGAACTAAGAGACACAAAGACCAATAGAGAGAGAGACAGATTAAAAAAACGTAGTCAATACATTTGTAGGAGAAAATAATTAGAAAAGAACTAAGAGAAATCTGAATTTAAGAATTGATCGTCTCACAGGTGAAAGTCAGGTGAGCGGACTTGAATACAGGTGTACAGGTGATACGATTGCTTTTAAAACTCACTTACATTCCTTGCTTTATGGTTTTTTGTGCCATTTCTTGTTGTTGATGTCGCTTTTAATTATGTTGTTGATGTCGCTTTTAATTATGTTGTTGATGTCGCTTTTAATTATGTTGTTGATGGCGATGTTGTTGTTGATGAAGACGACGACGACGATGATGATGATGGCGATGTTGTTGATGACGAAGTTGTTGATGATGATGACGACGACGATGATGATGGCGATGATGATTATGGTGATGATGACGACGACAACGACGACGATGATGATAATGGATACTACTCATGATGTTGGTAACAACACTGTAGTAGTCGAAAGACGATTATAATGCCTTTGTTGCTGAAAATGGGTGATGGAGTTTGCTGATGGCGATTTTGTTGAGATTGATGTTGCCAGTGGTGATGATGATGATGATGATGACGATGTTGATGACGGTGTTTTATTTTGTTGTTTATTATTATTGTTGACGGTTAAGCTACTGAGGCTGTTTGTACTATTTAAAAACAAAGATTTTTCTTTTACTGCATCGAAATTGATACGAAGTCGAATTTACGACTCGCAAAGAAAACATGTTTTAGCGGTTCGTTGTCATGGCAGCATTCGACACCAGGGATGTGCTGAATTTATTCGCAATGCGTGTCGAATGAGTTTGTTCTTCTTGTTTGTCCTAATTAGTCCCTGACTGTAGAACATTTTTTTCTCGGTCCTGCCTGTCGGTCTGTCTAAATCACTTCTTCTTCATCTCTCTCTTTGTTTAACACAACTCACTCACTTCGGTCGCTCGCTCACTCACTCACTCACTCACTCACTCACTCACTCACTCACTCACTCACTCACTCACTCACTCACTCACTCACTCACTCACTCACTCACTCACTCACTCACTCACTCACTCACTCACTCACTCACTCACTCACTCACTCACTCACTCACTCACTCACTCACTCACTCACTCACTCACTCACTCACTCACTCACTCACTCACT
>OZ022246.1:22013576-22201076 GCA_963978895.1 Erpobdella octoculata
AAATTCCACGAACTTGTTGAGGTGTTAATTTTGATAATTTTGGCTTTGTGGTATTCATCATTATGATCGGGATCATCGTCATCACTACTACCACGATCATCATCATCGTCGTCATCATCATCATCATCATCACCATCATCACCATCACCATCACCATCACCATCACCATCACCATCACCATCACCATCATCACATCATCATCACCATCATCATCATCATCATCATCATCATCATCATCATCATCATCATCATCATCATCATCATCGTCATCGCCCTCAACATCACGTGACATGGTTATTTTTATCCTGGCTGACCTTTCTTCAACCTTATATGTCAGCAGTGATGAAATTCCTTGAGCATTTGATTGAATTTCCTTTATTCACTTAAGTGATCCTCTCAAAATATTTTTTCAATTTTATTTAATTTCGCTTTGAAATGAAAAATTGCTGGAAATGGTTTTCAAATATATTTTTTAAAGTTTAAAGAAAATGAAACAAAAACAGCCATCCCTGGTTGACAATATCCATTTCATATCTAACGCGGGAACACCTGTTCCTATAAATATGCTTTCAATTCGTTTCCTCACAACTTCACATTCAAAGCGTGTCATTTATAAAAACAAGAAAAGCTTCGTTTCTTTAAATCCTGAATAATTTTATTCGACGACTAAAAACGTTTTGCAAAATATTTTTGATGATTTTAAGTCAATAAAATATGAAAATACTTAAATACTTAATATGTGAAGTATGTGAGAATTGAAGATTTAAGAAACTTTCGAATCAATATGGAATAAACAAATTTTTGTATTATAAATTTTTAAATTTAAAAATTAAATATCGCTTTCTTAAAATAAACTAAAAATTGATGATTCGCTTCTCTGCATAAAAGTTTTAATTTTTAAAAATGTTTAATGGTTTAATTTACTCAAAGTTTCTTCAATCAATTTGAAAATTTAATAGAACGTAAAGTCCGCAGTCACAAATAAACCCACCAAATTTAAACTCCATTGGACAACTGAAAGTTAGTTTTTTTAGTGGTGTACAGGTAGTGGTGTACAGGTAGTGGTGTACAGGTAGTGGTGTACAGGTAGTGGTGTACAGGTAGTGGTGTACAGGTAGTGGTGTACAGGTAGTGGTGTACAGGTAGTGGTGTACAGGTAGTGGTGTACAGGTAGTGGTGTACAGGTAGTGGTGTACAGGTAGTGGTATACAGGGTCCCAACGTATGGCTGAAGCAGGCAAGCAATCGCGGTGAAGTTAATAGAAATGATTTAATAAAGATTCCATAAATGACGATGGTGATGATAATAATAATTAAAACAACGGAGTAAATGGGGGGTGGGGAGAGGAAATGGCGAAGATGACGACAACGAGGATGGAAATGATAACTCCAAGAATTCCAGTAGTTTACTATGCGGTTCTAATTTGTATTCGGGCTGTGACGTCATAACCAGCTCAAATGCAGCTGCTTGTATCTTTAAATCCATTAATATTTTTTTTCTTTTATTTTCATTTTTTTATTCATTCTGGGTACGGAACATTTTTATTGGCTGGTTGTACCACCTGACAATAACTCACGAATAATCGGTTCTAAACGTGCACTACTGTGGATATACCTGGCATCACCTGTACAATTACAACCGTACCTACACTGTCAACATCAGTTTCTCCTAATTTTAACTTGTTAATTTTATTTCGTTAACTTTTTAATTTTTCAAGTAAAAACCTTCTATATATTTAATTAGATTTTATAAAACTTCCGATTCGGTAGTCAGTAGAGTGAACAATTCGAAAAACTTGTTTTGCAAGGAAAAGGAAGAAGTAAAGAAAATTTAATTAAAAAAAAGTTTAATTGTTCAACTTTTTTCAATAATTTTAGAAATGAATGATAAGTTAGAAACAGACCTATGACTAGACAAAGAAGAAAGACCAAGAGAAGTATTTTTAATCGTGGAAATTAAAAAAAAAATATTTAAGAGTTAAAAGAAACTTAGATGTTGATAGATAGAAATAAATTAATTAAATCAAGCTAAATTGGATAAAAATAAGAAAATTTTCTTTCAAAAGAAGAGTAGGAATAAGATCTAAAAAGCAAGTAGAAGGAGACATAGAGTTGACAGTTTTAGTCAGATACTTTGGTGTGACAGGAGAAAATGAAGCAAATGTTTCAGCCGCAAATTTAGAAAAAAATGAGAGGTTGATGATTATTATTATTAGAAGTAGATCTGATGTTAATAATTTTAGTAGTAAAGAAGTTGAGATAATCATCAGCAGAGAAAGAGGAAAGAGGAGAATTTCTATTAAGGAGTTTGTATAAAGAAGGCAATCAACTTTTTAGTGATTGAGTAAAAAAATTATAGAATTACAAATTACGAATAATCTCTAAATGAACAAAAATAGCGGACCACCACCAAAGCGCTAATTGTTTACAAAGCTATCGAGGAAAATTACGACCGTGCACAGTACCAACAACCACAACAACCACAACGACCACAACAACCACAACAACCACAACGACCACAACAACCACAACGACCACAACGACCACAATGACCACAATAACCACAACAACCACAACAACCACAATAACCACAACGATCACAACAACCACAACAACCACAACGACCACAACGACCACAACGACCACAACAACCACAACGACCACAACGACCGTTACCAGTGTGCCGTTTAATCTTTTCTCCCCTCCAGTTTTTTCTTCTCTTATTTCAAACCTCTCCACGTTTATTCAATCCTCTTAAATCTTCTCCAGGCGTGACGTCACAATTCATCACGTGTACACTCACTCCAGCCAGCGATGACACTTATTTGATATTTATAAAATAAAACAAAAATTAATTCCATCTGCAAAAAAAAACAGAATTGCGGCAAAAAAGTTAAACGACCATTTTATCCCGGGGGCTAATTGGAACCATTTAATTTACTTATTTTAAATTGAAAATATCAGGACGTTTTTGGACATAAACAAAATCAACAAGCTTTTTTTTTATTTTTCGATTTTAGAACGGAAGAAGAAACTTTGAAAAACGGCAAAACTTTCAAGGGACGTTGACGCTGTAAGAGCCTCATACATGCCTTCGACGTCAAGCATTTGATGGCTCCAATCTTGCCACAAGATGATAACAGATCTTCACTCGAATGGAGCGAAAGTAGCAGGCTTTACACGTGCAATCCGGCTGATCGAATGAAGCACACGAACGCACGCACGTGTGTGTGTGTATGTGTGTGTGAGTGTGTATATGTGTGTGTGTTTGTGTGTATATGTATGTGAGTGTGTGTGTATGTGTGTGTGAGTGTGAGTGTGTATATGTGTGTGAGTGTGTGTTTGTGTGTGTATGTGTGTGAGTGTGTTTATGTGTGTGTGAGTGTGTGTGCCGTATGTGTGTGTGTGTTCGTGTGTGTGTGTGAGTGCGTTAGACAAAGCATCTGTTTGTTTGTGCCTGGTTTTGCTCGTTTGTTTGTGTGCGTTGTATGTGTGGTTGTATTACTGCATGTGTGTGAGCATTTTCTCTGCACATGGCCTGGACGTTTTTCTTCCACACGTGTTTCACTGGAGACAGGTAAGTGTGGGGGGTGGTAGACTTTTAAATTACCTCGGCACACAGCAGGTATTTCTGTGTCTGTATATGTGTGCGTGTGTGTGTGCGTCGGTGCCTGCGTTTCTTCGTGCGAAAGACCGCTAAATAATAACATGTAAAAATTCCACCATAAAAAACGAAAACAATAAACAAATCTTTACAACAAAACAAAACAAAGCAAAGCAAAGCAAAGCAAAGCAAAGCAAAGCAAAGCAAAGCAAAGCAAAGCAAAGCAAAGCAAAGCAAAGCAAAGCAAAGCAAAGCAAAGCAAAGCAAAGCAAAGCAAAGCAAAACAAAACAAAACAAAACAAAACAAAACAAAACAAAACAAAACAAAACAAAACAAAACAAAACAAAACAAAACAAAACAAAACAAAACAAAACAAAACAAAACAAAACAAAACAAAACAAAACAAAACAAAACAAAACAAAACAAAACAAAACAAAACAAAACAAAACAAAACAAAACAAAACAAAACAAAACAAAACAAAACAAAACAACGTAGAACATAGCAGCAAACATAGATGAAGTTTCTCCTGCTCACAAGTGTAGGAGAAATAAAAACAAATGAACTCCATCCCAGAAATGGCGTCCCTGGCGGATGGGAGTCATAAAAAACAAAGTAAAGGGAGAAGAAAAGAGAGAAGTGAGGATAGGAAAAGAGAGGGGAGGATATGAAAGAAGAGGGAAGGATAGGAAAAGAGAAGAGAGGATGGGAAAAGAGAGGAGAGGAACAAAGAAAGAAAATGAGAAAAAAAATAGAAAAAATAGAAAAAAGATCTTTAGGCGGTTCGGATCATTTTTAAATTATTTATTTTTAACATTATCAAGGAGTTCGCTTTAGTGCTCTATGAAAAGAGTAGCGTGCTAGAAACAACCAGGACTAATTTCAGCATCATCGAGAAATTCGATCCTTGCTAACAACGAGATTACCGAGGTATCATTTTTTATTTACGGAACACTTGACGTGGCTTAGCTCCGTCTAGCAAGTAATGATTATTATTTAAAAGTGCCTAACCGAAGATAGCTGTGCATGTAAATTGCATGTGGGGGGGGGGTTTAGTGACGCCGCAAAACTATCGCGCCGCAAAACTATCGCGACAGCTATTTGCGGTGTGCAGTTTTAGTAATTAAGGTTCGATGAAAATTTCTTGAACGACATTTCTTGAGCTTTTATATAAAGACATAGAAAATAACTTGATTTGAAATAGAAAGAGACAAAAAGAGAGAGAGAGAGAGAGAGAGAGAGAGAGAGAGAGAGAGAGAGAGTCGACAATTGAAATAGAAGTAGAAGATTGGAATAAAAATAGCAAAATAATTTGAATGAGAAAAACAAAACCGTGAATCTGTTATTATTATTATTATTATTATTATTATTATTATTATTATTATTATTATTATTATTATTATTATTATTATTATTATTATTATTATTATTATTATTATTATTATTATTATTATTATCATTATTATTATTTTTTTATTATTATTATTATTATTAGAAATAATTCGTTCCAAGAATAGTTTCTAATTCTGAAAACAAAGAGGTCACCACCTCCCAATTTTGCCAGTCTGCACTCTCCAACGGCTTCTCAAATATCGCGTACGAGTGTGAAAATAATTAAATTTGAATTTCTATTCTTTTCTAGGAAATAAAGAAATATAAATAATGTTTAATGTGTAAAGATCTTGATGGAACAAATATAAATATTAAAACTTTCTTGTCATACTACTTGTGATCATTGGTGGTGTTGATCGTACGTGGGGCCGATAGGGAGACGTGCTACCCATACTTTTTGGAGTGAGGATACAAATATGACCAATATACACAAAAACAAATTTTTTATTATAAATTTTTTGATTTGAAATATTAATTTTTGCTTTTTTTAATTAGCTTAAAACGGATAGCTTACCTCCATTGACAACATATTTAATTTTTAAATTTTATTGTGTATCTGGTTTTAATTTTGTCTGATCGATCTGAAAATTAAAAAAAAAACGTTGTCAATTACGACAATTAAATACAGCAACTTTTAGCTCGATTGGATGACAGGAAGAATATTTTTTAAGCGTCTTTTCGAGAACCTTTGACGCCTAAAATAAGATAAAAAAAAACTCATTAAAATTTTTAAAAAATTAAAAATTATTTTAGAGAAATAAACCATCAGTTTATAGTTCATCCAAGAAAAGCAATAATTAGTTTTTCAAATTAAAAATTTATAATAAAAACTTTGTTTTCGAAAGTTTCTTATATTTTCAATCCTGACATACTTTACACAAAAAGTGTTTAGAAAATTGTGCTTAATGATTTCTATTTTATAAACTTATCATAAACAAAAAATGACTTGCAAAAAAGTTAATAGCTACCGAATTCAGAAAAGCACAATTTCAAAACTCATGCGCTATCGATCGGCAAGCCAGCATAGCAGATCTCTGAGCACTGGAGTGACACTTTCAAATTTTCGTTTGTTTCGGGGATCAATCTGGCCAATGTGACGTGCATATGTTTGTGTAAGTGTACGCTATGCATGCAGAAGAGTGGCTAGGGCAGGGCTAGGGTCTTCTGCGCCCGTGGACAAAACACAAAACCAGCGCCCCCTACATAACCTCGTTTGCTTCTTGCTCTCCAAAATTTTTTTTAGAAACTCTCTTTTTTTATTTTTCCTCCCAAAAAACTTGATGACGAAGAGGGGGTAGTCTGAGCCATACAAATTGCTACGTACAGCAATAACATAGTAATAAGAAAATATTTTGCTCACTGAAAATTCGCCCCCAGCCATGCGCCCGGGGAAACTGTTCCCCGCTCCTTTCCAATGCCTCTGTATAAACGTGTGTTAATTTTTTTATGATTTTGTTTGTTATTGAAAATTTTATATTTTAATTTTTTATAAAAATCCGACGACGTGACTATACAAGCACGGCTTATATCTTCATGACTTCCTACTGATTGATTAAAATGAATTGAGAAAATATAGCTCTATAAATTAACTCCCATGGTCATCGTCAGTCATCATCGCCTCCGCTCTATCACCATCGTCATCATTAGCATCGCCAAGAAATACGCTTTGATATTCGCTGCAATGGATTATAATTTATATAAATTTTATTTCATTGAAGAAAAAATAGAACTCTGCCGATTAAGCTCCTAATTATGCCTCATTAAACTTCATCAAAACAATTCGATTTTCTCAAAAAATTTCAGTTTTTAATTAATTTAAATATTAGTTTAAAAAACGCCACAATGCCCATATATTGTTACGAAGTTGATGTTATTTTTTTATACATTTATTTTTCATCCGATGAGCTCACGTAATAAACATCTAATCTAAATCTTTATAACTTCTTGCTATTCACTCATTTTTTTCTTCCTTTCATCATTAAGCTCATCACCTTTCTCTTTCATATAATCGCTGCCAACTTGAACAAACTTCGAAACCAACCAAATATCTTACCCCAAATACCAACAACATTACTTGTCAACCAGTAGGCTGGCAATATATGTACATGTACACTCATTCCAGTGGCAATCGGGCGGCCCACCCCACCCCCCATTATCTGTCCTCTTTATCTTAATGCTCTCTCTCTCTCTCTCTCTCTCTCTCTCTCTCTCTCTCTCTCTCTCTCTCTTTCTCTCTTTCTTTCTCTCTCTCTCTTTCTTTCTCATCCTTTCATCCTCTCACTCCCTCCCTGAAATATCGGCCTGTCTTTCCACCAGCGCCATCCACTAAATACGACTGGGAGTATGCCGAGAGAAGGAGCGAGATTTATGAGGTGACCAGGCAAGGAAAAATTTATTCTCCACTGCTGATGATTCAGAAAAGTAATGGCCAAAATATATTATGGACCTAATTGATTCGTTCACTCGCTGTAATTGGCCAATTATTAAAACTTGATTAATTTAGAAGCCTAGGAGATAAATGCTGGACTGAAGTTTTAAGATGGCTCTCCTCATCTGAAATATGAGGAAGAAGTTTTTCTATTTAGTTGAACTATCGCTAGAGGGGAGGCTCGCAATTAATATTGATCCGCTGATCGCACACCGCAATAAGTTTCGAGACAAAAAAACTCAAGGGCAAAAATTTAAGAAAAAAGAAGTAGATATACGCCAAGTAAATAAAAATCATTACAAATGGCAAAGAAAGAGCAGGTTTAAGATTTTGTTTGAGTGTATATTCAAGGAAATCATGGCACGAAATAATACGGAATGGTATGAAGCGATATGAAATGATAACTACGCCTCGCCTTGCCTAATACGAGCCAGTCCTAAGCCTGGATAAAGGTGGAGGTAAAAAAGCAGTATTAAATTATAAGCCGCACATGAAGTACCTACTTCGACATTTCCTACATTAATATACATATATACTGCTATTTCAGCCTTGAAACACAAGGTGTAGTAGAGGACTATAAACCATCATAAAACAAGTAAGCCATGAAAAACCAGGTTTTTTTCCAGAAATTCCTTTTATTTCAGCATTCGTCGGCTCTTCATTTGTTGCAAATTTTTTCTTTTAACATTTTTTAAATTTATATATGTAAAAATCTATATAATTGTGTTTGATTTGTTTTAACTTTTTTCAGAAATTTTTCAAACTTCAATAGAATGCACTGTCATAAAGAGCGAGCCTATATTTCAAATTTCAGCTCATTTGGATGACGGGAAATTAGTTTAATTTCGAGGTTTGCAAACAAGTAATCAAGCAAGCAAGCAAGACTCGCGGTGAAATAAATATAAGGGATTTTAAAAAAGATATGGAATGATATAGAAAGACAATGATTTAATGATATCAAACGATACAAAATTGGCCAGGTATTTTTCATAATTAAAATTTAAATAGTCGCAAAAAATGCAGCGAGGTTCGCAAAAAATAATTGAAGACTTAAAAACTGCTATTGACGTGCAAGTAAAATATTAGACAAAGTTTTGAAATTGCTTCAACACTCCAACCTTTGAAAAAACCTTTTTTGATGAAAATGAACAGTTTACAAAAAAACTTTTCGCTTTAAAAATTCGGTTGAAAACTTTTGTCGAGAAAAATAATTATTATCGTAAGGAAACTTTTCTAATTTTCGGCTTTTGATGCCGAATTAAAAACCATAAAACACGTATTTAGATCCGTAACTTTGTTTTAAACATTTTGTGGCATTTTATATTTTTTCAGAGCAGGAAATTTAAAATTGGAAATTTAAAACTGAGAATCTCTTAAACTTTTTAAATGTCATTCAGCATAGACGAACATCACATCAAAAACTCACCCAGCCAATTAACTTTTTTTTCACTCTTGCGCACTTATTTCTTTCATTTTATCTAAATAACTAACTTTCGCTTTCAAACTTCTTTTTCTTTGATCACGTCTCATGTCCTACTTCACGTCATTGCAAGACTTGGCAGTCATTTTCTGCATGGTAAAGCACAATAAAGTTCCAGTGCGGTTTCAGATCAATACCACAGACGCCATTATTTTTTCCTAATTTCAACCAGGGATCTTATTTTCTTAAAATACTAGAGATAGCCCGTCAAAAACGATGGATTTAGAATAAAAATCTCATCATATATTACTTTTCGATTGCAGCGCAACCTTTTTTTAATCTTTAGGACTGACAGTGTCCAATTGCGTAATAACTTTTATTACACGCCTATACGCACTAAATTTATCAACTGCTGACCACCGCGTTATGCGAAATTGCTAACATACATCGGAAATTTCATAGGTATATGTTGATTGAAGAAAAAAATATCATTGCTAAGAAAAAGCGGCGAAATAATTTTTTTTCAGTTTCACGAAAATTTGCGAATATCAACGTCGTGACATCATCGCTTACTCTGTTCTCTCTCGATCTCCCGGGGAACCTGCACAGACCAACTATCAAAAGCGACCACGTAAATCGCTTCGCAAATTCCAAAACACTCCTTCTTGGATTCGAACCAAAGACTATCAAAACACGCTAATGCTCGCAATCACGCGACCACAATTATTTTCAGTACTTCATTCCCGTCTCGCAGTTTTATCTTAAGGGAGATTAAAAAAGAAAACGTACGCCTTGCCATTCGTGGCAATATTTCGTATCGGCTTGTCAAAAACTTAATCAAACTCGATGGTCGA
Organism: Erpobdella octoculata; assembly: GCA_963978895.1. Lineage (NCBI taxonomy): Eukaryota > Metazoa > Annelida > Clitellata > Hirudinida > Erpobdellidae > Erpobdella > Erpobdella octoculata. The sequence continues at coordinate 22,023,273 of OZ022246.1, forward strand.
TTTGACATTATCTGCGGGATGGACGTTATCTGCTGCTGCGGTGCATTTTCTATGTCTCAAACATCAAACAATGTGACATTCCCGCACGCAAAATCGCACATACGAAAGCAGTAAGAACGACGAATGTATTTAAACAGTGTGTAATAAAAGAAGCAGTTAAATATAAACAAACGTGAAACTAATATTATATAACAAAAAATAATAAGAATAATAGATAATAATAAGAAATCAAATAATTTTATGATTTCGTAAACTCTCCAGTTTTTCCAAGTTCAGTCTTGATGGCTTAGAAAAGTTACTTTTGCTTATTTGCAAGGCAAAATCTTTCCCACTCAGATATACCTTATTGACGAATTCATCGTGAGTCGAACCAAGGAAGCTCAAACACGGACGGACGTCTCCACCACCACCACTGCTCGACTCCATGGCACTTTCTTCCGATTCCGGACCTCCGGCGTCGTCTGCGTATTTCGTGAGGAAAAACGCAAAAGCGTAACCGGTCATGAAAGCATCGTATCCAGCTCTGTGGGTGCCGCAATCCGCCGGAACCTTTTCCGGATTGACCGAACAATCGCCGCTCTCCGCCTCTTTGCAATCGGACTCCGACCCTTTGTCCGCACCATCTGCCGACGTGTCCATGGTTACGCCCTCATCCATGCAGCTACTGTCCGCAAACTTTATTTCACTTCTTTGTTTGTTGTTGTCGTTCTTCTTTCTCTTCTTCTTGTTTTTTTTGCTTCCAATAAAGGAAGCGGTTTGTTTTACCTTCTCATTGTAAATGATGAGATCGACGTCGTGAGAGTGTCTGCATCGAACGCCTTGCAAGCACCATCCGTGGTTCTGTAAATCAAGACGGTTATTCAGTTTCTTATTTATAAAGAATTGTCACCAAAAACAAAACGATGGACAATACGACTACGGATAATAAATTAACATAATGAGAATGCATCCATCGTATCGCAGAACTACCTTACATATTTACCAGCAAGCGGTTTTACTCTGTAGGCAATTGAGATAGATGCTACAAAAGGTTGAAACTTTGTTGGGCAAAAGAGATCAAATAAACTGCAACTGCACATCATCATAACACTACAACATCAATGGCAAATAAATAATTAAAATTGACTTCATCATTAGAATCAAGATAAGAAAACTTAATTAATATTAATTACTAAATGAATAATTATTGCATTAAATAAACATCTAAACATTAGCTTTAACTTCAATCGATTTCCTCGCGAACAATATTTCAAACACGACCAGCCATGCAAACTGGCACACAAAAACCCGATCATGTTTCCACGTACAAGAGCATGGAAAGCTAATACTGGCCAAATACTTTATACAAACAACATTAAACAAACTCGTGTATGTCCAGTGCAAACAGCATTCGAGAGTAATCGTGCGAGCACACGCATGCATGCATGCATGCACACACAGAAAAACAAACACTTAAAGAAAACATACTCACGTGCACACACGCACACACACATCAAAGGTCAAATACACAGGGTCATCAAAGAAGTCCAAAACTTACGGAAAACGACTGGCAGAGAACTCGATCGTTGCCGTCGTTGGCGATGTCGTGATCACTCCTGACCGGGAACGGAACCACGATCACGTGTCTCAGAACGCTGGCTGGATACGAAAGAAATTCAACGTGCAGACATCTCAGCTGTTCTTGTTCACACGTAATGTTTTCGTGCAAACTGTTGGAAATTTACGGTTGGGAATATTATCAAAAGGAATGAATTGATGCATAGATAAAGAAACATAAAATATAAGCTCCATTTTAAAATGAAAGATCAATAAAGATACTAAATAAAATGTAAAGAACCACTTATTATAAAAACTGATCACCTGAGCTTGCTATTTTTGTGACACTATATGAAAGCTAATAAATGATAAAAAAAATATAAATGAACTCATGCTGATACACACAGGTATAAATAAATCATATATATATATTTATTAACCATTTCCTGAAGACATATTCTAGAAAAGAGGCCTGCATACGACACTTGAACTCCGCAATGACCTTGGTGTCGAACACTCCACCTTCGAACATGAGGTTCAGATCTGCGAGAAACGTTGCCAAGTCACTCGGCAGGTCAAGGTACAAGTTGCCGTAAAGAAAAACAAGGTCTAACAGTGCATTGTGCAGAACGATCGTAGAGCGCTGAGCTACCAGCTCGGCCATGAGGAGCCTCAAGTAAGACTTTTCTTCTTTAACTTTCTGCTGAGGTTTTTTGGCACCGAAATTCCTATTAGTTGGTTTCTCTTCAAACTAAAATGTTTTAAAAAAGAACAAATGTTTGCAATTAAACTTAATGACACTAATTAAACTTCATGGGAGTTGACAAATTAATTCATTCCCCATATAAATTATATTTACAATAAGATATAACAAAAAATATTGTCAGTGCATTATTGAAAATCTTTGCATAGTTAAATAATTTTATTATTAAATTCACTTAAATATTTGCAGCCCTACCTTTGTTTTGATAATAATAAGAATAAAGCAAAACAAACACCTTGTTTCCCTTGTGGTATGGAAGGCCAACTGAATATTGCTTGTTGAAGTCGAATCCGTGATCGACAAGAAACTTGAGACTGGGTGTTTCAACCATGTAGTTGTCAGAACAAAGCGCCAACAGGTTGAATGTCTGAACTTGGAAGTGATTGCCAGAAGGTGATCCGTTTTGCGGGTCCTTCGATGTCAGCTTGAAGCAGGAGATTCCGATCGCTAGAATTGATCTCGACCTTGCTGCATTGCATACAGACTTGTACCGATCTTCTACATTTCTTTAAATATCATTAAACATGCATCAGTTATAGTTGCAATTATTCCTCTTTCTACTTCATTCAATGATTGCATTGGACATTAGAGCATTTGCATAAAATAAAACAATAGAAATTTAATCACAAAAAAATGTCACAGTTCGAACAGCTGATTAGAACCAAACTTGACAACCAAACACACACACAAATATATTGAGCCAAAAAAATCACCTGAGAAAAAGCTCAAAGGTCAACACATTAAAAATGACTTTGATGCTTTTTTATAAAAAAAATAAATAACTGTACAGTGGAGATAGAAAAGTCTCCGAATGCAATAAAAATAACGTTAGAATTTTTTTTGCAATACAGATCAATCAGCCAGTACTGAATAATTTCACGTTTGCCATATGCATAACCATGTTTGATTCTCAACTTCCTGAACTTTTAATACAATGTAGATAAATATTGATAGAGCAGCGCTGTTAAAACTAGAGAAAAATTCAAAGATTTTATAACAGAAAAAATATAACCACTTTTAAGGTAGAATATTTCAAATACATACATAAACAAATCTAATATAACTAATGTTAATCCATAAAAACTGATGAAAATTAAATAGTGTTGACAGCAGCACCATCTAACAACATAACGCAAATGTATAACATACACACATACATATATTCAGAAAGACATTGGATTAAAAAATATGTATGTGGATAACATTTCTTATACATTTAATAGAGTATCTAAAGACAGTAAAGACTATAATAATACCACACACTACTAGAGAAGCAACATAAAAATATACCAGCTATTGGTGATAGAGAAATTGCAATCAATTTCTGACATACGCTTTGGGAAGCCCTCAAGTTCAGGCTCAAAATAGAAAATAGAATAAATAAATTGGGCATTAGTTCCAAAATAAAAATAAATAAAATCTTTACTTTGCTTGAAGCTGTCTTCTATCTCCCAAACCACTCAGCTCCTAGATAGATAAGACAAAATAAATTTAAATAAGTATGCGAGTACAAGCTTGAGCGTAATGAAAAAAATTAGGAAATGCCACAAATTTAATTAATTTTTTATTGTACACAAAATTTAAATTTAAATGACCGTATCCAATGCTATGAAGGTGGAGTTTCTAATTGCCAATATTAGGGACGGCCAAAATTCTTTAATGTTTTGATTGTTAATTTCAAGCACTGGTACTTCTTTACAAAACGCCATAACTTGTTAAAACTGAATTAAAGGCTCAATAAGATACAATCGTTTTGTCGCTCGTTTGAAAGTAATAACCATTGGTATATACAATGGTAATAACAAAACAAGCATAGAGAGGGAATTTCTGTGAAAAAATACACAAATGTTCTAGCGCATAATAAGTTATTTACATTTATATTTTACCAATTGCTAAATTAAATATATATTTATTTTACTTAAACAATTTAATTAACAAACATTAAGTTTATGCAAAACCATAAAGTGAAAAACATAGGGCACAACTGTCATTAACGAGTCAGAAGACACATTCAAGCCGAGTGGTTAGCTAGCGGCAATGCCTCGAATTGAATGAGAAGCAAAAGTCTCAGTTGATCGATAGCTTAAAGATGAAGCTTAGACAAATCCAATTTTAATTTCAGTGTTACTACTACTTTCTATAACTGCCATGCAGGTATAAAAGTTCTCTTAACTTCTAACGCATTTTTCTCAACTAGAACTAGACTTAGACCTGGAATTCTAGATATACTGACTGGAAGGGTAGCTTGATTCGAGCACATGCACATTGAGGCTATTCAATACATATGATATGATAGGAAAGCATATACCCCTATGCTCAGTTAAAGAAAGGTTGTGTGAACAATTTTTTAATGCTTATTACGAAGAAAAGTAGGAAACAATAAATAAAAAGAAATTTTTTTCGAAACAACGCTTATATATAAATGAACTAAAAACTTAAAAATGATATTTAAGTGTAAGTAATAAAATTTTTTGAACCAAACTTTCCGTTCGTAAAATAAAAGCGTTTGGCAGTTGTATAACTGAAATATCACAGGTGCAGAGGCCAAGCTAACCTTCCAGTCAGTATACCTATCTGGAATTCCATGGCTAAGGTAACAATACATTTCATATGTTCAATTCAGTTCCAATTTAATTCTCAAAACAAAAGCCAACAAATTTTCATCATTTAATACATTTTCAAAATCCATAATGACTCAGATAGAAAAATAATGTACAGTTTGAAAAAAAAAACAGTAATTGATTCATTCAAGCAGCCGACTGTTCAGTTGAATAAATAACTAATTGATTGCCTGTTACAGTGAAAATTAAAAAAGGAACACAAAACACCAACAAACGATATGACCACATTTATTGTCACAAATATGAAGAAACAACACTAGGCTAGCAGACACTTTTTCTTTTTGGCTTGTAATAATCTGTAAAATTTTAACGGCACTCATAATAACAAATATACCCTATTCGGAAAGAAATAAAAAACATTTTATATTAATTAAAACATTACCAACTCTCAAGAAAATGTACCATTTCCTGAATTTGTGTCCATGTTGCCCATCATGTGCACCATCTTAAATAAAAAATATCTTAATAAATCTAACTGCTTCTCACTAAGATTTTCAATAAATCTATTAACTTGATCTAAAGTCATTAAATTTAATAAAAATATAATAAGACAACATAAAATATCATGGATGAATTTCAAAGGTTTTTCAATAACCCATTTAAAATATTATTTTATTCTATTTTATAAATAAAAAATATAAAGTAAAAGTCCTCAAGAGCTGCTGCAAAGAGCAACGGACACTTTTGTTCGGAACGGAATTTCTTAAATCTGTATCTGGCCTATAGTAACTTGTCCCCGAAGAATGGACAAACACGAGAAGTGGACACTTTTGCTCTTCCCCGAGGTTGTCTGCCCTTCAGGACTTTTACTGTATATGATGGTCAAAAAAAATCTTTCATTGAAGGTAACGCCATCTGTGCATCCTACAGCCAAAGCCATATGTCGGGATACAGTTGTCCTCTTAACTTACTCCACTATGAAAACTTATCTTTGACCGGGCTACCACTCCAGCACCTAAACTGTCCGCAATCGGTTTAAAACGTCGCTGCAGAGTTTATTTTCGTCAAGAGGAAATACAATCATGTGAACCCCATTAAAGATGAACTTCACACAGAAAACTAAGTTTGAGATCACACTACTTACACAGAAATTTTCTAGGGTCTACTCTGCTTCTCCAGAAATATAAAAGAAACTTTTAAAAAACTGCAAATTCAATCTCTTTTCATGACTTGTCGACTACCATATACTTTTTAATAAAAATATCAAAAAGTGTAGCCAAAAATGCAGAAGAGGTAAGAAAAATTAACTGACATCTTCAAACTCCGCGTCGTGTTTTCTGCTTTCCTCGTCATCATCAGAATCATCTTCGTCTCTCCACTTGTGGAAGTCTGTCTTCAGCCAGTGAACCTTTTTTAAAAAAAGCTAAAATATAATAATACTAATTATAACAATTTTGTATTATATGTTTTCCACATTTTTATTTTAATAAATTCAGTTAAAAAGTTATAACACATTTAACTATTTAATTTATCAACAGTATGCTACTCCATTATTGAATAGGAAGCCATAAACACATTATTTACGGAAATGTTTAACAAAACAATTATTGACATTTTAAAACAATACATTCAAATTATAGCAACTATGTATTTAAATAAAAATAAAAAATTTAAACTTTTGCAGCTGATTGTAAAAGTCTTGGCCAGTAAGGTCCAGAACGCAATTTCTTTACAACCATGGGAACATTTCGTGAGATGATTGCATATCTTGACTCCTGGTTCAAATGCAACAAAAAAATAAACCAACTATGAAGTTGGGGCTACAACCAAATTACAACTAGGAACAGAATTATTGACTTACTGAAACATTAATCTTGTCATAAAGATCCATGTCAATACTGTACTCATGTTGCCCACAAACACTGAATGCACTGCAAACAAAAAACATAAACCTGTCACCAAACACAGAGAAATGTTTTTACTTTTTTTGAAAGAAGAACTTTCAGAACTTTGTTAATGTTGACTGAACATAACAATGGAGGATAGTTATGCATATAATATAAAAAGCCGAAAAATTTACCTGAACCGAATTTGCTGTTCTTTGAAAGTAACCCTGACATTTACGCAATCTTCAACATTTATTGTGATGTAGAGTCTATCTTTACGTTGGGCCCAGCTGACTGGAGCAGGAGACGCGCTGTAAAGCCACAAAAAAATATGTTGCAACGCAGACTAACACTTTTCAACACGGCAAAATACAATGCAAAAATATAAAAATTACATTGTGGAAACTAAAAAATTATGAAATTAGCACATAATTGTTAATCGCTCTCCAACCTCGCCGCTTCCATGTTGAACAATATAATAAACAGTTTAAAAGTTAACTTCACTTGACAAAAGCTTCTGCTGCGGAAACGCCAAGTTTTTTTTGCTTAATTATTAATAATTATACGACTCAGTGCTGTTGCACTATAAATTATAACACTAAAACAAAATTATTTTTTAAACACTTACAAACATAACTTTATTATAGGATACAGGTACAGCCATTTGCGCAACCATGTGGCCATAGATAAAAGGCAAAGGCAAAGGTGTACAGGCCATGTTGGGTTGGATCACCTTATCAAGAGAGTGGATGAGTTGAGTCAGGTTGGGTCGGGAGTCGGGTTGGTTCACTTTATTAAAAGAGTGTATTGGTGAGGTGGGGGTCGGGTCACTTTGTTACAGTGCATGGGTCAAATTAATCTAATTATATTGGCTATTTATATTTACTTTTAGGGCCGTAACCAGGAATTTGGAAGTGGTGGGGCCCAAGAACTTTGGGGGGGGGGGGCACTGTATAAATTTTCTGTTCACATAAGTTGCATTCCAGTGATTTGACCCTTGAAATGTGCTTCACGCAAAAAACCGGTTTAGCGATTGAAATTTGAAACTTATTCTACGTATTTAATTGAATTTGAAAACATTCTGAATCAACATGAAAACTTCCCGAATACCCAAAATTTAAAAACAATTACAATTTACACGGAAACATTTTATAAAAAAAAACATAACATAAGTCAAAATGTCAGAGAATCCGAGAACAATACGGCACGATTTCTGGGCAAACTTTTCTACGGAAGTGTTCGGATCTGCATATGTTGGAACTTCCAGCGACGAATTTGATTACCTCGTTTTTGATAAGAGACGAAATGTACTTGGCATTTTTAGGCATGTTTTGTAAAATCTTACACAATTTATCATCCTTTGCCATAGCAAATTCAAACAACTTATTAAATAAGACACCTAAATTTGCTTTGTTGAACTGGACAGCAATACAAAAAACTGTGGGGCCTGATTGAGCTGGGGGGAGCCCGATCAAAACTGGGGGGCCTGAACAAAACTGAGGGGGCCTGGCCCCCCAGCCCCATAGCTGGTTACGGCCCTGTTTACTTTATTAGTGAATTTATTCATCTGACTGTGGGACATAAAGTAAGCAAGTCTGAACTTGCCATTACTCTGCAAATTTTAATACCAGAGAGGAATTTTATATCCAGAGGTTGATGAAATGTCCAGAAAAATTCCGTTTCCCATGTTTTTATCAACTTCAGCTGCAAAAATGACACGCTCTATTTCAGCTCTTGTAGCCGTGCAGAAAAATAATAGCTTAGCACAAACAACAAATAAATAAGGCGAGCCAGTTGCCGGTCCCAAAACTTGATAAAAAAAGAGCAAGGAAGTAAGGCAATCAGACTGGATAACGATCTGCGACAATAAATATCTGAATATTTCCTGCCTAGATCTACTTAAGTCTTAAATTACCGGTGTATAATACTAAAAGCAATTTGAAAAACACGGTGGCCATGGCCAAGAAAATGCAGACTCAGCCTTCATAAGAGGTGGACATGGGTCTATTTTTGGCGAACCAACCCATCTCAACCCACCACTTACTCAACCCGTCCCACAGTTATAAAATTATTTTTACAATTAAAAAACTAAAAAAAATTTTTTTTAACCCAACCCAACCACGCTTGTCAAAAAATTAATCCAACCCAACCCACGAACATTTCTTGAAACGTTTATATTTAGTTTATACGGAAAACAATTTTAAGTTAATATTCCTAGAAAATTAGCTAAGAAACACACAAAAAAACGCTGTAATTGTCAGTCTCTTTATCGTTCTCTATAGACATTTGGCTCCTTCCTTTAACTTTTATTGCATACGCCACTGGTAGTAACAACTAACAACAATGACTAATAACTTTTAGATAATTAAGAGTTAATGCTATGAGAAATTCTTTGTGGTAATCACTTTCCAGACCTCTTCCATAAACTGGTACCAAAAGCCTGCAGACGTTGGATGGGTCGAAAGTCGAAAGTGTAAGACCTGGAAACCTTTTGAAAGAAACCTTTCGAATATTTCTCTAGCACATTTCATTGAAGCTCAATGAAGCTCTGCCACAAAGCAACAGGCCCGTAGCTAGCGGGGGCTACATCCCCCACTAAAAATTTAAGCCCCTCCCCACTAAAATATTTGACAGGTTTTTTCACTTGATTTACACCTAAGCCAGCGAAGTGATGATGAAGTTACGATCCGCAAAACAGGGCTGCAGTCTCCGGGAAGTGAATGATTTTATGCTGGACTATAAAGATGTATTTCCTACTTTACATTGGCACTATTCAGCTGCACTGATTCTCGGCATATCGACTGCTACTTGTGAAAATTAATTTTTTTTTGTCTAACACGAGTACTACGACCACAGAGAAGATCAATGTCCCATGAGAGAAAGAGCAAACTTGTACTTCTGACATTTAAAAGATCGCTCTGTATAGCAATTGATATGGATACTTTCTTGCAGAAATTATCTATTCAATCACGTCGCATTTTGTTGTAATTGTAATTTATCGAAATTTTTGATAAAAATGTGTACACCTGTATCAAACGCCAAGAATGCAATAAAATAAAATCGGTTCAAATAATTGTCTTGACAATGATCAAACCACATTATTATGAAAGGCACTTTTTAGTCTAGTTTCTCATTTCAAGCTACTACACATCCATTCATGTTTTACACCTGAAAATTGTCATCAGTTTCATAATCAGTGTTTGGACTTAGTCTTACAATACTATAAAAACTTCAATCTTACAGTTTTAGAACATATAAAGAAGCTAATTCAGCTTAGCTGACCAGCCCCGCAACTAGACGTCATGCTCTGGGGGGGCGAGCTATCTCTAAAGGGGGGCGAAAAATGAAAATGACCAAAAAACCACCAAAATTATATCGGGAGTTAAAAAGACAATGTAAATATTATATGTAAAACCAAGGTGCGTCAGCAACATCCATATTGTTTATTATTTTTATGACTTCATTTTGGATTTGCTGGAATAGTTTATAAAAATAAAATGACAAAAAGTGCAATAAATAAAAATAATCAATATTTATCGTAAATCTTTGCATTACAGAATTAATTTTCTGTTTTGTTTTTTAATTTAAACACAATCTGTAATTTTATATAGGTAAACTTCAAGCTTCTGTTTTGATATTTTAGGTTTTTGAGGTTGGATAGGCCAACTAGTTAGCCCCTCTGAAGTGGTTTAACATGTATGGATAAACTACTTCCGGATAGCCCCCTCTCCCGGTCATCAGCTATCAGTTTTTATACATAAAAAATAAAAAAATGGCTTTGAAAATATTTTGAAAAAGCAGCTCCGACTAAACCCCCCGGTCATCAGTTTTTTGGAGGAAAAATTAAAGAAAGGCTTTAAAAAGTTTTAGATTTTTTTTTCAAATATAAGTGGGCCGTGAGAAAAAGTTGCATCCCAGGTTTTGCTGAAATGTTTGCAGTGATGCGTTAATAAGTTAACCGTATACAATACACTATATTGCAGATGTGTTGATAGATACCCAACATTCCCAATTTTGTGAGTATTCCTGAATACGCTGCTTTAGCCAGCTATGTACCAGAATAACGGTTTACAGGCTTATAAAGTTCAAAAAGGTACATAACTTAGAATTTTTCAGTAAGGGGGAAGGGCGAAATACGCTGCCTTATCTAGCTAAACACTACATAACAGGTTTATAAAGTTCAAAAAAGTAAATGTCTTAGAATTTTTCAGAGGAGGGCAAAATTCCTGCCTTATCGAGCTATGAACTTGTACACAGGTTCGAAAAAATAGGTACGTATCTTAAAATTTGGGAGGGGGGGCGAAATCCGCTGCCTTATCCAGTTATGAACTTTTATAACAGTTTACAGGTTTATAAAGTTCGAAAAAGTAGGTACATATCTTAGAATGGGGGGGGGGCAAAATACGCTGTTTTATCCAGCTACATAACAGGTTTATAAAGTTCAAAAAAGTACATGTCTTAGAATTTTTCAGGGGGAGCGAAATCCGCTGCCTTATTATCGAGCTATGAACTTGTATACAGGTTCGAAAAAATAGGTACATATCTTGAATTTGGGGGGGGGGCGAAATCCGCTGCCTAATCCAGTTATGAACTTTTATAACGGTTAACAGGTATATAAAGTTCGAAAAAATAAGTACATATCTTAGAATTGGGGGGGGGGCGAAATACGCTGTTTTATCCAGCTATTTACTTGTGTAACGGTTAACAGGTTTATAAATTTCAAAAAACTACATATCTTAAAATTTTCCAGAGGGGGCGAAATATCTAATAGGGGGGCTTTGCCCCCCCTCGCCCCCCGTAGTTGCGGGCCTGTAGCTGACAAACTTTGGCTTTTGATTTTTGAACGACTCTCAATAATTCAAACTATTTTAATAATTTAGTATTTTTTAGTGCTAGTCTGACAGTTCAATACTATCAACCCCAATATTGCTGAACTGGTTAATTCAAAGAAACAATTTAAGGCTTACCGTCAAACCACACAATTTTTATAACAATATAAGTATAATGATATACTTGATATATAATCTAATTTTCTATTTAGATTATTAGATTGTTTAGAAACTGATGACAAGTTTTATGTGTGACAAATGAATGGATGTGCAGTAACTTAAAATGAGAAGCTAAACTAAATAGTACATTTTATTATATTGTGGTTTGATTTTTGTCAAGACAAATATTTAAATTCGATTTGATTTAATTGATTTCTTGGAATTTGATACAGATGTACAAGTTTTTATCAAAAATAAAATAAGCACTTTATTGTATTGTCTTAATCAATAATTAAATTTGGACAATTTGATTCAGTGCTGTCATCCCATCCACAATCTTAAAATTGTGTATAACAACAAGCATACAGTTATTTGACAAAATTGCCTGTGAAAATTGTTAATTTTTGTTATTACGAGCAACAATATTGCAACTCTTAGAAAACCTAAAATCACAAAATAGGATATCCGATATTGGATGCCATTTTGTGCCAAATGCTATAAAATGCTTTGGCGAATCTCCATATCGTGAGGGGCTTTACACCTTCGGCGCTCACGCTCAGGCTTCTTCAGTGCCCTCGTTCGTCAGTAGCCCCCCTACTACTTCTCATAGCCCCCCACTCACTAAATCCTGCCTACGGGCCTGCAAAGCAATGATAAAGATTAATAAGAAACCGATAAAAATGCTTATGAGGTAAGGTACCTGAGGTATTTTGTCTCCCAAATTCCTTATTTCTCACGAGTTGACATCCGTTCACCAGTGTAGCGTTCTTGGTGCCTTCCCAGCAGTTTGTCAACAATGTCATGAAAGGAAGACAATCATTTTACAATTTCACAACATTTATCTGCGACGCTTTTGTCGTGGGCGTTACCATTGGGAGTTTATGCTGTTTCGGCTTTGTCTAGTGTGCTTGTGTTACGGCGCTCAACATTATAGATTACATATGTTTACATTATTGCATATGTTATATACGTTTTTTGTCGTTTTCCTACGCTCTTGTCATTTTGTCAACATTCAGAAAAATCATATTTTAATGTTCTTATTACATACATAGCTGTCGTTCAATATCAACTATACTGACTACATCTTGTAAACGTCGTTTGGCCTGTCACAGCGACTGACTGGTACACACGCAGTGTTGTACTTGGCACATGCAAGGTCTAAATTGACTTAATTAGATAAACGTTAATTACCCCCTCCTCCCACACACACACACACACACACACACACACACACACACACACACACACACACACACACACACACACACACACACACACACACACACACACACACACACACACACACACACACACACACACACACACACAAACACACACACACACAAAACTTGACACGTTTACGTAAACAGGCGGACAGGACCGAAACAAGACGGAGAAAATTCCAGAGACAGGAGCAAGGAAAAAGGATTAATTGTTTCAAACAAGGGGAATGAATGTATTCAATACCGTATAGGGTTTTAGATCCAAATGAATTTCAAACTTGTTCCGAGTTCTGTTTAAAATAGTTCATATTTTCGATTATGCAAAATACCGTTAGCTCCACTTCCATTAAAAATAAGACTAATTCAACTGTTTTTTTTTAAGTTTTCAACGTTTAAGGCCATTTAAGGCTACGAAAACATGCAAAGATTGTTGACCCCAATCATCTGAAAGACTAACTTTTTTCAAACTGAAACAATACACTGCAAGTATCTAGTTGTAGGAATGTAAAATATTGTACAGCCTCTTGTAAAGTCTTTTGCTACTTACCATAATTTAACTTTTGGATTAATTTGTTGATTTTTTGCGCGTAGCCGTTTCGTGTTGTCTATCAGTAAACAATATTATTGTACGCTGTGGCTGTATTCTCGACTTAGGACTTATCTCCGACTTAGGAATCAACTTCCCCAGAGACCATCTCCGCAGTTGCAATTGAATCCTTTAGATATGGTTAAGGTAGAAAGAAGCAGACACATATATGTATTTTTTAATTTTATTATGAAAAGACTTAATATTTAGAATGAAAGGTAGTAATTATTAATTATAGAGTTTTAAGTGTTCATTGTACTTTAACAGCTGACAATGAAACGGCTGATTAAGTAGCTACAATAGAAATATTAAGACGACTCTCAGATTCTCACAGGCTGTGACTTAACATCAAAGTGTTTTGCATTAAGAAATCGCAATTAACGACCGTGTTAGATGTAGTTATTATATATTATAAGTAAATCAATGTTTTTTTTCTGTGAAATGAATAAAATAAACAAGTTCTATACTGTTGTAATGCTTGTTATGGTTACAACCTTTGGTGAAGGTTTGAAAATAAAAAGAGATGACAGCAAATTATTAGAATTATCAGCAACAACAATGTTTACCTCAAACCTGAACTCCTTGACAGCTACAAATCCAGGAGTCACACCATATATGACAGCAATCAGTCAAGGTTTTGATGCTAAAGGTATTTTGAGCCTAATCAGCTTGCTGGGTCCAAGGAAAGTTGTTGATGTTGTTTTTATACTGGCCAGATCAATTTCGATCGGTAAAAGAAATTTCTACGAATCAAGTATGAATTTCGTTCTAAACTTCGAAAGACTTTGTTCGTGTGAAACAAAAAAATAATTTAATTTTTACAAGAATGTTATTTCTACATCAGGTAGATACTTGACTACTTTACTTTTGAAACAATACGCCACAATTCACAAGGACTATGCTAGGGTTGCTGCAGTGTCATATGCCACAAATACCTCGGTAGACTACGATGATATATCAGGAGATGATGGCCATGAACCTCTTGATAAGTGCCAACTATTTCCTTCCGTTGAGCAGAAAAGGTTGTTCTTAATAAATAAGATATTTTCAGAAGTATATATTACACTTTCATGTACTTTTTAAGAATTAAAATAATAATTTAATCAAATTTCTTCTAAGTTTTCCACTCGATACTCTTCAATACCGATTCGAGGATGAGCTAGGAACGTGCGGAGTGTTTGATGCTTTTCAAATCGTATCGCAAATATTGGAAAAAGGAAAACTAAGACGTCCAGGTGTAAGTCAGGTAAATACTGAAATACATAATTATCTATATAATTATTTATTACACAAAATATAACTTTATAATACTTTTCTATAATTTATTCTACGTATAAAGGTTGTTGTTTTAATAACGGATGCAAGCGGCCAGTGTCAACAGAAATCAAATCCTCTGAACCGTTCTTCTGTCAATATGTTTGGAGTAGGAATTGGCGCTTTCTATTCGGATGTTGTTTTAAAATGTTAGATAATAACCGTTAGTGTGTTCTGCAGTAGCGTCATTTGGGAGAGCGGAGATGAGAATGCCCCCCCCCCCAAGAATTTTCAAAAAAATGTTTTTTTATTAAAAAATGTAAAAAAAAAGAATTTTTTTAACGCCCGCTTATCAATTATTTTTGGAAAATGTGAGGTTTTGGAAAATTTTTGAAAAAAGTAAGTAGGTGATCAGCTGTTTTTGGAAAGAAATGTTAAGCATTTAATAGGAAACATTTTAGAATGTTTGATTAAATGAAAAATTCTCCCCCCCCCGGTTTTGCTGAAATGACGTTCATAGTGTTTTTGTTTTGTTTTACAGATTTGTCTAATGGTTGGGTTGGGGTTGTTTAATTTGGTTACATTTTAAATCTGTCACGAAAACATTTCTACATAAAAAATATTAATCAACTAAATGATGTAAAAAAAATTTTTTTATAATAGTTTATAGTTCTTTACACCAGGTGTTTTAAGACTCTAATGGCTGTATGTAGGAAGCACTTAAGTACTTCCTGTCGTGGACCAGAATTTGATCCTTTTTACTTTTTCCCTCCTACTTTCTCCAGGCTTGGGACTGGCTCGCAACTAGCGAAATAATGTAAACTTTCCGTTCTGTTTATACAAAACTAACTACTGAAGTCTTATGGGTGTTATTATCTCTATAAGGCTGGATCACAAAATGTCAACTAAACATTGGCTGGGTGGGTTTACAAAAAATCAACCAATGGACAACTCTGTAGTTTGTAACAATAATGTTTTCATTTAGCCTAAAAGTTTTAAAAGTTTTTTTTATAGTTACGAGTTGTAACCTCTTTCAGCTTGGGTTCCTCCATCACAATCTGCATCGTTTGAAGAATGGAGAAAAATGACCTTAAGTTACTTGACAAGCTTAACAGACGGTCAGTAATGAACAAAATTAAATTTATAGGCATAAAATAAAAATAGAATCTAATAAAACAAAAAATAACTTCAGGCAATCTAACAACTTTTGCTAAAACAAATTCGAACATAACTTGTGGTGCTAGAATCAATGAGTCATGTTATTGCAATTTAGATCTGGGAATCATCAAATGTTAGTTTTTTTATAATTTATCATTTAGTCTTTGCAAACTACAAAACTTCTATTCATCTAAAGTCAAAAAATTGATAAAACATTTGTACTATCAGCATGTCCAACAGAAAGTGGATGCCGGAACCCTTCGACTGCACAGGATTGCCCGGATTGTAAATGGGGAAGTTGCGTAACGGTATTAAACAACGCCATCTGTCGTTGCTATGATTATTCTTATGGAGACAAGTGCCAGTTTTTCTATGATGCTTGCAGGTATGTAAGCAGCAAGGAAATAATAATAATAATATAATTCACAACAAATATGATGATTGCTTATTCTTGTTTAATATAGATTTCAAAACATATGTTCTCCGAATGGAGTATGTAGAGCAGAGGCGATTGTCAATGGTGGCCATTTTCAATGTGTTTGCAAAACTGGTCTCCAAGGAGATTTCTGCCAAGATCTGGTTCCTGCAACACCACTTACTTCTTCGGTGATTTTCACAGGTAAGCAAATTTCAAAATCTTAGGCACAGAATCTAAAAGCAATATTCAAATCAGTATTTGTTTCTTCTGTTGCATTCTTATTTTAAAAAATAATTTTATTTATGTTCTGAACAAACAACAAATTAAGGTGTAAAAATTTTGTAAATAACTTCAATGTGTTAGCCTTTTAATTATTAAATAGTAGTTTTTAAATTCTATATAACAAATAATTTCAGCTGTATTATTCAGTTATAATAATAACATTCATAAAAAATAATTGTGCACAATATTCGTCAACAGCTATGTAAATTCAGTTTTTTATATTTGTTTTATTGTTATTAAATTTAAATTCTTATGAAAATGCTTGTAAAACTGATACAAAATGTGCTGCATTTGGTTCTTTTTAGCTGACGTTTATACTGACATAACTGCTTGGACACAGCGAGTCAAATGACTTGTGAGAGTTTAATCTCAATTACGTCCACGGGGTGTATATCATACCAAAAATGTCTGTCCTACCAAAAATTTTATGTTATTCCTATCTTGAGATGATAGATTTTAACTCATAAAAATGTTTCAAATACTTGAAGAAAAAAAATTGATTCGTTTTTTATTTATCCATTTCGCAAGTTTTATGATCTTTGAATGAAAAGGCGAAAACATTTTTAAGTATACAAATAGAAGGCGTAGATTACCAAATAATAGTACACACGTGAGCAAAGAATGATTTTAAGCTGATTAGATATTACAAGCAGTCGTAGTAGTTGCGAAAGCACAAACATTATGAATGAGATAATTATATGTCACTTTAGTAAATTTTAAACTAGGTCATTGAGTAAAAATTAAACTATACCAAAATATTAAAATGTTAAACAAAATCTTGTATTGCAATATTATTTTTATTTTATTACTCGTAGATTATTACTATTTTTCAATTTATGGGTTCCATTGCTGATGAAATTTTGCCAGGCTGCTATTAAATTCAATTTTTTTAAATACTGTTAAAACTAGCATTGATTATTTCTTTTATTAAACTCTGTACTTCATCATTCATAGGCCCATGCTGCTCCCAAGCTTTCAAAGCAATCGATTTTCACACGTAAAACCAGTTTAGTCTAACTTATATAGTACCTAATTATGGACTTGAGATATTTTCAAATTTAAAAAAAAGAAGTAACATAATATTTTTTCATATTAAATTCGATTTTTCACAAATTTTCAAACGCCACACAAAATTATTTTCTTTGGCCAACTTTCAAAAGTTACTGACATGCGTTCAAATACAAAACTTGACCTAATGTGAAGACATGTAGTCTATTTCCATCAAACTCCTTTTTAAAAACACATTTACTTTTTTTTATATCAAGAAAATGTTGTTATTGTAAAACTATAACAATTAATAATTGTTCACATAAAAATAAATAAAACTTTTCTATAATTTAATTTTCTAGTTGATGATACAATTTCGGCGTCTACAACAAATTTTAAAAACACTACTTGGATGACTACTCCGTCACCGTCAGCTACGACAAGCTTAGCAAAAAGTTTGATTTCAACAACAAGAGATTTCTCAACATTAACAATGCCATGGCCATCAACTACAACTTTATCATCAACCTCAGTTTCAACGTTGTTTTCATCAACTGCAACTTTAATATCAACCTCAGTCCAAACGTTGTTGTTCTCATCAACTGCTTCAACAAGAATATCCCCACCAGCATCGTCAACAACACCATTTTCAATGTTAAGCTTAACGTCAATACAGCTTTCAACGACTACGAGGACATCAAGTACTATTCCAAATTTTGGTAACAAAAACATTTGGGACATAATCAGCCTGTTAGGTCCAAGGAAGGCTGTTGATGTTGTTTTTATACTGTCCAGATCTCAGTCGGTTGGTAAAAGGAACTTCTACGAAAAAAGTAAGAACATCATTTTAATTTTAAATATTTTAATTTAGTTGAAGCCTAAAACAGCAAATAATTTAATTTGTATAACTATGTCATTTTTACATCAGGTAGATACTTGACTTCTGCACTTTTGAAACAATACGCCACAATTCACAAGGACTATGCCAGGGTGGCTGCATTGTCATATGCCAAGAGTTCCTCGGTAGACTACGATGGTATATCAGAAGATGATGGCCATGAACCTCTTGATAAGTGCCAACTCTTTCCTTCCGTTGAGCAGAAAAGGTTGTTCTTAACAACATATGCATTTTGAAAGTATATACTACACTTTCATGTAAGTTTTAGAAATCAAAAGTATTCCTTTGAATAACTTGTTTTCAAGTTTTCCACTGGACACTCTCAAATACCGAATCGAGGACGAACAGGGTTCATGTGCAATGTTTGATGCTTTTCAAAGTGCATGGAAAATATTGCAAAAAGGCAAAGCTAGACGCCCAGGTGCAAGTCAGGTAAATATTAAAATAATTAGTTATATATATATATATATATATATATATATATATATATATATATATATATATATATATATATATATATATATATATATATTATGATAAAAGATGTAATTCTAGATTGATTTCTTTATAATTTATAAACGATTAAAGGTTGTTGTTTTAATAACGGATGCAAATGGCCAGTGCGAATCAGCAGACAATCCGTTTGCTGGTTCTTCTGTTAATATGTTTGGAGTTGGAATTGGTGCTTTCTATTCAGCCGTAGCTTTAAAAGGTTAAAGAATGATATTTGTATGTTTGCAGAAATTCAAAATTTATCTGATTAAACGTTTTTAGCGTTTGTTATCGATGGTATTCTTTTATAGCTTGGGTTCCTCCATCACAATGTGAAGTGTTTGGAATATGGCTAAATATGATTCAAACTACAGCTACGAGCCTAACAGAGAGTCAGTCATTATAAAATTTAAATATATTGATATAAAAAAATCTAAGAAAATAAATGCAGTGAAAATAAAAAAATTAAATACTTTCAGACGATCAACCAATTTTTGCGAAGACAAATTCGAACATAACTTGTGGTGCTAGAATCAACGAGTCGTGTTATTGTAATTTAGATCTGGGAAGTATCAAAGGTTGGTCGTTGAAATTCACTGATAAATATTTTCAAATCAAAAACTTTCCGTTCATCTATCAATCGAAGTTTTCGAAAATTTCTAATGTTTATGCTATCAGCATGTCCATCAGAAGGTGGATGCCAGAGCATTTCAGCAGCACAAGATTGTCCTGATTGTAAATGGGGTAGCTGCATGATGGTATCAAACAGCCCCATATGTCGTTGTGAGACGTATGCCTATGGAGACAAGTGCCAGTTTTTCTATGACTCATGCAGGTTTTTAAGCAGCGAGAAAAAAAACAAGTATTTCCATAATAAATATGATTGGGATTCATTTTTGTTTAACGTAGATTTCAAAACATATGTTCTATAAACGGGATATGTAATGCAAGCCCAAATATCAACGGTGGTTATTTTCAATGTATTTGCAACGCCGGTTCTTGGGGAGATTTCTGTGAAGCCCAAATACCTACATTTGGGCCCACTCCCACTTTATTGACTTATACAAGTAAGTCAATTTGAATTGTTAGTAACAACAAATTTAGGAATATTTGATAACTATAAGACTATAACACTATAAGCCTCAGATTTGTGAAGAAACAAAACTTTTATCCTAAGTTAATATAGTAATTATTTTCAAAATATAATTACTACAAGAAGACCAACTTCTTCGTTGTGGACTTACACACCTAAGCTTATTTGAAATTGTTGGTCCTCACATCTGAAAATAGGGTCTTACCATAGAATTACTTTTTCTATGACTTTTTTTAAGCAAATGATCTTTGTAGAATTAAACTTGAAATTAAAAAATATAGATAATCGTTTACCATTTCACAGAAAAATTTTCTGTCGTCCAAAATGTAACGGAGAGTTACCCACTCGACGTAAAAACTACCATAATGGCTTCAGTTGTTGGAGGAGCTGTTTTTCTTGCAATCGTCATTAATATCATTGTGTTTTTCATATTTTGCATCAGAAATAAAAAAACTGAAAAGCTTAGTAAAATAATAAAGACCGTTGATCCTGCAAACAAGAGCAATTATGATGGAGAATGGTATCCAAACTACAATTTCTATACTAACGTTAACGATCAACACAAATTAATAAAATAACTTTTTTTAGAGTCGGTTTTTTATGTTTGTATTGCATGTTGTAAAAGTCATGGAATTAAAATTTTTTAAACTAAGCATTTCAGTATGAGAGCGTTGTTGGTCGGAACCAGGGAGGTTAGTATTTGCCGAAATACCAATACAGTATTGGCAATAATTTTTTCTTATTGGGAATGGTATTATCATTATCAATACCTTTACTTAGAAGCATTGACTCAGTACTGTCAATACATTCAAATAAAAAATTAGTAAATACCCAATAATACCACTATTTTTTATCTTATTTTCTTTTTCCCTTTTGGTTGGTTTACTCTCGATAAGTTTTTTGTGGTGTTGTAATGTCTCAGTAAACAATTTTTAGTGATCGGTTTGAAGTTCCGAAAAACTTTTTTGAATATATTATTTCTGTTGATAGAGCTAAAAATTCTCTTTATCGTTGTTCCATTTCGTCGAAAAAGCATATTTCGTGTCACAACAAGTTATGCCGGAAATGCAGACAGATGGTAACGAAACCTTGAAGAACGGTTTGTTCGGCAAAAGCTTGAACTACAAAATACGTTAACAATTGCGGAGACTGTATGCACTACAAAACAATGCACTATTAAACAGGAGTTACTGTCTAATGTCACATTTGAATGTTAAGTTGGTTGGGGTCTATGTCGTCTATGGCTATGGCATCATTTGCAAAGGGCAATTGCTTCCCTCCAGGGATATTTCGGAAAAAATATAATTTTGGGAAAAAATAGCTACAAAGTTTTTGGAGAAGTTTTGGAAAAATAGCTGAAACTATCATCTTTCGGTCATCAGTTTTTTAGTGAGAAAAAAGTGTAAAATTTTGGATTTTTTTTTAAGTAGCTATCATTGGAAGCGCTATGCGTTAGCAAATAGGTAGTGTGCATTGTATAATTTTAGTTTACTGATTTTTATTTAAAAATAAAGACATCAAAAATATCTTTGCGTTGTAAAGACAATTACTGTTTGCACATTGTTTTTCTATATTATTAGTGCAACCTAAATAAATTTACACCTACAAAGCAGGGGCGTCATTTGCGGTGGGGAAACAATTCCCCCCAGGATTTTCCGATTTTTTTATTTTTTGAAAAAATAGCTACAACATATTTAGAGAAGTTTTTGAAAAAGTAACTTTGATTACCTCCTCCCGGGCCATCAGCGTTTTAAGAAAAAAAGTTTATAAGTTTTTGGAATTGTTTTTTTTTATAGAAAAGTAGCTATCAAAGCTGGTTGACACAAAATTTTGAGAACTATGGGAAGTATGCGTTGTATAATTTCAGTTTATTGATTTTTATTTAAAAACATTAAATTATTTGCACACTCTATTTTGACATTTCATCATCAGTGCAACCTAAAAAAATTGTACCCACACAACAATGATCAAAGTTGGTACCAAATTTCAAAACTGGACTTCATCTAAGGGTTTTCAGCACGGGCCGAGGCTATTGTGCCGAGTCGGGAAATTTTGTGGTTTTAAAAACGGACAGGATTGGCAGGGGCGTACGGGAGCCAATCGAAGTGGGGGGCTGGAAATAATTATTGCCCTAGTGCTGGAGGTGTTTCAAAAAATAGGGGATAAATAAACATTGGCGTTATAATAAATCATCTTTTTATCAATTCTATTTTGTTTGTATATTTAAAAAAAACTTTAAAAGTAACGAAACTTTTTTATTAAAACATTGAAAAAAAATATTGTTTTCTGGGTTTCCTGGAAGCAAAATTGCCAATAATTTGGTTAGTATTTGTACCGAGAAGACATACTAGAATATTTTCGTTCAATATGTAAAATTGCCACACTGTTAAGACGTGTTTGGCCCATTGTACTCCGTAAATATGTTTTAATGCGTTTGAGCGCGCTGAAGGAACGTTCAGCAGAACAAGATGTGGCTGGAATTGTGGCCAAAATATTAGCAGCTTGATTTGAAAACTAGTAGAACAACATGAAGGTCATTGTTCTAAAGTATTGAGACAACATCGGTGGCGGTTGCTTGTGAACCTGCTTTAGGAGTGTGATCAGTGAGAAACTTAGAGTAGATTACCTTTTCTGTCTTAAGCAAGTCGTGATCAAGTCCATACCGCGAGGCAATTTTTTATAGTGTTCGTCCAATGCATAAGATTTGAGAATGACAGATCCTAGTGAGCACAGCGTGTCCTGGTCGTTTCCACTAAATCGGAAGTCTAATTCGCCAATAACTTTATCCAGATTAAAATAATATGTCGATATTCTATGACAGTCTTTGGCAGTTTGAATTAGTTGAACGTCTGTTGCTGGCTTTTTGCCAACTAAGGCTTGGCTTTTACGAGAAACTTTTCTTTTCCTCCCAAATCTTGCCTCTTTGAACGAGAATCGTGTGTCGTGGATAACTGCTTTTACACTTTGCGCAAGTTTATCAGTGTAGATCCAAACATTTTCAAAGTGTTCTTTATTTCTACATTGATGGAGAGTGTCTCTGGTTGCTGTGGCTGTTTTCTTGGTTGTTATCACGTCGACAGTTTTTCCCTGCAAATATCTGCTGAGACTATTTGTGTGTGATAGTATCATTTTTAACACAACCAGCCCAAAAAAAATCATAGTCACATATTGGAATCAGTAAGGCTGTACTGCTTATATACAAATAAACATACCGTTACTAACAAGAACATCGATGAAACAAAACCAAACACTATAGAAGGGAAATCATTTTTAAACTGTTTTGCCTGAATTTTTAGCCCAATTTGCCCACATTTTTGCTCGAAACAGGGAGGCTGCAGCCACCCCCGCCCCCCGGCTCATACGCTACTGAGGATTGGGCCTAAGATTTTGTGTCTATATAACGAAGGAAAATACAATTTTTATTAAATGGTTATTTAAAAAGCTATTTTTTTATTTACCAAAACATTTTTGATTTGATTTTTTTACCAACTTTTTTTTTAGGTTAAAATCTCTGTTTGTATGTGTGTGTGCGTACGTGTGTGTGTGCGTGTGTGCGTGTGTGTGTGTGGCTTTCTCTGTACGCAAATCTTGCAAGTACAATTTAACCAGCTTTTTGACTAGCTAGGAAGCTGAAACTTTCAACATATCTTTATACTAGCAGTGCCCGTAGCGGCTTCGCTCGCATGAAATTAGAGAGTTTGAACCGTGCATCCATAGTAGAGATCAATTTTTTAGGTCTCGGCTCGGCCCGTCGACAACTTAGCCCAGCCCGTTTTAAAAACCCAAACTCCTGGCCCGGCACAGCCCGTCTGAATTAGGCCCGGCCCATTCTTACAGGCTTAGAAGTTCTATATACTTGATGAAAATCTTCGGCCCGTCCCACCTTGACTTCAGGTTTGGCCCGGCCCAACTGAAGACCCTAAAATCACTAAAATATCTATATACTTGGTGAAAAACCTCGACCCGTTCCACTTTGATTTAAGGTTTGGCCTGGCCCGTGTGAAGACTCTAAAATAACGGCTTGGCCCGGCCGGTGATAAACTGAACTTAGCTACTTTTAACCGGCACAAAACTTCAAAATACTAATTTTTATATTTGTAGCACTTACAGTTTTTGAGTAGCAGTTATTTTGAAATCAAATAACCCTTTTTTCCACCCCACATTTGATGTCCTGGAAACCAAATTTTTAAAAAAATGTTGAAACACTTATATCATAATTTTTTGAGTAAATACTAAATACTAATTTTGACATCTGTAGCATTCACAGTTTTTGAGTAGCAGTTACTTTAAAAACCAAAGAAACCTTTTTTCCACCCCACATTTGAGGTCCTGAAAACCAAAATTTCAAAAAATGGTGAAACACATATATCCTTATTTTTAGAGTAGAAACTACATACTAATTTTTACTTTTGTTGCATTAACAGTTTTTGAGTAGAAGCTACTTTAAAAACCAAATAACCCAATTTTCCAACCCACATTTGAGGTCCGGGAAACCAAATTTGTAAAAAAATGGTGAAACACGTATATCTTTATTTTTAGAAAAGAAACTAAATAATAATTTTTACATCTGTGGTATTTACTGTTTTTGAGTAGCAGTTACTATAAAAGACACTTAGCCCTATTTCCACCCCACATTTGAAGTCCTGGAAACCAAATTTTCAAAAAATGCTAAAACACCTATTTCATTATTGTTGGAGTAGAAACTAAATACTAATTTTTACTCCTGTAGCATTAACAGTTTTTGAGTAGAAGCTACTTTAAAAACCAAATAACCCAATTTTCCAACCCACATTTGAGGTCCGGGAAACCGAATTTTCAAAAAATGGTGAAACACGTATCTTTTTATTTTTAAAAAAAAATCTATATACCAAATTTCAGAAAAAAATGTAGAAAAAATTTTTAGAAAAAAGTTTGTTTTCCAGTTTTTTCCCCTCAGGAGCAAAATTTTCAAAAATCCTTTCTTAGCGGATGTTTTCGCTATAAAAGTAATTTTTTATACTAATACTAATTTTTACTCCTGTAGCATTAACAGTTTTTGAGTAGAAGCTACTTTAAAAACCAAATAACCCAATTTTCCAACCCACATTTGAGGTCCGGGAAACCGAATTTTCAAAAAATGGTGAAACACGTATCTTTTTATTTTTAAAAAAAAATCTATATACCAAATTTCAGAAAAAAATGTAGAAAAAATTTTTAGAAAAAAGTTTGTTTTCCAGTTTTTTCCCCTCAGGAGCAAAATTTTCAAAAATCCTTTCTTAGCGGATGTTTACGCTATAAAAGTAATATAAGTTCCAAATTTCACGTTCCTAGGATGAGGCGTTTGAGCTCGGCGTTGATTATCAGTCAGTCATCTGTCAGTCAGTCAGTCAGTCAGTCAGTCAGTCAGTCAGTCAGTCAGTCAGTCAGGACATGTTCTTTTATATATATAGATTGGATGACAATACATGATTCAATTTAAAAAAAACGTAATTTGAACATTTTTTGTATACATACACACAGACAGACATCGAGTGTTTTTGAAATCAAAGCTTGTGTTAAAAACTCGTTTTTTCCTTTACTTGTTTAGTTTCACGCCCATCCTTTTTTTCCTTTTACTCATTTTTAATTCACGTGTACTCGCGGTAAACATTAATAAAAATCGATTAATTAAGAAGATTAAATTAAGATTAAAGTGTATTAAAATTTATTTTTGATATATCTCTTGGAAGATGAGTCTGTTGCCGAAATCTAGCAAAGACTTTAGTAGTGTAGCGTATTGGGAAGCTTTTTTCAAAAATCGTGGAGATAAAGTTTTCGAATGGTTAGTAAAAATATTTTACTAAAATTTTACTTATATAAATAAAAGTAGGTGAAGTTTCACATTAACGGTAGGGGCATATTTTTCCAATAAAATAGTCTGAAAAGCCGAAAGTGAATTTTCCCACGTGAAGGACAGTTTTTTTTTAATTGGACAGGTATGGTGAATTTTCTACTCTGAAAGAACTTCTGGCAAAATATGTAAAACTTTCTGACAAAGTTTTAATTGCTGGATGTGGAAATTCAGAGTTGGGCTTGCACATGTATGACAATGATTATAAAAGCATTACATGCATTGATATAATCCCAGAAGTTATAGAAAGAATGAAAAAATATTGTGATGACAAGCCAGGAATCGTTTATCAATGTATGGATATTTTTCAGGTGAAAATAAAATTAAAACATTTTAATTGCTAAACATTTGGAAACGATTGTTCTAAAGTTGTTGTTTTCTAATTTAAAAAAATTTAGACGCAATATCAAGAAGGAGAATTTAACGTTGTTCTCGACAAAGGCACGTTGGATGCAATTTATTCAGAAGACAATGAAGAACAAAATATCCAAATTGACAAGATGTTTGCAGAAATTGCCCGTATCATAAAAATCGGTGGAAGATATTTGTGTATTACATTAGCCCAGACATTTATTGCAAAAAAGCTTATTCACTATTTTGTTAACGAGTTAGTTTTATTTTTGAGAGTTTTAACACATGATTTATTTTTTAGTAAATTTCATAAAAAATTAAATAAATTTAATTCAGAGGGTGGATGATAAGAGTGTGCCTCAACGCAAGCAGTACCAGGAAAAACCAATCAGATTTGCCTGTTTTTATGTTTGTCCTGACAAAATTCAAGAAAATGCCAAATGCAAAACCTGTATGTTTTTGTTTATCTATGTTTTTTATTGTTTTTGGTGTTAATTGTGTAATTTATTTTTATGTTTCCTCAATGGAATCAGAACTCTAAAAAGTCAATCGCAATCTTCCATCTGACTAGTTCAGATGTGACTAGTTCTGTAAGCACAAGCCAGTCCTGGTGCATGTTTCCTTGAAGTGCACAGACCTAAAACTGTGCAAAATAACAATTTAATTTAATGACTATTTTGAGCAAGTGAGACTAATTATTTTAATTTTTTTTTTAAAGATCTTAGAATTATCTCTTTTTGACGACAAAGCAGAACGCGTCGAAAGCACGGAAGAAATTCTGTCTGCTATTTCAAATTTACAGAATTATGCCTTGGTTAAGAACAATCTACATTATGGGTGAATTTGGTTTTCAGTACAGTATTTTTTTAGAATTATTTTTTTAATTATTATCATTATTGTGACGATTC
The DNA here is from genome assembly GCA_963978895.1 of Erpobdella octoculata. NCBI lineage: Eukaryota > Metazoa > Annelida > Clitellata > Hirudinida > Erpobdellidae > Erpobdella > Erpobdella octoculata. The sequence continues at coordinate 22,050,526 of OZ022246.1, forward strand.
CGCCTTTGCGAAGTCGTCGATATTGCTGGAGAAAATTTGAGTCTAAATAAAGTTTAAGACACTCTTTAACAGTATTAGATGTTTTATTAACGAGTACAGTTCGAAAACTTTATCAAACGACGCGACAGATACAAAAAACAGTTTCAACTTCGATCAAGCAATGGCGAACAATGGCGAACAAGAAGCAGGAACAAGAAGAAGGGACCAAGTAGTTCGCGACAGCCTTATAAATACAAGCCCTCCAGGCTACAGGCTACAGGCTTAAACGTTCAAATATTCGCGCAACAATCCAAACACGCAACGTTGTGCAATACCCGATGCACCGCCTGCGCCGGAAATCCCAAAGTTTAGATCCAGGCACGCACACGCGTAAACGCGGGCGTGACATACCTCCCCCCCTAAAGTCGGTAACGATCCTTCTCGTTATCGGCCATATCTTCATTCTTTGATCTGGGTCGATCCGGTTGGCTGAGTGTGGATCCGGTTGACTGAATGGTTTCCTTCGTCGTCGGGTTTCCTGGTGCTCGTCTGGGAACCTGCAAATCCAGAACAGTCGTGACGATGAGCCACACGCGAAAGAAAGACGTGGTCGAAGAACCTTCCGAGCAAGGACAAAGGAGACGTCCTGCAGCTCTTTGTTCAGTGACGCGCTCTTCTTCCTGGAGACCTGCAAATAAAAACTTGCGACCGATCCACTTTATCGTTAACCAAGATCGCCCAGAGAAAGAAATTAACCAAAGAACATTACAAAGCTACCCATATAACTAACACCAATTTCTGATAACAATGAAATATTTAACCAAAGATTATACACCCTAGGATAAATAAACCTAATTGTAGCCACAGCTACTCCAAACCTAACTTAATCGAGACAGGAAATCAGTTACTAAATATAATAATGATAATACAACACAAAACACCAAATGGTTCTGAGAAGGAAGTCGCGCTCAGCAAAGCATTGCTGACCAACTCCAAACCATAGTCAACAATTCTGCAGAACTCGAGTAAATCTTACTCGTAAGAAAGTACAGTAACTTCATAGAAATTTGCCAACAGCTTAGGAATTGTGCTCTACCTACCATCTGTAGCAGAGTTGGGATATCGGGGACTGGAAAGCCGTCTCCCCTAGGTCCCTTCGAGATACAATCCATTAAGCTTACCATGGGAACCCACCATGGTATGATTATGCACCGGCGATTCATACCCCAAAAATAGTATTTGCCAATATGATCACCTGCAATTCCACCAAATCTCACGGCTATTCTGAGATTTTGCTTTTGATTCCCCCAATAGTCGGGTGGTTTTGTACCTAAATGCCAAGGTACTCCCTTTACACTATTCCAAGGATCTCTGAGGATAGCAAGTGGTCCTCGCGGTAAAGTACCATACACTAATGTATAAGGAGCAATATGAGTTGTAGATGACGGTTTCTCACGTAAACTCCATAATACAAAAGGAAGAACCTTAAACCACTCCTTAGGATGTGCCTCAACCAATTTAAAAATCATGTTCTTAAGACTCTGGTTACACCTCTCCACTAACCCGGATGCTTCAGGATGCCCTGGGGTGTTAAACCTAGGACTGCACCCCAAACATTTAAGAAAAGTCGTCGTTAACTGATTTTTAAAATTCGTACCACAATCGGAACTAATTATTCGTGGTATGGAAAACGTCATAAAAATCTGAATAAGGATCTCACATACAGATTTAGCATCTAATGACCTTAATGGATAAGCCATCGGCCATCTGGAGAACAAATCGACAACAACCAGGGCATAATTGTACTTGGGTCGGACAGTCACACTATCACCCGCTGGAATTATGGGCCCTATGCAATCCATAACTAAATGATTAAATGGTAGTTCATCTCCCCTTGGAATGGGAGTTATGGGGACTCGGTCTCTTTTTCTAACAGGTGCCCTTAACTGGCACACGGGGCACGACTCACAATAGGTTTGGACTTGTTTCTCCATATCGGGAAACCAAAAGCTGAGTCGAATACGCTGCCGTGTACTCTTGGCAGCCATGTGCCCCGAATAGGGAGCATCATGCCCCATCTGTAACACTGCAAGTATACGGCTCCTGGGCAAACACAACTGTTTTATGGAATGACCCCACTGATTCTCCTTGTGAAACAAAAGTCCCCGGTCGATATAAAAGTTTTTACGCTTATCTATACCTAGCAACCAGAAGGACTTCAGTGAAGGACAATCATGTTGCTCTTTAGCAAACGCATCGGGATCATTACTATCGTCTACCCCCTGACAATCATCGTTAATGGTTGTAAATCGAGCGTCGGTTCGTGAATCACTTCCGCCTGCATCAGCACCTGGACAAATATCATCACCCGCAACTACAGAAACACCTATGTCCTGACAAGTATCGGTCTGTGAATCAACTTTCCTAGCATCAGCACCTGGACAAATATCATCACCCGAAACTACAGAAGCACCTATGCCCTGACAAGTATCGGTCTGTGAATCAACTTTCCTAGCATCAGCAGCACGAGAAACACCTTCACCTAGAATCAATGCAACATCTGGACTATGCTCATCATTACGAGGTTCATCTAAAACAAAATATTGTGAATTAGTTATTTCAAGACTGGGAACATTCACATCAGAGTCATGTGCATTTTGTTTGTTCTTAATAGGGTATGCAACGGTATCATACAATGATATCGTTTTTAATAAGTTGCTTACGGAGGGAGTGATAATAATTTGCTCATTAAGATTTGGGACGACAGCAAACCATGCACGAACCTTGGGTGCTAGGTTCACAACGTCATCACCCACAAGATCTGGTCGAACAACTAATCTAACACAACCTACAATTTCTGGTTGACCCTTAAGGCCAGATAATTTTATAAATTTATGTGGTACCCTATGAAGAGATTTAATTAAATCTTCTCTAATGCAACATACTTCTGCACCACCATCAATCAAAGCTGGAATAGATGGTAATTGATCGATAAATACATTCTCATAAGACCTAATGTGATAATCATCAACATCTATAATGGGACATGCCTCGGGACCGGGAAAAGATTTTTGACCATCAAACAATATTTTCCTATCAACGAGACCTCTAAGGGAATTTTCTGAATGAGAAGACAAATTTTTATCATCAACAAATGTTTTCCTATCACCGAGATAATTAAAGGAATTTTCTGTTTGACAACAATTAATTCTGGGATTAGGTAAGTTTGAGGAAGGGAATTTATGTAGAGGACATTCCTTGAACGAATGACCCTTCTTATGGCATTTGAAGCATAAACCATACTTTTTATCCTTATCCATATTAGGATCAATGGATATTTTAGTCATTCTATTAGGAATGGGAGACCCTGACCCTTTATCTGTTGGTTTTGGGTTATTGAATCGGGGCGGTCTAGTCTCATGCTCGTGTGTGGCCATGTAGCTATCCGCAACGCGTGAAAGCTCTAGATGATTTAACCAATCATCCTTTTCCTGGGTTAAAATAAAATCTGCACAACTGGGAGACATTAGTTGTTTCAACCTATCGGCACACATCAAACTAACTAATTGATGGAAATTCTCATCGATATTCCTACTTTTAATATAATAGGACAACGCTGTGTGTAATTCAGAAGCTACCTGTGAATAAGTCTCACCAGGTCTCCTTTTTACAGCATAAAACCTCTCCCTCAAAAGACTGGGAGTGACCCGAAATTCCTGCAATAGAATTTGCTTTAATTCCTCATAGTCACCTAACTGAGCAATGGTCAATCGACTCAAGATTGAGCGAGCTCTATTATTCAAGTGGGCCTGTAATATTTTGGGTTTCACATCATCATCAACTTGGTATGATGCAAACTGATTCTCGAGATATTGAAAATACCCCGGTATCGTAGCAGGATCTGAGGGAAACTCTGCCATTATACCCTTCATGGCATTCTGAAAGCGACTAGAGCGAACGGCTAAGGAAACCTCAAGACTATTGTGGTCCTGAATCCTTTCACGTTCCAGCTCTAGTTTAGCTTCAGCAAGTCTGCGGGTTGCCCTATCCTCATCTAACCTAGCTTCAGCGAGTCTGCGATTTGCCCTATCTTCATCTAACCTAGCTTCAGCGAGTCTACGCTCCTGTTCTAACTTAGCTTCTTTTGCCGCCAACTCTGCTTCGCGCAATGCTAATTTACGCTCAGCTATTTCTGACTTAGAACTTTTGCTAACGTTAGCATCATCACTAACTCTACGTGGACGCCGACTATCATCAACAAATTGATAGCGCTCCTCGCTAAGGATCCCTGTAGGACTATCCAGCGCAACTGACTCTCCAACCGTAGGGGTTCTAATCATATTTATGAAACCTACTACACAGAAAAAGAAGGAAAAACCTAACTGGGCAATCCGGCAACGATAAAACCTCTAACCTGAGATGTGGATCGGCCCTCCTTGCGAAATGGATGTCGCCACGTGGTCGAACTCAACGGTCTGAACTCCGCCTGGACTCTTTCTCCAACCTGAATCGTCAATCGTCGATCTTCAAACTCGGTAGAACTTCGTCAACTGGATGAACTCCACCACCCCAGGACGACTCTGATCGATGTATCGACTGACTGTCCCACGCTGCCACCAAAAATGCAATGTGACGATTCCGCCTTTGCGAAGTCGTCGATATTGCTGGAGAAAATTTGAGTCTAAATAAAGTTTAAGACACTCTTTAACAGTATTAGATGTTTTATTAACGAGTACAGTTCGAAAACTTTATCAAACGACGCGACAGATACAAAAAACAGTTTCAACTTCGATCAAGCAATGGCGAACAATGGCGAACAAGAAGCAGGAACAAGAAGAAGGGACCAAGTAGTTCGCGACAGCCTTATAAATACAAGCCCTCCAGGCTACAGGCTACAGGCTTAAACGTTCAAATATTCGCGCAACAATCCAAACACGCAACGTTGTGCAATACCCGATGCACCGCCTGCGCCGGAAATCCCAAAGTTTAGATCCAGGCACGCACACGCGTAAACGCGGGCGTGACAATTATTATTTTAATTTAATTTTTGTTTGTTTTTATGCATAGCATTTGATTCTTCATCCTGTGTAATATTCAAATAAAGTTAAAGTCTAAAAAACGTAATTTACTGTAAATTATTTTCATATTTAGATCTATTTCATCAATAAGTCAATCTTTTTCTCAAATAATAATAAAACTTTTGTGTTTATTTGTATCAAGATTTGAAATTTTATTTTTGATTTTAAATAGGTATCGTGGAGTTGAGGGAAATAAATATTTGCATGAATTTATGGGGGACATGTGGTTTTATATTGAAAAGTTAAGCAGAGTCATATAACAGTTACATTGTCAATTGATTTGATTCGTATGCAGCTAATGGAGCATTTTTAATTTAACAAATTGTTATAATAATCAATCATAAGGTGCACTGAACATCAGTTTCTGATAAACAAGCATTCAATTATGAGAATGCTTGAATTTTTATTCTGACATTTAGAAAATCACTTGAGCACCAAGTATGCGTGGAGTTGCATGATCAGTCGTCATCGGCGCCGAAATATACGATCCACGTCGTTGACGGGAAAGGAAAGAAAAATAAAAAATTTGCCGTTTTCATCGTTCCCCTGGGAAGGTTCATTTTCTGTCTTTGCTTGTCTGTTACTTGTGAAGCGATATATACGATAATTATATTTCTTAATTTCTTTTTTTAATGTTCTTCTTGATAATATCGATTATGTCAATTAGAGATGGCATGATAATTATCATAATTAATTATATCTTTTATTATTATAACTTCATAATCATGATTTTTTTTTAATTGAAAAACACTTGACTAATTAGTGATTATATTACTTACTTGAAAGTAAATGTTTTTCTACCATTGAATGAATAATTTAAATAACAAATTTTTAGAATAATTTCTTTTTAAATAAGGAATTTTGCGTTATTCACCCAGAGAATGTGAGTGGTTATTTTCAACCGAGGATGGGCGCAAGCAGCTTCACGAGAGCTGCGGCTTCAGCAGATTGCTGGTCGTGTTGTTGAATAGAAATCACAAATACTCCAACATTGAGGCTATAAAAGAAGAACTTTCATCAAAAGTTCCACAACTTGCTTCTCATCTCATTGATGTCGACAATGTATGTTTTTTGTAACAATGTCTTCTTCTGCGATTTTAGTGGCTTCATGGTGTTTTAACCATTTAGAGAATTTACAAGAACTTTTATTCCCATTTTCCAGAGTCCATTTCTTTCACTGGGTGACTCTGTGAACGTGACCCTATCGAGACACGAGGGTACGAGTGGTTTAAGCGGTTCTTACGTCGTTGAAGATGTTCGAGTCAACGAAGACATACACAGGAGGCTCATTTTCAATTCTTCCCCGAATGTCATACAAACAGAGGCCGTACTCATTAACAAAGGTTAACTGTCAGCAATAAACCAGCAAAATAATTATAATAATAATTTTAAAAAATACTTCATTTAAATATTTGTAAACTTTTATATGATTGAATTGTTGACTGTAGTGAAGAAGGGAGGTAAGAAAAATATAGTCAAACTGAAAGTGGATCACAATACTCTCGTTTGTCAATATTACGTTCCGGTTGTTGGTGGTCTTGTATTTGCTGAAAACTTCTCAAAGAATAGTTTGTTTTTTTTTATTTAGTTCAATTTAAAACATCTTTTGTTTATATATTTAAAGAAATAATTATGATTAATATTTATAATATAATTATTACTAATATTTATAATATAATTATTACTATTATTTATATTATAATTATTACTAATATTTATATTATAATTATTACTAATATTTATATTATAATTATTACTAATATTTATATTATAATTATTACTAATATTTTTATTATAATTATTACTAATATTTTTATTATAATTATTACTAATATTTTTATTATAATTATTACTAATATTTATATTATAATTATGACTAAAGTTAACTTCAAAATACAGCATCTGAAACAAAAGTGGCTCTTATTGGTCTTGGTGGAGGTTGTCTGGCTATGTACATGCATGAAAATTTTAATAAGGTTTTTATTTCAAGTTTTTTTTTTTTTAAACATTGAATGTCTGTGTAACTTTATATGTCTTGTCTACCAGCAGTGGGGAAGTTTGTGGAGATGTTAACATTACTATTTTGCACTTTGGTTTCTATTTTTGACCGTCCCAGAGTATTTTATAAATGACTAGCGGGGTAACCGGGCTTTTTAGAAGTTTTTCTATCATTTTTCTCTCTCGCACTCGTTTCCTTCCCCGCTGGCTTTCACGCTCTCGGTTGCTTTCTCGCTCCCGCTTGCTTTCTCGGTCGCTTTCCCGATCGCTCTTTGCTCTCAGTCGCTTTTCCGTTCATGCTTGTGTTCCCATTCCCGTTCATTCTTCAGTTTCCGTTTCCGCTCTCCTGCTTCGCTCGTATTGTGACCGATTTCAATTTCTTTCCACAAAACCTTCCCTCATTGACTCTCAGGTTTGTGTAAAAATTTCATTACGATCGGATGAATGGTGTAGCAATGCATAAGTTGCAAAAAGGACACACAGACAGCCTCGTTTTTATATATATAGATGACCTAATAGAAATAATAATGTTTCCATCAATGGTTATAAGAATTAAATGAAAACAATTGAAAACAATTTAAGCAAAGAACATTAATCATGGCAAGGCTGCAAGATTATTTCTTGTGTAAATGCTTTCTATTGTGCATATGAGGTAATTTTTTTACAGGTAAAGTTAAAAGTCGTAGAGTTGGATCCCGATATTGTAACGGTTGCACAGAAGCATTTTGATCTGAAGCAAGATGAGAGATTACAAGTCGAAGTTGGAGATGGCTTGGACTTCATAAAGGATGCTTCTGTCAAAGGTTTTTTATCGCATAATTTGGTTCAATATCTTGAATGACTAGATTGGTTTTTCTTCATTTTTGTTACTACAAGTTCCCGATTATTATTATTATTATTAAAAAAATGCATAATATCTGTTATGTTTTGAATTATTTAGGAGACAAGTACGACATGTTGATTGTGGACGTAGACAACAAAGAATCTTCTGAAGGCATAAGTTGTCCACCGGCTAGTTTCCTCGACATCCCCATTCTGAAGTCGTGCTCTGACATCATCGTTAAAGAAGGTCTGTAATCATCAATTACAGCTTTTTTTTGTCATAAGTTTTAGATTAATGTAATGTAACCTGAAATTATATATATAGAAGATAATTTGCAGCATGCTCGTTTCTACAGGTGTCTTTGTTCTCAATTTGGCCACTCGTTCTAAGGAAAAACGTGATTTAGTCGTTTCAAAGTTGAAGAACGTTTTCGATGAAATTTACAGCATCCAAGTCGAAGAAGATGTCAACGAGATTTTGTATTGCCTTCGACGTCACCTTTTGGACGATGAACACAAAACCGCAGATTTCGTTGAAGTGTTGGGTAAAACGTTTGATTTGGTAAAGACGAAAATCAATAGCAAAGCTCCCGGTGGATTACTTCGCTTCAAACCTGGACGAATCAAATGCTTGTAAACAGAATCTTGGTTTTTTTAAATTTTTTACTTTAGTTTAAAATATCATTAAACTATTTAATGTGGTTTTTTTTGTTATTTCTGCACTTTGCTGGGTTGAAGCGCATAAAAAAATTTAGTATTTTTTTAAATCCATGTGTCTGTTTTCTAATAAAAACATCTGGATTGTGAGAGCTATTTTTTTAAATGATGTAACTGTATTCTTCTACCAGCATTTAATAGACCCGTTTTCTCTCTAATGTGATGTCCTATTATTAAAAAAAATAATGCAAGTTTCTGTCTATGTTTATTTTAAAATAAAATTTTTAAGTGGGACAAAAAATGGATTTATGAGCAAAAACGATTTATTGATATGAATCTCAAAACATTTTTTTCTTTGTTTCCGTGACGTTGCAATCCTTACCCTTTCGTCGATGATCCTCAAATGTGATTCCATAACTCACCTATAATTCATCAACCAGCATTTTTATTTCAAATGTCTAATATTGAGTTGGAGGTGTAGTCTTAGACTTCTACGCTCGAGGTCCTGGGTTCGATTCTTTTGGGGAATCTCATATCTTGTAACTCTCTTGGGCAAAGAGTTCACTCTTACTCCTCAGGTCATCTCAGCCTTCAATCCACTTGTGGTCGACAAATGAGTACCAGGTGCAGCCTATGAAAAGCTTTCGGGTGGCAAGCAATTTTGTGTGATCCCAAGGTGCTGTTTTTTGTTGTCTCTGAAGCTTAGCAACTGTCAAATCAAATTAAATTTATTTAACGCCAATGTCGTAAACGAATCTGAAGCTGTCTCTTCTAATCAAATATTTTCATTATTATTATAATTATTGGTTCAAAGACAGATGAAGTTTGCAAACCAGCCTGCGTAGCTCTCAGCGTCAGATTAACATAAACTTTTCTTGTACATCAAGGTGCTCTGGTTGTTTCACCAACTCCACACTGGTCGATGTCTTGACAAAAAGACGTTGATCGTTATAGACCACTTGTTTTTTTAAAAAATACAAGAGCTGTACCAAAACATTTTCATTGAGTTTTTATTACTTTTCAGTATACCATTGGCTTATTAAATGGCATTTAGAAATGTAGGCCAATAGTGTACAGAACTGAGGACTAGCTAATTAAAAATATGCAACCTAGTTTAAATAAAAAGAATTGTTTTCAAAAGCTATTTCAAAACTTTAATTAAAAACTTAAACAAAGTATTGTTCATAGATATGCATATTACCACCGATATGTATAAATATAGTTTCAAATTGTTAATTATTTCAAAGTATTTTCGGTTTTTTGGTTCCATCCTGTCATTGTGTTTTTCACGCTGGTTACGGCGCGCTGATGCTTATATAGATCGGCTGCGGAATGTCTACAATCGAAACCCGTTTGGCTGTTAATCTCGAGGTGGAAATTCGTTGAATTTCAGCTGACTGGATTGAAAAGGTTTGATTTCTAAAATTGGTTGAATTTTAATATCGACGTTCCTGAGTTTTATCCAGAAAAGACTGGTTTTGCTGTTTTTGTTATTCACGTGCGACATGCTGTAGCACTGCAGAACTGACGCTGGATTGATCAGAAGGCTTATTTACCATTAGTTATTTTTTACGAAAATAATTTTTATTCATTTATTTGGCGTTTGATGGGGTTTTAAAAATAAATTTTGCCATGTAAACGCAGAATCTAAAAAAAAAACGTGTTATGGTTAAAATTTTAGATTGGGTAGAGTCTGAAAAAATCTTTCACTTTCAGTAGTGGAATTATGCTTTTTGTTTATAAAAGGTGTAGTTTTGGAAAAAAATCTGCAAAGTGAATTATCGACGGAAGGATTAACTAAAAATGTCCATTACACAATGAAGTGTTCATGGGTAAAACCGTAGAATCCGGGGTACAAACAAAAACAAGTATGGCCGCTATTTTGATTGACAGGTCTAAATAGAATGATTGACAGCTAGTGTTGCGGCTTTTTATACGATTTAATGGAAAGCCAGTGTGTTAATGTTTAGAACAGACAAAATAACCAATAACTTTATTTAACAAATAATATTAAAATATAAATATTAAAATTGAAAGTAATGTAGTAAATTGTTGTTATGCGAGATGCGTAGCGCATTATCTGTTCTTTATCATGACCATTGATAAGAACAATTGCGACTTGTTTTAGCAAATTCTTCATGTTCACAAGACAAAGGAAGAATCTATAAATGACGGAAAATTAGCAGTTGATGCGAGATGCAACGCGTATTCGCTAGTCTGTTACCAGGCCATTAAGTTGATTAGAACAAATTGCCACTTGGAAAAGAAAGCATCTATAAATGACTGAAAATTAGCTGACCGGCAACTAAAGCCGGTAATGTGATTGGCTAAGATGAATTTATGGTGATGGTTGATAAAAAAATAAAGTGACTGTATATTTTTTAATTTCAATCATTAAAGTGTAACGACAGCTTTGCAGTCTTCTCATCTACTACTGAGCCTTTTATTATGAGACAAACCCTAAAATCCACAACTGCGATCTCGTCATTATTACTTAATGTACTAATTTGACATATGTTGCGTTATCAACTGTTTAATAATATGGGATAAGTTGTAGTCAGTCACAAAAAGAAGTCAAATGTATTTTTTAACCATCTAAGAGAGCATAATTATCATCTAATACTGCTTTAATCGGCTTCAGAGCCTTTTAATAACACGCCCAGATAAAAAACAATTATCAAGTTTTAATTTTCAGTCCTTTATAGATGCTTTCTTTGTTTTGTGAACATGAATAATTCGCGAATACAAGTGGTAATTGTTCTAATCAGCTTAATGGTCTTGCGGTCTGGTAAATACGCTTCGCTTCTCGCATCAAAGCACATCCCAAACAATTTATATTTAAGCAATATTTTAAATTATTTTTGATAATTATTAAACTAGATAATATTTTTAAAAAAATAAATATATTTTTATATATTTTTAAGTCGATCAGGCACATCCCATCCTAGAGGCGGAGCATAGAAATTACGGGGCGGAGCTTACGCCGAAACATTTTTTAGAATTTGTTTATACCCCGGATTCTACGGTTTTACCGTGTTCATGATTATTTAAATTCTTGGTGTTGCCAAGAATATTTAATGTTATAGAATTCTAAATCTAATCTATATGTATTAAATAAATTGAACTTTTTTTTAAGTTTATGGTCCATTTTTAATGATTTGTAGCAAATTGCTATGGGTTGTGGAGAGAAGATAAAATTGCAACTTTGCTAAACATTTAACTAAGCAAAATTCGAGAGCCCATAAAAAATAACCGATTTGTAAATATGTTATTTTGCGATTACTGGGCCACCTTTTTTGATTTTCATGACTTCATCTGCACGCACTCATTTTACCGCTGCATTATGTGGAACTGTTAAAATACATACATACATACATACATGCAGACAGACATAGAAAAAGCTTCCAATAAAGAATTTATATTTACTAATTTTTTTCCCGGCACACCATTTTATTCGCAACTTTAATATGAGTGGTTCCTCGTTTGGAACTACTTTGTTTTAAAAATTTAGAAAAATGCAATGAGTGTTTGTGCCTTAGCATGTAATATCTTTTTCTTTTTTAGCCTTTAAAATTTAAAAAAAATTTGCTAAACAGAAAATTTTTTTAATGTTTTTGTGTTTTAAGGGACATTGAGGTAATTTTTTTGTAAAGTATTTCTTTGCATTCGAAACAATTTAAAAAATTATGTATTTAAAATTTCAATTAAAAGTTATAACTCTATAAACATTATAAAAAAATTATATTTGCAATGAAGTTACTAAAGAATAGATTGAGTGTCAGCTGTATTCGTTAAAAACAAAGAAATACAACTATGTTCTCAATTATGTTCTCAATTGAAACAGCTTAGAATCTTTAATTTTAATAATAGTTTATTCTTTTATTGATATTATTTGTGCCTAGTATTCACATACAAAATGAGTAAAAATATTATATACCAATTAGGTTATAAGTAAAATGTTATATTAAAATTAGGCTATACACAAAAATGTTATATTGTAATTATTTTATAAGCAATGATGTTATATTCTCATTATGTTACTGCTTATTAGTCATTTTCAGAAGGATTATTTTCTTCAAAAAAAATTAAATTCATGTTAATGTATATGTTTTTCTATATCTCATTCTATTCTTTGAATCAGTTGGTTACCAGTACTGGTCTGTTGTGCAAAGTTGTATTGTTGTAGATGTTACCAATTACTAAAAAGATTTTAATCTCCAGAATAGAATAAAAAATTTGATTGTTCATCCACAGATTTGTAAAGATTGGATAGATATTTAATATTTTTAGGTCATTTGGCAGCGAATTCCATATTTTTTTATTAGATTTTATCTATAATAGAGTGGTATAAAAATTATTTTTATAATTTTTGATTGAAATATTGCACAATTTTTTTCTCACTAAAACAACTTACTAACTAGTAGATACCAGTGACAAAATTACTTTTTTCTAATCTGCATCTAGATTAAACAAGTTCAGCTAGCTGTGTGCTATCACAAAATTAAAACTTTTGATATAATCGATAATCGTAATGCTATATAATTTCAATAATTAGTTGAGCTTCTTATGAAGATTCTTTGCAACTCCGCCTTGCTTTTGCGAGGCAGGGATGAAGGAAGAGGGGAAAGAAGAAAAGTGTTTCCTACATAAAAAAACCTGGTGTAAAGGACTGTAAAATATTATAAAATAAAGATTCTTCAATTTTACATTAATTTTTCTTGCATGCTTATTTCTTCTAAAGCAATTATTATTTAAGGGGAAAATATTAAAAATAATATATGTTTGTTTGTTTTGATGCATTATAGATAGATATATTCTTGTTTTAAATCTACACTACCACGGAGGTAAATGTAAATATTTCTTAATTTTTGTAGCTCAAATAATTGTTGGTGTTTACCTGTTGAATGAATGCAAAAAATCACAAACTCGTTCTCTTGAGCTAATTTTGAAGGTTTTATTAATGGTGTATTGTATACATTGCAATGTGCTATAGTTTTATTAATGGAGTATTGTATACATTGCAATGTGCTATATACCGTTTCGTCGGTTTTTTAAAAGTGGTTTGATACATTTTCAAGTTTGCAAAATTTATTTTAAAAGTATAATCGATTTGGTAAAAATAAGATTTCTGTTATATTACTAAATTATCTATATATAAATATATATGTATGTAAATAGTTATGATTTTACAAATTCATTGGTATATTTAGTTAAAATAATGAGTGTTTCATTTTTTTTCGAAGAACTGATTCTGCAGGATAACCAGATTAAACTCGTAAATATATTTTTAGTCATAATCCTTTAAGTCAACATCGAAAGTGCTACTCCTACGAGCAGGATAGCTTTGTCACATACTTAAAAACTGCAAAGATAGCTTTGTCACATAGTTAAAAACTGCAAAGATAGCTTTGTCACATAGTTAAAAACAGCAATGATAGCTTTGTCACATAGTTAAAAACAGCAATGATAGCTTTGTCACATAGCTTTATAGCTAAAAACAGCAATGATAGCTTTGTCACATAGCTTTATAGCTAAAAACAGCAATGATAGCTTTGTCACATAGTTAAAATCCATAGCTGACTTTCAAGGCAGTAAGGATTGTTGGTTTATTATTCAAAACACAAAGTAATTACCTTTTTTAAATTAAAATTCAGAAGACGATTGTTGATTCAATGTTGGTGGCATATAGATACAATTTAACAAACTTGAGTTTCAGTTAGATGTCTAAGATATTTTTCTGGATCGGACAGGTTTTAAAAACTTGTAAACAATATGGAGCTTCGCAGATTTGAATGTCTAGCCATGACATCAATATTATCTGGCTCTCGCTAGATTATAGTGGGTGTTTTTATAAATATGAAAAGTAAAGATATTGCACTAAAGAGAGTATTAGTGAAAGTGTTGTTGACAGACTTGAATTAGCTGTATGAGCTGCTTAAAGTCACTTCATTTAGAAAGATATTTATACTCAGAATAAAATTTAAAAAATTATAATTTTTTTCCAGAAATTAACTGGAACATATCAACAACAATAAAGTCTAGAATACCATCTTGAGATCTGCATGCCTTCTACAGTTTTCCAATCGGATGACAACATGCAGGAAAGAGGATTCGTGTTCGATGATTCCATCCATAGGGCCGAGGCGTTCGCACGCATGAACACAATGCGCAAGGAGGGACACTTCTGCGACGCCGTACTCGAAGTTTCCGGGAAATCCGTGTTCGTCCATCGCGTGGTTCTGGCCAGTTCCAATGTTTTTTTCTTTGAGTTGTTCTCGAGATCGGAAGATAACGGAATTGTCGGAGAGGGAAGACCGATCTTCAAGCTGGATGAATTTGATCTGGATTTTGCTGGTGTAGACCTACTTGTCAGCTACTTTTATTCTGCAAAGTAATATTTCTTTTTATTTACTTTTTGAAATGTTTTTTTTTAATTAATTTTAGTCATAAAATCTGTTGTGTTGATTCTTTTAAGTTTCAATGATATATCTATAAAAAGAAAATAAAAAATGCTTTTATAAAATCAGTGGGGTGCTAAGTAAGCAAATGTTTGAATGCAAAAGAAAGCACCCCATGCTTTTGTGTTAAAAATTTATTTCTACCTTTTAGAGCATTTTTTAAAAGGGTGGTTATTTTTTATAAATATTTTTAGAAAATTCAAAAAAATTCAATACAATTCATTGTTGCGAGGAGCAAGTCTATTGTTACTACTATCCAAGTTTCAGCTGATTGGACGACAGGAAGTTTGTTAATTTGAAATTCCATGATTGGTCTGCTGACATCAACATGTGAAGCTAAAGAACAGCACCTGCTGTCATAAATATGTCAGATATACTTTTTTTCATTTCTTTTTGCTTTTAAATTCCTGATAACTCAAAAATTGCTCACAGATTTCTTAAATATTTATAAATTTGACATAAATTTATAAGCATTATGTTGAGTAATAGTCAATGTTTTAAATTATCTTTCATTTTCTAAAAGTGTAAAATTGGATAATTTGAATAATGTTAATGGTGTCTATCTATATTGTTGAGTTATTGATACGGCACTGACAAAGTTAAAAAAATATTTTTAATCAATGCGGTCTTATGAGCAATCTTGGTATTAATTCCAGCGAAATAAATATTCCTTATCGATGATTTGGATGATTTTTTTTAGCTTAATGGCTTTGTCATAATGAAATAAATCTATTTATGTTCTATCATTTGATTGAGTGGTATTCAATAATAATTCGATTTATTACGTCACTGTCTGCATGTTAAGCTTTTTCTGAAAATTATACCATCAGTTAGCAATAATAAGAATTTAAACTTGAAAAGGAGGTTATTGTAATGCCTGTTCGTTCAGGCTCCAGTGTGACTTCCATCTGGTTCAGTCCTTGTACAAAGCAGCTATAACGCTTAAAGTTCCGAGAGTTACTGAACAATGCTCCCAGTATCTGGTCCAGTGCTTGACACCTCAGAACTGTTTGGGTTTGTGCCAGTTTTCTTGATTCGTTTGAATGGTTTTCAAGTGCCGTGTTGTTGATTTGATTTATTGATCGCTTGTTTATTTCTAGATATAACAGATTGCATTTATATTTAGATGGTAAAATTTTTAATTAAGTTTAAATCAGAATAAAAATTATTATTTTTTATATAAATTTGCCTAAATTTATTCAAAACTCTGATCTTTGACACCTGACATTTGCTTTGTTGCTTTAGCTGTGTTTTAGTGATAAACTCAATGTATTTTGTTTTTTGATAAATGATTTGATCGCTATATTTATTTTTCAGATAAAGACGTTTTTCTAATATGCTGATCGTTTGTGTTTCTCAGGTACTTATAAGTTTGCAGCGCTTCTTGAGGGCAGGGAATGCATGAAGAAGGTTGCATTCTACATTCAGGACAACATTCATGAAGTTTTAGAATCCAGTTCGGAGTTTGCCCATCTTCCGTGCATCGTGGTTGATATAGTCGGTAGGTGGATGTATGTATGTATGTATGTAGGTTGTATGTTCTATGTTCATCATTCTACCTCTGCGTATCTCTCCGCTATTTTTCTTTTCCTTTCCATCTACTCTACTCTCTCTCTCATAAAAATCAGAAGTTAGTTTCCATTGAGCTAGCCTCTCTCCTCCTCCACACTTTTGATTTACTTGTTGTTTGTGTTAACCAATGTTTTTTTCACAACTTCTGTTTCATAGCATAAACGATACTGATAGTACTGGGTTGGTGAGACTGCATTTAATGAGTAGGTGAATATGCTTGGTATGTTGAAGAGGTTGAGATGGGTGGACTATTTTTTTTGTGGAGGTGTCATTTGATCCTTTAGTATTTCTTGTTTTTATATTTTGAACGTATGAATGTGAAACAACATATGAATGCGAACCATGTACTTACTTGCTGTAGGTTGAATTCTTAGGAAAATGTTTTTCAGGATGCGATTATATTTGTTTATCTGGCGGTGTTTTTCAGAAACCCAGGCATATGAACTTCCTTCTTAGTGCTAAGTAATTATATTGGTAATAGGTATATAATTTTTAAAAAAGAATATTAAAAAAAATAATGAGCCGAAGTCACATGCACCTCGTTTGAGCAGGTGCATTGATCCACCAAGGTGAACTATTCAATCATTAATGACACCCTACATTTTAATGTCTTCTTGGTCTCTTTTACATGCCATTCTGAAGAGTGTGGATATATATATATGTAGGTCACTCAAGGACTCTATACTTACCTGGATTTTCATCTCAGCACAAGTCTTGTGTGTTGATTTAAGAACGTGTGGAATGTGCTAATGACTGGCTTTGAAGGTGGTGTGATTGTTCTGTAATTTGTGCAGTAGATTTGTGTTGTTGTAAGTGTGGTACTAATAGACAAATTAATACATTTTATTTAGTTAATAAATATGTCTGTTTAGTGTGTGATGAAATATAAGTGTGTGTGTGTGTGAGTGTGTCAAAAGGTATTATGCACGTGGAGGGTTGAAGATGATTTTCATTAAAAATATGTAATAGATATGTAGTATTTTTTGTATTGATCAGGTTGAATGCTGTCTGTGCTTTTAATGAGCAGTGTCTTGAATAAGGTCATAATTAATTAATTAATTAATTAGCTGATATATGTATATATGAGTTTAACCTAGGAAATCCAGAAAGAGGACAGTGTACTGCAGCATTTATTTGTGAATTGATTGACCCGATTGGTTGGTCTAGTTAATTCGGAATGTTATCTGTAATGCAGGTGCAGTGTCTCCAGATTTCTACATCACTGAGCAGCCGTTATGCAAGCTGGTGGTCAGCTGGTTGCATGATGAAGTTGCCGTTTCCTCGTTGAATAGATTGGTGGAAGATGTATGTCATAACTTAGTGTTGTTGTTTAAATATTTGTATTGTTGTTATGGTATTATTTCTATTTTAATGATATAGTTTGTATTGTAATATTATTATTGTTTGTATTGTAATAGTATTGAAATGAAAATGTGACAATATTTAACGTGACGCTAGTAAATTTTTATACTTTATACTTTTATAAGTATTGCTTGTATAATACAAACTGTATTGTAATAATATTGTTTGTATTGTATTAAAATCTGTATTGCAATGAAATTATTTATTTTGTATTAATGTTGCTTTGTGTATATTATTATTAGAATTTCTAGATATTATTTTTCCAAACAGCCTCATGTTTTGTTACTTACACCTGACAACAAGTTGATCGATTGCTGTCAAGAGCTACCTGACTCTTCGCTCAACGATTCAGATGTCATCAAAGATTACAAAAAACTCTGTGATAGAAAACATGTGAGTCTTCTGTATTTGGTATATTTTTTTTCGAACACTTCGATAATTCGATTTTTCTAATAAATCAATAATTAAAAGTTTGATCGAGACATGACGCAGATCACGTAGTTTTCTCTTTATTGTACTCATGGAAAGCTCCTTGGAATGCCTTTGTGTTGTATTTTTAACTACTTGCTTTTTTTATGCGCCTCGCTGGCTCGGTGTTTATCTCTCTCTCCACAGGCTGTAATGGTTTCTGTTTTCTTTATCTCTCAGTCTAACTTTTCTACGTGATGGTGATGTACGATTTGGAAATTTCTTAACCTCTGGCAATATCCTCTCACAACTCGTGTTGAGAATCACAGGCCAAGCAAGCAAACATCAAAATTCAGCGCTACACGATCAATGTCACCATTCATCCGTCGCATATAAAAGCAAAACTGCTGCATTTGTAAGCAGACTAAATTAATGGCGTAATTATCCAGGTAATATTCTACCTTGGCATGTTTCTCATTTCGTAGTTTAATTAACGACGCATCTTGAATTAATTATCCTCAAATGTCTTCATTTACACAGTAATTTTATATTTCTTGAAATAATGTTTCTTTGAATATTGCTATATGTTATATAATTATTAATTAAGAGTGTATGAATAGTACATACATCTTTGAGTTAAATCTTCTCCTATTTTATTATTTCAAAGGCCAAATTAAATCATTTAAAGAGCCAGTGTAATCTATTAAACACAGCCACAACATTTTGATATTCTGGGCTGATGACGTGTCTATTGTGTTGAAGTGAAATTAGTAATCATTTTTGGAATCGGTTGAAATATTTACAACATGGCAGACTCTTTTCTCATCTAGCAACCGACAAATTGTGTTGTTTTGAAGCAGAATGATGTAGCGTTTAACTTTGATCTTATTTGAGATGAGGTTCCCTATCAACTACTCCGTATGGGAGTGGTTAAGGTTGAGCATCTCTCTGAAATGAATCATTAACTGACTGCTTTGTTTCAATCATAACGTTTTTACATGTCGTCTTAGCGGAATGTCTCAAATGAAACTAATTTACTTAATTGATGTTTTCAGCATTTTTTAAACCCATATGGATATATATAATAAAACTTACTGTCTTCTATACAAATCCAAACTGCTGGACCAATTTTTAAAGAAATTTGGCAGGGAGGTAGATCTCAAAGATGGAAAAGGTTATTGTGTAGCAAAATTCAAATTTAGTTTGAGGGGTTTTTTTAAAGAAGTTAGACGCCGGAGAGCGGAATAGAGCAGGTAAAATAAATAAAACTGTACGTGATATTTATGTTAACTTTTATTTGATTTGATTGTAATTTAAATATTGACGTATTCAAGTGGAATGATGCAGCGATGAACTTTGATCTTATTTGAGATGAAGCTCCTGTAATCTGCTTTTTTTTAAAAAAAAAAAGAAATAAATGTGGTTATGGTTGAGCATCTCACTGAAATCAATATGTGACTGACTACTTTATAAATCTATACATATATATATGTCTATTAGAATGTAGAATTTTTATTGCATGGATCAGCTGTTCCAAAGGTTTTCCCATACATCCTCAATGAATATATTTTTGTTGCGGGAGCAGCTTTAGTCATTACTATTCGGTCTGTTATTGGACGCCTCATAGGTGTCTGAAGCTTTCTTGCAGATAGATTTATTTTTTGTTATTACTGTGTTTTAAGAAGTTTTTATTTTTAACTGTGCAGTGAAGTAGAATGATGTTTAAATTAACTTTGATCTTATTTGAGACGGAGCTCCCACTGGTCTGCTATTATTTTAAGAGCGATGATTGTGGTTGAGCATCTCTGTGATATCGATACTTACTGACGACTTCACGTCTTCACGAATGTCGTTTAAATGTGTTTCTTGAACGCTGGAAAAAGTGGAGTGTCATGCAATTATGATGTTTACTTGTTTATTATCTGCATAGGTGTCATGCGAAAGATTTAAGATTACGATATTTCATCTTGAACAGAGCTTCACGAAAAACGGCGACAAGAGACCTAAGCAGAGTGGAAGTCCGGGCAGCAAGTCACCGCTTCCACACTTCAGCGATTCGGAAGAGGAGCATCATTGCTGTCTTGTTGCCTCGACTGTCGTTGCTGGTAAGCAATCTGTAAATATGCGTTGTTAGTGAGCAATCTGTAAGCATGCGTTGCTAGTAAGCAATCTGTAAATATGCATTGCTAGTAAGCAATCTGTAAACATGCGTTGCTGGTAAGAGATCTGTAAACATGCGTTGCTAGTAAGCAATCTGTAAACATGCGTTGCTGGTAAACGGTCTGTAAACATAAGTTATTTGTTTTTATAGCTCTTGCGTAGAATAACTTCCGTTTTTCACTCACGCACAAGAATTTTACGTAACGTGTATTTTTAGGCTTAGGTAAGCACGTATTAAATGAGTTGTATGTAAGCCCAATCCTAAATGTATTATGATGATTTTCAACGTATCGTTTGAATGCACACAAATTAAGGATCCGTACATCGTCTAGTATTTTCCGTAATCATCGACGTGAATAAATCGAAACAAATAATTGTATTCATTCCAGATAAAAGCTTCATGTGCATAGCAGTCCTCAACAAAAAACTAGCGAGCGTGTCGATAAAGTTTCGCTCGGAGGATTCGCTTCGCAAAGCGGACGCTCGCGAAGCCGTAATGCCGGATGCCGACAGTCCTTCTGCGATCGATCGGAAGCAATCTCAGTGCCTCATGACGCAACTCAGTTCCATGTCCGTGGCCAGGTGTGGATTCGGCGTGGCTGTTGTCGACAGAAACATCGTGGCAGTCGGTTGGTGGTTGTTGTTGTATAAACTGCTTAGTTTTGGCATTGTGAAACTAAATTAGATTGGGGTGAATGTAACTTAGTAACACCAAGAGCACCAAATGGGTTCGATTAAATGATGTGATTTGTTCTCTGGTGATATTTTCATATTTATTTTCCGTATTTATTTCAGGCGGATATGGCAGAGGCGAATGTCTGAACAGCGTTGAAAGTTACAACCTGCTGACGAATTGTTGGACGCCCCTGAAGCCCATGCAGAAAGTCAGGGGCAGGTTCTCCACCGCGGTGGTCGACGGCAAGCTGTTGGCCTGCGGGGGGTCGGACGGCACGGCAGAACTCAACTCCGCGGAAGCGTACGACCCTCCGAACGATTCTTGGAGTAGCTTGCCGGACATGATCTACAGGAAGTCCAGTGCAGGTAATAATAATAATCATCATCATCATCACGGAAAGAAGAAGAAGGAATTGGAATTTTGAATCACTCTGTGTTTCAAAAATTCTGTTATTCAGGAGTCGCCATGTGCAATGGCAAGTTGTACGTGATTGGAGGCTTGAGCGGCTCCAATACTCTGTCGTCATGCGAGGTGTACGAACCCAGTCTTAAAATGTGGAAGAAGGTTTCTTCTCTCAAAACCGGTGTGTATATATCTCATTTTCCGTGTCTGCGATTAGTTTGTAGTGTATAGATAAATCTAAAACGAGGTTCGATTTCCGTGTCTGCTGCAGGCCGATCTCAAGCTGCCGTGTGCTCGTACGGTCCTGATTATGTTGTTGCACTCGGTGGATGCAATGCCTGGAATTGCATGAATTCGTGCGAGATTTACGATCCGGCCACGGACGCGTGGAGCGATCTTCCGTCTCTTGCCATCGCCCGGAGAGGAGCTGGAGCTGCTTATTTCCAAGGTTGTTTTTCCAACTAGAGCTTTTAAAAAAATGTTAACATATGATGCAATCATTTAGTACCACAAACTTTGTGCTTTCAGTGTGGTCTTTCTCTAAAATGATATTTCTATCATCATAAGTATATTAATTAACCTCCTGTTTCAATGATTTTAATATTAAAGGCATGCTGTATGTGGCTGGTGGAAGCGATGCGCAGGTTTCTCTTACGTCGGTCGAAATATACGACCCGGAGACCAGCGCCTGGTTCTTCGGTCCAAACTTGGGGGTACCTCGGGCCAACATGGGCGTGGCAGTTCTCGACGACACCAGAATGTTTGTGCTCGGCGGATTCAGCGGAAAGACCTTCTTGAAGTCTCTGGAATATTTGGCGTACGGTGCCGAGGAGTGGTGCTCCTTCCTCCCTTCTCATGTCGACGTGGAAGCAATTCTCAGGTCTGATTCGCCTCAAAGAAACAGAGTTAAGGTTTGTAAGGTTCTTGAATTTTTCATCAACATCGTGGACCTGAACATAAATTGAACAACCTTAGAAAATCTCGTTTACAAACTTTGTTTGTTATCCGTTATTAGAATGGCCAACGAGGAAGTTACTCGAGAACGATCAGTTCCAACTCTGTCGTCGATCCCGTCAACGAAAGTAACGAGAGAACGGAAGGTGTAGACGTCTTCAGCGGCTTCGAGGGGGTCGCGAACCCGGTTCGAAACTCTGAGGATTGTGAATCGAGCTGTTCTTGTTCTCTCGAAGAATTGCACAAAGAAAAATTAGCAAACGGTTCGAAGCTGGTCTCCGAATAATTAATTAATTAATATGATTAATTAATTATTATTAACCACACGCTTAGTGTTATATTTTTTACAGATTATTAATTAATCCAATATATTCTTACATATATACTAGTGTGGAGTCTGTCGTTTCATTTTTTTAAATACTGTTTTGCTTTTTTAATAGTTTGGAATTTGACAACTAACAAAATTTTTATCTCAAACAAAGCTTACATAATAACAATTATAATCAATATAAATATTTGAATTGAATGTATTAAGTCTTTCACTTGATAACCAAAGATAAAACACGCACTTTTCATGGAATATCTCGACGGTTGTTTTCTGAATTCTGCTTCTGCGAGGAATGTGGATTCGTATTTATCGCTATCATATATATAAAGTGTTTGTGAGTAATTAAAGTTATCCGTGCTTTCCTTTCTTTTTTGCGTGAGGTTGTGGATTTTGCACATTTCACTCGTTTTTATATCTGTATATATTTGCAAGTTTGTTTGTTTATTATTATATCTTTTATTTATACTCTAAAAGTTTCATATTATTATTATTATTGCATTTTGGTTTTTTAGAAGATTACCAATGCCAGGGTTTTTCTCAATTTTTATTGAAATAAAATCTGCTCAACAATTTGCTTCTTTTGTTTTTTGCACAGTTTTTTATTTATTTTTTTTGTGTGCAAATTTCTCAAACCTTTCATTTGATAATTTAACTTATATTTATAATAATATTTAATTTGTACGATCCCAGAGGCCATTGAACTTTGCAAAGCAGAGCGTGGTTCTTCCCCCGAATGCTCCGTGATTATTGTTATTGTCGTTGTGTGAGCTTTAATTCCATTTCCGAAACCTTCGACTGCCAAAAGCCTCGCCACTGTTTTCGGAGATTTATATTTTTATATATAATTTAGAAACTTTTGTTTCAGCCAGCTTTGAATGGTTTCGAGTCCCCATCATCGCTTTTTCTGTTTCTGAAATATTTTTATACAAAGCCATTTACCCAGTTTTGAAGCTTTGCTCACAGTTTGGGTAAGCGGTCCGTCTCTCATAGTTTTATAAAACTTACAACTCACGTTTCCTGTTTGATCAAATAATTTTCTGTTTCTTTTGTTGTTGTAATTTTGCTGATTGGCTACAATTTTTTTATTATTTTTTTTTAACAAATAATTAAATTTGGTTTTATGATGAAACGTGTTTATATTTTTTCGTACGAGTATTTTTTTTGACGCCGTCGTTTTGTAATACGCACGAACGCGAGGAAATGCATCGATCATTTAATCATACTCTTCTGACCTCACCGAATTTCTAACTAGTTGAAAGACTTTCGTAAGAAAGTTTTCTTTTCTTTTTTTAAAGCATTTTGCACAATGTTACAACGATCTGAGTGTTTTGCGATTTGCTTGCGTGCGTTTGGCTTGTGTAACTTATTCGCAACTGAATTTTATACGATCAAAAAAAGATCAAAGTAATTTCTGGTAGATGGTACCTCATGTGACAACTTGACATTGTTTTTATTTATTCTGAAATTTTCGTTGTTATTACTAATAATAATATAAATTGTTTCTGTAATTAAATTGAAGTTTATGTCAAGGTATTTTTGGAGATATTTTTAGACTCAGTTTTATATTAATTAAATACCAGATGGTATATATTTCCCCCGGTACTGATGACTCCGTCAAGATTCAAACTGCCGACATTTTCTCCGGTGTACAGGTGAACCCCCTTCCGCTAGGCTACCAGCACCCTCTTGGCGCTGTGACCTGGACTTGGACCACGTCGCGTGAC
Organism: Erpobdella octoculata; assembly: GCA_963978895.1. NCBI lineage: Eukaryota > Metazoa > Annelida > Clitellata > Hirudinida > Erpobdellidae > Erpobdella > Erpobdella octoculata. The sequence continues at coordinate 22,075,104 of OZ022246.1, forward strand.
CATGGTTCTGTTGGTGTTTTATTCAAAGTTCTCACGAAATTTACGAAACAAACTCAGCAAATTGTCTTGACTAATTTATATAGCAGTATATTTTATAGTATATATCTATTACTAGAACGTTTGTACAGCTCCCAGTTTGAATCAGAAATTTTAATTAGACATAAATTTGAAAAAGATCGTTTTCTAATAAGATTTATAGGACTCTGGGCTCGTATTTCTCCGTTCATCCGGTAGCAAGTTCCGTGGCGACAAAACCGAAATGAATAAAAAAAACAAGGCCAATACGGTCTTCAGGCTCCTGGGGTCAGCAAATAACGAAAGTTGAAAACAGAATGGGAATGAGAAGCAATAACTGAAATAAAAATGGTCCTAGCTTTTACAGATCCCACCTATTTTATGATCCCGGGATTGGTTTGACATACAATGACGAGCGAAAACGCAGCACAAGTTTAGCATCTTCATAGAGACTTGCGTGTTATATAGGTAGTTGACAGATCTGTGTTAGGTCATTCCATGGATATCTATGCGGATCATTCATTTCCATTGGGAAATCCTAGATCCGTTAGCTGGAAATAACTTATTTGTTGTCGATGCGGCAGCCAGAGCCAGCTTCTTCATATCGGCCGAGAAAGAAAAGAACATTTTTTTCTGAAGACCAACCCAGATGCAGTTTCTAGTATCTAGTACCAACAAGAGTTGATCGTGTGCTACAGTTGGCTGCCATTTACGGTGAATGATTCACTGGACACTCGCAAGTGCCATTCAGGGACGAAAATGGCGGGGAGCATTTGCCCCCCCCTGATTTTTGAAATTTGAATTTTTTTCTAGGGTGTATATTATTACTTGACCTAGTGATGATTCAATGCGTATTGGAATCCTTCTGGCGTGTGTAGACAATTTGCCCACCCTTGATTTCCAAAATTTAATTTTTTTTTCACCTAGAGTTTATTATTTAAATTGTTAGTTTTAACTTTACTTAACCTCGTGATGATTGAATGCGTATTGGAATCCTTTTCGCGTGTGTAGACAATTATATATCTGAGCTCGATGCTAGATTTACCAATAAATGCAGAGTAATAAATTGTGTATCAGCGTTGGTCTAAAGCTTAGCTGTTTTCTGTGCCAAAACACAATCAGCGAACTAACGGAACTTTACCCTATTAGTGGTATTGATAAAATGTTGATTCCATCATAGCTGTCTACATCAAAGTTATTAGTATTTATTACACAAAAATAAAACAAAATTCTACACATCCCATTTTGGACATCTTTTTTACTAATCCTGTACTTGTCCTTGCAAAATGATTAAATCATTCACGCCATTTATACCAGCGGCGGATCTAGAAATTCGTGGGGTGCACTCCAGACAGAGGCGTGAATTGGGGAGGGCTGAGGGGGAAAACGGCCCCCCTCAAGATTTTTCCACCAAATAAAAAAATATCATTTCTAGCTCACCCATGATTAATTATTTAGATTAGTTGATAAAAGCAGTATTTATCATACTTTTTGAATTATATCTACCTAGTTATATCGCATGAACTTTAGCCCCGTGTATCTGTCCTAGCTTGACGAACGATTAGCATTATTCTTATCCTACCCGGTTGTTTAAGCTTTCTTACCAAGCTTTTTCCAATTCCCTTTAAATTATTTTTATTAGCTCACACACGATTGAGTATTTAGATTAGTTGATGAAAGCAATATTTATCATACTTGTTGACAGTTGTTGATTAATATCCAATTAGTTAAATATCTGCTATTATTTTCCAGTCTTTTAGTACCTATTTTCAGTCTATTTAATCTTAATGATTCAGTGGACAATTTTGAAAAAATGAAAGAATGTTGATACCTTTTGTTACATTCATAATTACGTTTTTTGTTTGCATTCAGTATCAAATAAAAGTTAAATTTTTTAACTGTTTTTAACTAATTTGATGTTTTATATAAAATAACAACATACAAATGTATATTCGGATAGTCATTTTTGTTTGAAGATTCTCTGAGTTAAATTTGAAAAATCTTCGCCCCCCTCAACATTTTGCTAAATCCACGCCTCTGACTCCAGACATTTTTCACATTCTCTTTAAAAAAAAAACTGATGACCGGTTAGGGGTAGTCAGAAGTATTTTTCTACTGCCATTTTCCAAAAATAGGTATTATACCCAAAAATGCATCTCTCCAACCTTTCCTGCTTGTACATATTATAATATTGATAAATATTTATATAGATATAAAAGGTAATGTGTGTGTGAAAGCATTCGTTTATTATATCCAAGCCGCAGGAGCAACATTTGGCATGCAGGTAGACTTCGTTGATAAGACAATTTTGAAAAATTTAATAAAAATCTGTTATTTATTTGATGTTTCATAGGCAAAAAAGAAACAAAACGAAGCAAAAAATCACCGGACAACACTGGGTAAATCTGTCAGTAAGCTATCTAATGGCGGAAAAATTCCCCCCCTCTGGAAAATGAGGAATTTACGTCCCTGGTGCCATTTAACACAGTGGAGTAGCGAGGGTATCTGGCGCCCGGGGGCAAGGTGTAAAAAATGCGCCCCCATCTTCCACTGTCATCCCAATTAGACGATCAAAATCGAGGGAACCAAAGGCACCCACGCTATATCCGGGGCTTGGTGAGCCCCCTTCCTAAGAAAATTTTGGAAATCCCTTGTGTGAAGTGTGAAATAGTGCAAAAATGCAATTTTTTAATTTTACATGTTCAAAAATGACTAAACTTTGGTGAAATTGTTGTCTTTCCTTTTGTTTTTTGGGGCCCCCAAAGCCTGGCGCCCGGGGGCAGATGCCCCTCCCTGTCCCCCTCCGCTACGCTACGGATTCAACATATTCCAATCCCCCAAAAACCTTTGCGGGCTTCCAGATAAATTTTTAAATAAAACATTTGATATGAGAAAATTACCTGGGAAAGTTGCGAAAAGTGCCTATGACTACCCCCGCCCCCCAGCCATCAGGTTTTTTAGAAAGTAAAAAAGAAAGTGTTTAAAATATTTATAAAAAATTTTGCCCGCCTTTTGCAAGAACTGAGCCCCCCTCTAAGAAAAATGTAGAGCCCCCTCTTGCAAGTATATACTGATCACTCAGGAAAATCTGACTGGCTACGCGATTGAACACATTCAGTGACATTCACCATACCATAGGTAGTCATTCACAAGTGTCGTTCGAGCAGCGTTGTGTTGCGAGTTGATCATTTGTATAATAAAAAAGATAAAATAGTGATATAAATTGCGTTATATCTTACACAAAGTTAGTTGGTTTTTTCGATAAATTTCTGATTTTTTTTTTTTATAGCAGACAAGACGACGTTTTTTTGCCTCAAGTTACTATCTTAAACTCTAAAGAAAAACAACCTCACAATGAAAGTTTTAAATTTTCATAAAAGCTTTGCATATTTGATATAAAAATCTCTTCAAAAGTTAGAAAACAAAATCTTATTGCTTCGCCATCTTATTATTTCGCGCCATTTCTTCTGCGTAGTTCCGTTGTGAGTGTGTCGCCCTCGGCAGGCTACCTACTTGCTATACCGTGATAGTTTACTGATTTCTACGAACGTTTGTGTCCGCGAACAAAGCGGAGTATTAAAAGTATTCCGACTGTTGCTGGTTTAATTGAGTTTATAAGTTTTTTGTCGGCACACGTTACTGTTGATAAGTTTCAGTCATTTGTCTGCTCGCATATAATTTTAAAACTACTCCGCTTTTTATAGTTTCGTTTCAAAGTCAGAATTTCGAGGTAATTGTTGCAATGGAGCAGACGTTTGTAACCAGCAAGCGCATTTCTGGCTCGTCGCCTTCGCCTAAAAGTGCGGAAAAGTCTCTTGGAGATGATGCCACAATTGGAAGCAGCATCGGCTACAAGTCTTCAATTGCTCCAAGAAATTTAATTATTCAAAGAAACTCATACAGCGGCAACTTGACCTCGAGTACGAGTCCAAACAGCAGCTCTCTTGCCAGACAAAAGTTGGTTTGATAACTTTTAATTTTATCTTGTATTTGCTGATATTATGGGATGAAAGTCTAAAATTGTTTTCTCAGGATTTCTGGAGCTCATTATGGTGTCGTGACTTCGGTCAATGTTCCTTCCATCAGTTCTTTTGCTCTCATTTCGTCAACTGGAGTGAATGCTGTTAAACAATCCAGTAGTAAGGAGAAGAGAGACATGCAAGACTTGAATGAAAGGTTCTTATAAATTTTTATTGAAACTAAAATTTATTTAAATCAGTTTCAAATTGTTTGTCGATAATGTCATGAAAAATTTCAGAGTTTCTAAGTAGTGTGTTTGAGGATGAAATTAATAATTCACCAGCAAATATTATTAATTTTCGAGTCATTTCAGTTTTTAGGTGTTGTATGGTAAAACGTATGTTTCGTGTGTTGTTTAGGTTAGCTAGCTACATCGACAAGGTGAGGTTTTTGGAAGCTCAAAACAAAAAACTGAGCGATGAATTGGAGAAATTGAAGGCAAAATGGGGCAAAGAAACCTCACAGGTTTGTTTGAATTTTATTCAAACAAATTAAACTTTTTAGAGATAAATTTTATTGGAGGTTTGACTATTTGTGTAAATGAATTGAGCTCGAGTGGAGTTTTTCTTAAACCAATAACATAATTTTGATTTTAATAATACCACATGCATCGATGTTTATCAAGCATTTTATTTATCGTAAAATTATTTGTTTTAAAATGCTAGGCTATTAGATATTTTACCTTATATGGAGCCTTTTATATTTTTAATTGCTGCTCTTGAGTTTTATGAAGTTTATTAATTGATGTATATTTTATATTGAAATATATTCATGAGTTGAACTTTTCAAGTTAATATGTGTATATATATTAATCCACAAAAACATTTATAAATACAGCAAAACTTTGCATAAATAGGTGTATAAATACAGCAAAACTTTGCATAAATAGATGTACAAATACAGCCAAACTTTGTATAACTAGTTTTTGAAACTAAAATCCATTAAGATTAAAGCCATGTACCAAGAGGAGCTGGATCAGGCAAGGAAGTTGATGGAGGACGCTACAAGAGGCAAAGCCAAGCTGGAACTCCACATTTCTTCTCTGAGGGAAGAATTTAGTGAAATCAGCCAAAAGTATTGATTTGTGTTGTGTTTCTCTGATCTGAGTTTTGTTGTTGTTATGTTTTAAATATCGTTTATTTTATCTATTTATTTATAGAATATTTAGATTACTGTTTTTCCTAAATGCAATTTACCTTTTTTATCGACAATTTCATTTAATTCCTAATTCAAATTGTAATGGATTGTACGATTATAAACGCCAAAAACGACGATTAAAATCAACCCCAAATATGTAAAAAAAAACCAGATATCTGGAGGCCAATCAGATGATAGAGATGAAAAAAGATCTTACCGAGAAGCAGAATCGCCAGCTGGCAGATTACGAGGCGGAGTTGAACTTGCTGAGGAAAAGATTGGAAGGCGTCGAAGCAGACCGGGCCAGAGACAAGAGGACTCTGGCGAGCTTGCAAGAAAGTCTCAACAAAACCAGAGTGGTTGGTCAATTATTATTTCAAAAATAGTTCGAGGAATGATTCATCCATTTATTACCTAACAATAGGCGGAGTCTCAGGCAGTCATGGTTTTCATTGGCCAGATAAAATTTCTGGCTCTATGTGTTTATATTTGCTTATACCACAACACCAAATGTTTGTACATACACCTTTCACTGATTTTTAGCTCACATACATGTATGTATCTCTGGTTTGTATCAATCCTTTTAAACATATGACACATTTTAACGGATTCTTAAAAACCAGTTCTTTTTCAAAGTGTAGTTATGTTTCTTATGAACTGCAAATTTATTGGTTTTCGATGATTTTCGAAGGCTCTGGACGACGAGACACTGAGATATATCGACTCGGAGAACAGGAGGCAGACTCTGCACGAGGAAGTTGAGTTTATGAAAACCATCCACGAACAGGTTTGTAACTTGAGATTGCGTCCGTATTTTATTTTATCTAATATAATAAAAAGTTATATAAGTTTACACGTGATAAAATGGCAGCCAGCCGCAAGATAAAATTTTGCCGGGAATTAATTTAAAACTCCAAACTGTATAAAAATAAACATTATACTTTTGAAACAGAACAAAATGAAATTATAATAGTACTTTTTTATATCAATTTTGTTATTTTTGATTGCAATAAAAATAAATAGTAATTTTATTTAATTTTTGGTTAATAAATTTTATTAATTGATTTGTTAATAATTTAATTAATTCTTTAATAATTTAATTGATTCATTAATAAATTTTATTCAATTGATTGCTTAATAATTTATTTAATTGATCTGTTAATAAATTTTATTTTATTAATTACTTCAAATATTTCATCGCTTAAAACTCACGACATATCTATCAATAAAATTGAAATTCAAAATTAATCATTGAAAAGTCTAAATATAAAATAATATAATTACATATTTGTTTGTCTCATAAGTTTCACGTGAGCTGCATGCTGAATTCAAATCAAGTGAATGAATGTGGTGCTTTTAGTCATTATTTGGAAGAGATTTTTATGTTCATATTATAATAATTGTTTATTTGTTGTTTTGTTTCATTATTTTATTAATTTTAAGCTTCTTTTTATAGCTTAATAAAATAAAAATTGAGTTAAAACTTGTTTAAATCCGATAGGAAATGAAAGAATTGACTGCTCTTGCTTACAAAGATTCAACAGCCGAAAACAGAGAATATTGGAAAACAGAAATGGGACAAGCATTGAGAGAGATTCAACTCATGTACGATGAAAAGTTAACTGCCATGAAGAATGAAATGGAAGGATATTATAACCTCAAGGTGATTTGTAATGTAATAATTGTAATGATATAACTGTGGATATTATAACCTCAAGGTGCTTTGTAATGTAATAATTGTAATGATATATAAAAGGTACTTTGTAATGTAATAATTGTAATGATATATAAAAGGTGCTTTGTAATGTAGTAATTGTAATGATATAACTGTGGGTGGGACTTCAGTCGATTCTTGTCAGTGCAACCTGGGAATACATTCTAAATCCTAAACAATGTCATGTAAATTTAATCAAATTATTATCGGTTAGGAACTTGTTTGTTTTGTGGGAATTTTAAACCAAACGTTTTTCCGATGAATTAAAACGACTGGTTGAATTCTTTCTAATTTTAGTCTCTTTATAGAGTTTGTTAAGCATTTTAAAAATACAGTTTGTCTGCTTGAATAGTGTTTTGTGTGCATTCTCGACCCATCCAGGTACAAGAATTGAAAACGGGTGCAACCAGGCATTCCATCGAAACGAGTCATTCCAAAGAAGAGACAAAGAGGCTGAGAACTCAATTCAACGAATTGAAAGATCGCTTTACTGATTTGGAAGCCAAGGTGAGGGAGAAAATTGTGATTCAGCTATAATTTTTGTTTGTTTTTTTTTTAATTTAAATAGTAGCTATTTAATAGAGAGTGGCATTAATACTTTAGAATTCCCAACTTCAACGTGATCTGGAATCTGCCAGGAGAGAGTCCGATCTCAGAGAGAAAGAACTCACCGATGACAACGATTGCCTGAAGGTTGATCTAAGTAAGATGAAGGCAGAGATGGAATCCATGCTGTTTGAACTGCAGAACATCTTGGATGCAAAGCTGGGTCTCGAACTGGAAATTGCTGCTTATAGAAAACTTTTGGAGGGAGAAGAGAGCAGGTTGGTGTTGAATGTTGATCACTATCTCAGATTTAAAGTTTGAGTTACCTTGAAATGTTGTATAGGATTAATTACGGTTGAGTTACCTTGAAATGTTTTATAGGATTAATTACGGTTGAGTTACCTTGAAGTGTTGTATAGGATTAATTACGGTTGAACGGGGCTTGGACTTCAACAATTTTTTGAGGATTCTAGAACAAAATCAGAAAATTATTGATTGAATTAAAGTTTTGATTAATTTTTTGAATGTAATGTCTTGTAAATTCATTAAAACAGATCTAGTTTGAAAAACATCGTTGATAGTTACTGCTCTGTTTACGGAGGCAATGATTCCAACTCTCCGGGCGGAAGTGCACATTCGGCCGTAGGTGGAAGTGCCTACGAAGCATTTCCTTCCAGCTATCAAGGCTACTCGGCAGGAAGCCCCTCGTCCGCTGGAAAGAGCGTGACGGAACTTCGCGGTTCCGGCTCGGAAAATGCTGGTTAGTCGTTCGGTCGCTGTTTTGTTATTAGATGTTTTCCTGCAGGAGAAATAATTGTTTTTACTTAACGTTATTCCAGTTTCTCCAGCAAGACCATCTCCGCTTTTAAAAGGCGAACTGTCGGCAAGGACTACGTACCAGAAGACTGCAAAAGGAGCTGTTTCCATTTCGGAATGTTCAACAGATGGCAGATATCTCGTCGTGGAAAACACTGGCCGCAAAGTGTTTATCTTATATTATTTGTTTCTTATCTTCAGATTATATTTAATCTTTCTTTCGATTAATCTTTTTTACATAATATGTTACAGTTATGTTTCTTAATGGTTTGTAGTTTGTATGAGCTCAGTTGGTTTATTGAATATTTCATTGGTTGTGTAACAAATAATGCAGCTTAATTTGGAATAAAGTTATACACAAACACTGAATCATAATTATAATAATTTATTCTACTTCCATTACAGGCGGAGAACATCGGGGGCTGGAAAATCGTTCGACTGGCCGATGGTCGTAATGCAGTGGAATTTGCTTTCAAAGAGGGTTTCATGTTGGATGCCACATCAAAGATTAAGGCAAGCGATTTTTTTTAGCTTTCGCTTGCTGTTTGATGATCTTTCACGCTTTAAAAGATATTTCTGATTTTGTTTTCTGATAATCTATTGGAATTAATATTGGAATTAATATTGGAATTAATATGGAATTAATATGGAATTAATGTTGGAATTAATATTGGAATTAATATGGAATTAATATGGAATTAATATGGAATTAATATGGAATTAATAATAATATGCTTTAAGTTTTACCACTACTCTCTTTGTCGAGTATGAGGTTTCTCTTAATGTGAAGCAATACAACTTTCAAATTAATGTTTTTGTTGTTTCTATTAGTTTGGATTTTTTAATGTATGATTGTCATCTTTTATATCAATGATTTCTTCCATTTAATGACATTAATGTTGCAATGTCATTTCAACTAGTCGTATTCAAGAGTTGCATCAGATGTATCATACAAACGATTATAATCACTCAGGTCTGGTCTCATGGATGCAAGCCGGAATCAGGTGCGGAAAAAGACCTCGTCTGTGACGGGGCTCGCTGGGACGTAGGTGCGAACGTGGCCACCAGGCTGTTCAACACGGCTGGCGAGGTTGGTGCTGGTGGTGACATTTTTATGTCATTATACGTAACTTCCATACAATAATAATAATAATAATAATAAATATGATTATTGTTATGATTTTAATTTTTTAGGAACGTGCCACTCACTTGCAGATAACTACGTACGTGTGAAGCGGTTATAACTCAAAAGTTACTTAAGACATTATTTTGCTTCTTTTTTGATTTATTAATTAAGTTTCTTGTTTAAATTTTTTACTTCGTTCTTTCAAAAGAACCTGTTGTTGTTATTTCATGTTGGCTTTCAAGTTTGCGATCATTAAATTCTTAGTCTTGTGTTTCTTTTTACAGGCTTTTATTTATTTCTGTTACCTTACCTATATATATATATATGGTAAAAGACTTTACACCTGGGCAAAAAAGTCAGCCACAAGGCGTGGGTATAATTATAATTATCAAAAAATCCAGTAGGTAGATAAGGTTGACCTTTAACAAAATCCACAGATGTGGTAAATTCAGTGGCATAGGAGGGGTTGGGTGCAAAATATCTTCTATAAAAAAATTTGCAGACAGGCTGAGTGGATTAGAATTTTCCCAACGGTGCAAATGGTGTTTGACAGTAGTGGTGGGAGTACTCATTTTGTGTTCGCTGAGTATTGCCGAGAGTTGAGGCGTTCTTTAAGAATCGATAAGTTGCGTTTGTTTAAGCATCACCACTTTAAAAATTTAAATCTGAAGTGGTGCCTTTAATCAGTTTGCTGGGCTTCTGTCTCGAAAATTATTAACCGATGGTTAATAACGATAGTGTGATAATTCACTAGCTCTAAAGAGTTTGTGAATTATTCAGTTATTTCTGTCGAGGGGTTAGGTTTCCGGTAGTTTCTTAAAAGGCGGGAAAAATATCTGCATGAATAAACCAACGTCTGCGTTTGCATGTTGAACATATAAATTATAAGCAAATGAAATATAATGTCTTACGATCAGTTTGTTTTAGATTTTGGTTTAATCGATTGCTGAATTTTTAGTTTGGTGGAAGATGCGCGACTTAGGTAGGTACATAGATAGATATAATAATTAACTACGATATCTATGGATATCGCTACAAACCAAGAAAACGGTGTCGTCACCAGGGGCGCGGAATGGTTTTGAAAGTGGAGGGCCAACAAATTTTTTGGGGGTCTTCAAATGCCCGTAACAAGATAACAATAAAGTTTTAGAAGTTTCATTTTTACTGAACATATCAACAATTGTAGGTTATATATATATATATATATATATATATATATATATATATATATATATATATATATATATATATTTTATATATATATATATATATATATATATATATATATATATATATATATATATATATATATATATATATATATATATATATATATATATATATATATATATATATATATATATATATATATATATATATATATATATATATACTTTTGGATGGTGTCTGAAACTTGTGACATGAGTGACATGCATGGAGAAAGGAGGAGGGTTAAAATAGTATGACCTGCTTTACGGACGATAACTTTTTAACATCACACCCAAATTTTCGATTTGTGCCAAAGTTTTACAGCATCGATCTGTCGTGATGAATAATGATGATTGTGTTCTATAAAGCTTAGTTTCATGCAATATATACACCTAATCTTAAGTGCATTGTTTTGCTATATCTTTTTGAATAGGCTATGAGAAGTTAAGCCTTCAGTGTATATAGCGTATGGATGATATTATACGTTTGCTGGCGATAGTGATTTTAAGTTGTTCAACTGAATATTGATTAAAAAGTCATTTAATTTAATTTTTAGAAGTTATAAATAGTTTTAATTCAGATTATGTTTTGACCAACAAACGGCTATTTTACGTTTTGCTTCATATCAGTGACGAAGGTGCGTGTTACCTGTAGTGATTTTTTTTCAATGCCTTCGATTTAATGTTTACAAAATTCTATTTGCTTACTATTATTGCGTTGAGATAATGTTGACAAACAATATTGTTGCACAAGCTGGTTTCTGACTTCTGACATTCTATAGGCCTATATATTAATATTATGTAAACTGCAACATTTTTTGAAATCCAACAAAATTAACATCAAATCATGATCAAAAAAGTTACTGCTGTAAAAGGATTGCAGCTATTAAAACAATGTATGATGCACGAAACGTAGAAAACGTAATTTATTGCTTGGAAAAATTTACCAGCACCATTTTATGTTACTTGGGCTACCCAGCGTTGCCCGGTTTTTAGGTTTTCTCCCTTTTTCTTTCTTTCTTTCCTTCTCTCTCTCTGTCTGTCTGTTTGTCTGTCTGTATTTTTCACGCTCATTAGTCATTTTTAAATTTGCGCTTGCTATAACATACTATGGTGGCAATGGTTATGTACCTAATGTAATAATTCAAGTAAAAAAGAGATTTTTTGTCCATGAAACGTAAAGGGAAAAACAGATTTTATTTTTGTTAATTAAAAACATTTTTCTCAGTGAACACTACTACGTCCATGCTAAATTGTGTTTATATTGGTTCAGCAGCAGTTGGCTATAGGTTGATTCAGGTTTTGGTTAAAAAATGAAACATAATTTTTTTTTAGAAAATTTAATTAATATAATATTGCTTATTAGGTCGCAAATGTTGTTCACCAGGCCAAGTTTCATGTAAATCCCTTTATTGGTTCTGGGGCTTTTAAATGACAAACGCCATCCATTTGAGCTTTATATATCTATTTATTATTTATAAGATTAAAACAAAATTTCAGATCTATCACAGAGCCATGTTGAGCAAAGAAGAATGCTTACAGTATTTGAAAGATGTTCAACTGGTGCCGCCAGATTGCAACTACATTACTCTGACAGAATGCTTAAAAAATGGCGCAGCTTTATGTCATTTGATCAATATTCTTGTACCGTCGGCAGTGCCCATGTCAAGGATCAGTGCTAAGCCACAAAATTCAAAGGTATTCAATTTTTTGTTATCTTCAATCAATCAATCAATCAATCAATCAATCAATCAATCAATCAATCAATCAATCAATCAATCAATCAATCAATCAATCAATCAATCAATCAATCAATCAATCAATCAATCAATCAACCAACCAATCAATCAATCAATCAATCAATCAATCAATCAATCAATCAATCAATCAACCAACCAACCAACAAACCAATCAAGCAACCAATCAATCAATTGTATGGCTCCTTTTCATTAATTCAAAGGCGGAGAGTTGGTAGGTTAAGTGCTTATCATATGTATCTGTATCCAAAATCGGATTGTGCCTAATCTTATTTTCCAAGTTTAAAAACTGGTACCCATTTGACAACCACAAATCAAAAGTGGATGAAAGACTAAGTTAACCTCAGTCCTAGGAGTCTTTGCCCAAGGGAGTTAGGCGTTGTGGGATTTTTCCTGTCCAGGATTTGAGCCCATTATCCATCATAAACGGCAACGTCAACCCACCCCCCGTGACCCCCCGCTACACCGCCGCGTCTCTTCCAATGCGTATCAAATAACAAATTGAAAAAAATCCTTTTTGATACATCGCCAATAGTAGCTAGTAACTATAAATAGAATTGTTATGATTCTAAATAATGGCGCCTTTCATCAAAATTTAACAAAAAACTATTTCCGAAAATTAGTTATGCAATTGTTCCAATCTGTTTTTAATCGTTTTAAAGGTTCAGTGAAAAGTTGTAGTGTAATAATTATTTAATTTAATACATAATTAGTTTTCTTTTAGGCCAGGCTTTTAGGCTAGGCCCTACTAGGCTCCCTAGACCTAGGGACTAGGGCGGCTAGGCCTAGGCTAGATTTTAGGGCTTTAATTTAATAAATGTCTTCTATATTTTAATAAATGTCTTCTATATTTTAATAAATGTCTTCTATATTTTAATAAATGTCTTCTATATTTTAATAAATGTCTTCTATATTTTAATAAATGTCTTCTATATTTTAATAAATGTCTTCTATATTTTAATAAATGTCTTCTATATTTTAATAAATGTCTTCTATATTTTAATAAATGTCTTCTATATTTTAATAAATGTCTTCTATATTTTAATAAATGTCTTCTATATTTTAATAAATGTCTTCTATATTTTAATAAATGTCTCCTATATTTTAATAAATGTCTTCTATATTTTAATAAATGTCTTCTATATTTTAATAAATGTCTTCTATATTCTATATAATCTATATCTAGTTTCTATATCTATATTTATATGTGATTTCTGTAACTTTGCTTATGCAAATATTTTTTAGGTAATTTTTGAGTTGTTGACTTTTTACGGCTCTATACTCTAATTAATGGCAGTCTATGGGACAAGTTGACATGTGTAGCATTTGCTAACTTTTTATCAGTTTTTATTCAACTTGAAAAACAAACTTATTCAAGAAAAAAATTTAATGGATTGATTGATTGAATCTGTTTGCGTGCAACAGTCAGAATTTTATATATTTGTATTGTTCATTATTATGCATTCATTAATAAGTAGCAGTGATGGGTAGTTACTAACTATAAATAGTTAACTACTAGTTATTAACTACTCTACAGTAGTTAAGAAATAGTTAATAACTACTTTTTGTTAAACTAGTTAACAACTAGTAGTTAACTACTTTTTTAAATAGTTATTAACTACAGTAGTTAACTATTTTTTTTAACTACTTTACTTTTTGGTGGCTGAAAAAACTAGATCATGAAACTGAAGTATATGACATGTATGTAAATAATGAAGAGAAGATCTAGTGGTGAAAGTATATCAGATTTGATAGAAAGTGAGCAAGATAATATTGATAATTTTGACGATGTGCTTCTTTTACCTTCTCATAAGCACTGTGGTAATCTACATATATAATATATAATTTTCTATGTCTGTATGTATGTATGTTAGCAATTTTGCATAACGCAGAGGCCGCGGTGGTCAGCAGTCAGCAATTGGTAAAATTAGTGCGCGCAGGCGTGAAATTAAAGTTATTAAGCAATTGTACACTATCAGTTCCAAATATCCAAAACGTTTTTCCTAAGCTTTTATGCAAGACGTTATCCGATTGCATGTAATAAAAGTTTTAATAAAAGTTGTACACTGTCAGTAGGTAAAGATCAAAAACGTTTTCCTAGGCTTATTATGCAAGAATTTTATCCGATTGCATCAAACATAATGCTGGATTTAAAGTTTAAAATAAAACATCGTTAGATGTTGAAACTGTCTTACGAAGGTTTGCATTAAATTCAGTGATTTTAATCTGCTTAAACCTGGTTCGATCCAAAGCATTGAACATTTTTTTGATATTGCTGAGCATCCATTTTTAATAATGGTAGAGAAGAAAACCATCTTTATTTAATATCTGATAGTTCGATAAAAATCACAAAAACGGTCATTTTTGACGGGCTACTTCTAGTTATACCTTAAATTTTGTGGCAAGTGTTGGTGCATTGAAAGTAAGGGATAATTTGAAATACAAACAACTTTATGATAGATCAATGGCAAAAGTTGTATCATTATCAAACTCCATTCATCGCAATGTAAAAAATGCTGAGGTTGTACAGGACATTAGTGGTTCAACATTAATAAAACCAAATGTTACACAGTGGTGCTCAAAATTCTATTCGGTTATAATTTTCAATAATGTTTGTGATTGTCAGAAGAAGTTAGGGCAAGTTGCATTTAAATAAATCGAGTTTGCTTTTTTGAAATCGTTCATTCAAATTATAAAAGCAATAGTCACCGCAATGGATATTTTCTAAAGTGAAAAGTCATACATTGGTCACATTATTCAAACCATTATAGGATTTAAAAAAAATAACATCATATTCAGATAAAACCATCAATGCTCTTTTACTCTTTTACAAACACTATCTCAAGGTATAGAAAACCGATTTGGTCCTGTTTTGGAAAATGAAGAATATCTTTTAGCAACAGCGATAATTTCCCAATTTCAATTAAATTTTTTGAATAATGAACAAAAAATATTTGATCAAAGAAAATTTGTTGGCATACATAAATGAAATGAACCAAAAGTTTGAAAAACAAGATTTATTTAACTTGTATTTAATTGCAAATGTTTCAAGGTTTTTTGGTTAATGTTAAAAAGTAGTTAACTACTAGTTAACTACTAGACAGTAGTTAAGAGGTAGTTAATAACTACTGCTGTTAAAAGTAGTTAGGAAATAGTTACTAACTACTTTTTTTATGAGTAGTTAAATAAAGTAGTTAACTACTTTTAAAGTAGTTAAAACCCATCACTGATAAGTAGCAGTAGTCATATTTTTATTGAATTTATTCAATGCAATAAAATAAAACCAATTAAAAGATAGGTTATTATAAAATTCTATTAAAAGATTTAAATTGTTTCTTTTTTTTAATAGTATTTATCAGAGAAAAATATAGAAATCTTTCTCAATGCTTGCATAAATGTTTTCAACTTACCTCGAGAAGCTTTGTTTGATGTTCAAGATCTACAAAGTTTCACAAAAATCGATAAGGTTGCTATGGAGTTATTTTTTTTAATAATACTTATTTATGGTAGTAATTATTATTTTTAAAAAGCTAATAAAATCCTGTTGTCTGTGCAATTTCGGTAGTAATAAAAATAGGATTTTTACTAGCATCGTTACATTTATGGTACTATATACCTATGTGAGCTGGTATGTATGAGCGAAAGTATGTTTTCAATAAAGTTTATTATTCATCCAGGTTTTGAGCACCATATCACTTCTTATTGACAGTGTATCAAAAAGGTATAATGATTGGTTAAAAAAGTTATATATATATAGTTTTTAACTTAGCAAATTTAAATAACTATGCCTTGCTTTTGTGAGCCAGTCACAAGCCTGGAAAAATGAGGAGGGAACAGTTAAAAGGATCAAATTATGATCCATGACAGGAAGTACTTCAGTATTTTCTATGTACTGCTATATCAGTCTTAAAACACCTGGTGTAAAGGAATTTAAACTATTTTTAAAAAATAGCAATTCTAATCAAGCCTTGATATTTTTATTTCAGGCCAGAGTATTTTAAACCAGATATTTCTTCAAAAGTATTCAAAACAAAGTAAAATTTATATTTTACTGTGGAAATTTTTCTATCAATTTTATTCAATTAATAGATTAAAAGATATTAATAAAATTATTTCTTGAAAGTGCCACAACATCAACAACAAGTCGCCCACACTTACAATCCTCAGTAACACCGGAAAATCAGTAAGAAGCAATTTAACCTTTTTATGAGAAAGTATATAAATTGCATTTTATTTTTTTAACATTTGAGTACATTTTGTACTGTAATTTAATTTAAGCTACCTGAACTACGATGTTTCGGACATGCAAGATGAAGATATTTATCATCTCTCTGTGGACGTTCAGGCTATGGTTTGATAAATGTTAAATTTTTCTTTAGAATAATTGACTTATAAATAAATCTAAAAATGCAACTGTTTTTTTTTAACCAAGTTAATAAAAAAAACTGTGTTATTTTCTGAAAGTGTTTGATTGCTTTAATTTGTTGACCTTTTATTAAGAACACCTTTCACTTATTGCACATTGATTTAATAATTCACACATTTAAAGCAACCAATCCATGAAACGTTGTCCAAAAAAGAGAGGTGTATTCAGGAGCTGAAGATAACTGAAGAGAAGTACATATCTGTTTTGCAGACACTCATTGAGGTAAAGTTTCAATCCGTTTCATGGAATTTCACATTTAAACTGTGTCTGTCATGAGGGCAACTTTTTTTTAATAATTTATTAAGATAAATTTAAGATAGATTTATGTTTTAAAAATTGAGAAATTCCAGTTGGCAGGAGTTAAATTAACGTAAATTAACATGGTTTAGAGTGGTTCAGAAGAGGTAGTCATTTATGGTGCCTGTCTTACCACACCCCCTACAATCGCTCCGGTGAGATTCGAACCGACTACTTTTAGGCCAACAGGCCAACGCTTTACTGCAATACCACCAGCGCCAGTTAATCAAGTTATTTCACTGCTTTGAAATTATAATATGAAGATGTTTTTTTTTATTTCAGAATTTCAAAATTCCTCTATCTGCAGTTTTACCTCAAGAAGTTATGCGGCTAATATTTTTCAAAATCGACGTTAGAACATTTTAAATATTTTTATCTCCGTATCAGCAGTACTAGAGACAGCAAGCAGCCTAACGAAGTTGTTCAATAATTTATTTTCGTAGGATTTGTACGATGTTCACTTGGAGTTTTTTAACAAGTTGAGAAAAGCAGAAGAAGAAGATAGTCGCATGACCGTGGCGGAATGCTTTATCAGTCACAAGGAAGAGTTTCTTATTTATGGACATTACTGCTCCAATGTACAAGCAGCTCAGAGTTGCATTAATGAATTAATTAAGAAACCTGAATATAAAGTCCATATTGAGGTAGCTACTTATGATTTTAAAACTGTTTTCAAGAAATATTCTACAAACGAGACGAATGTGCTTAAACGGTTCACAAAAAAAAAACATTAAGACTGTAATGAATATTAGTATCTAATAAAGTCTCTATTATTGATTTCGAGGATATTTGTTTGTGCAAAAACGATTTATTGTGGTGGTTTAAATGCAGCTAATTAAAAAATAAGATGAATAATTACTTCAAATTAAGGCATGTGAAAAGAGTTCCAAGATCGCCTGCCAAAAATTCCGCGATCTTTTCATCATTCCGATGCAGAGGATTTTAAAATATCCGCTCTTTCTCAAGGTTAAACTCAGTTGTCTCTATTTCGTAGATGATCTAAAACTAACAAAACTTGTTTTATCGTAGTTTTAAAACTATTTTTATGTTTGAAAAAACAACCATTTCGTAAGATTGATTTACTTTTACGTGATATTTATAAATTAATGAATTTTTATAAAAATTTGTTTGTAGACGTGTATTGAAAACACAGACAAAACTGAAGTAGAATATAAAATTTTTATCAAAGCCTATGCTGACGTTCAGGTATTATATGCAAAATTACAATTGACTACGTACATTATATTTAATTTAATGTTTATTAACTTAAAAACAGGATTTAGCCCAGTATGTCAATGAAGTGAAGAGGGATCATGAAAATCTCAATAACATTCAACGAATAGAAAGCAGGTTGTTAATCTTGTCTGTTAAAATCGTTTAAGTCGTGGTATTCCATAATAGAAAGTAAACAAATTGCAAATAAAGGCTCAACATTGTAGAAATGTAATCATTATTGATTTATTGACAAAATTAACATATTACTGAACATTGCAGCATAAGAAACATTTCGTCTAAGCTGGTAAGTAAACTATTCTAATTTCTATCTAATATTTTGAGGTAGAGAAATTAAAAAAAAAAATTTTTAGGTTAAAGGAACTCATTTGAAGGACTATGGAAGATTAATCAAAGATGGAGAGTTGGAATGTAAACAGCACAAGACTGTGTTGGTGGATTGTTTTTAATTAAGAATACATATTTTAACAATATTCAAAATGTCTGACAATAATTTCATAGGAGCTTGGTATTTTTGTTTGACAAAGTTCTTCTTGTTTGCTCAAAATTGAAGGTAAACAAAATTGAACAAGCACATTTTTAATTTTTTTGAAAAGCAAGTAAATTGTGTTCAAGTCTTTTGAAGTTTTACAAATTTCAATATGAATTTATTTTTAGTGACTTAACCCTATACATAATGTAACCCTGACATGCCCTAGTTCAGATTATTTTTATCTGACCCCTTTCCTCTACCGGTCCATATGGCCAGCATCCATCTATTGTTTTTCAATTCAGAGTGGTCTAAAGTTTTTTTTTCTTTTTCTAGGATGGCGAATTGCTCAGCCTGATTGATTTTTTTTCAACGTCTCAATTCGACATCGTAAAAAAACCAAGTAAAACTTTTTCTATATCGAATGAGAACAAGACCATTGAATTCAAAACCAAATCAAATGAAGAAATGGCCTTGTGGGTAGCAGCCCTAGAACTAGCCAAGTTAGTCCTTGTGCCTCAACTCATTGACAAGATATTTTCAAGGGCTTTGTAATATAGTGCTTTTCATACGTTTTTATTATTTCAAAACTTTTCTTTTACAACTAAAGAGACAACTTCCACCCGTTCGTTTTGTGGGAAAAAAGCTCAAAAGCACCTCAGCTTCTCATGTGGAATTACAAAGAAGCTACAATTTGCGATGTTTGCCGAAAACTGTTGAAGTTCTCTATATATATATTTTTTTTTCAACTAATTTATTTTCTTTATGAATACTTTATTGGTATATAACCTTTTTTTAACAGAGGTCTTTTCTTCCAAGGCTACAGATGTCCAGGTGCCATATAGATTTTTTTTTTAATTATTAAGTTTTTCAAATTCTGAGTACATCACAAGTCTCTCTTCCTTAATAAAATAAAATAAAATAAAAGAAGAGTGTGCTTGTTTATGTCCACATCTCTTAAACTGTGACACTAACCAGCCGTTTCTGTCATTAACAGAACAGAATTTCAATGTTCATAAAGATTGTATCCCGAAAATTCAAAGCCTTGGTTA
Organism: Erpobdella octoculata; assembly: GCA_963978895.1. Classification (NCBI taxonomy): domain Eukaryota; kingdom Metazoa; phylum Annelida; class Clitellata; order Hirudinida; family Erpobdellidae; genus Erpobdella; species Erpobdella octoculata. The sequence goes on from OZ022246.1 coordinate 22,094,920, forward strand.
GTCTGCTTTTCATACCTTCTAGTCTAATAATACGTTTTTATGCTTAAAATTGTCTTTTGAATTTGAACCTCCTGCCATGAAGCACTTAATTAGTTTACCAGCAATTGTTCAAGAAAAATATAATCTTGCAATATCGGCTATTAATTTGTATTTCTCTTTCGATAAACTGAAATAAGCTGTTGCTATGAATCAGGTTAGGTCAAGTCACTTTTTTAGGAGAGTTTGTGGGCTGGGTCAAACTTTTGTGGCTAGTCAACAAAAGTGGAGCCGTGAACAACTTTAATGCAGACTCATAGCTGATTTTTCAAGATTTAAAAAAAAATAATTTTCTAATTTATATTGCCAGATATGAATTTTAAACATTTTATTTACTTTAGATCTTCCCATACAAAAAGGTAATTTCAAAATTTTTATTTATCGCATAAGAGTTATTATTGTAAAATAACATTATTAAATATTTTTTTATTTAGGCGCTATTCCAGCAAAGGTAAAAAAATTATTGATTTATTTTGTAAGTTTTGTTTTCAAATCAGTTACTTTTGTGTTATTTTTTCACTTTCAAGCAACAAGATCCCTGGTAAGCATCTTTGTTTTTAAATGTGTCGCATTAAATGAATGCTTTTTTAAATAATTTATTCAATTTTTTATTATAATTTTTTTATCTATTTTTCGTTTATTTGTATTTCTAGCATTTTTTCTTGTGATTTATTTTCTATTTTTTAGTGCTTTTGTCATTTGTTTCTCAGTTTTTTTTTAAATCCCTTATATTAATTTCACCATCAGTCCTGATTGCTTGATTGTTTGCTCGCTTGCTTGAATGAATGTTTGCAAACGTTGAAAATGAAAATTAACTAACTTCCCATCATCCAATCAAGCTGAAATTTGAAATATATCTTCGCTCCTCATGACAATGCATTCTATTAAAGTTAAAAAAATATTTAGTTAAAAATAACGATTATCCTTATTTAAAAAAAATAACAAATTAAACACAATTACTAAATAGATGTTTACATGTATATATTCCATAAAATTTGTTTAAAAAAACAATTTTTGCAATAAATGAAAAGCCGGCAAATCCCGAAATATAATGGATTTGTGAAAAAAACCTGGTTTTTACGGCTTACTTGTTTCATCATTAATCAAGGTTTGCAAAGAATATCGAGCGGACAGATGCTAACTTTATACTCAAAGATATGCCAGATGGTACTTTCATGATTCGCAGCAAGGAAGATACGTATGTCATCTGTGTTGTGTAGGTTATGCAGTCGTATTTTATTGATTGGCTTTTGTTGTTTCTTCATTGATTAATTAATTAAGTGTTTATACCAGCAGGCGCTGGTGGTAAATTTTTATGGGTGGTAAGGCATTCGTCTGTTGATCTAAAATTCAACAGTTCGAATCTTGCCGGCATCACCAGAGTCTGCAAGGGGTGTGGGTAGGTGCTTATAAATGGCTGCCTCTGGTTGCTCAGTAAAAATGTGCCGACAAGTTGGATAAAGTGACTCGTGGCTCAGAAGTATAACGGATAATGCAGTATTATTAAACATTGTCAGCCTTTTATTTTTATATAACTTTTCTTTTATTAATTGCTTTATAATTTTCCAGTTATAAAGGAGTGTGGCACATCAAAGTCGAAAGCGTTAAAGGTCAATTGTCGATAGAGAAAGGGAAGGAATTTTCTACTATTCAGGTGTTGATTTTGTTGTTGTAAATATGAAGCATAAGTTTAAATTAAAAATTTGTGCAAGTTCTGTTAGATAAGGATTATAAAATATGCTGATTTGGTCCAGCAAATAGTTAACTCATGTTGAGCTAAAATGCGTGGGAATCATAGGCGTAGAGTTTGGGGGTGACAGGGATCAAATCTTCCCCCCGGGAAAAGTGTCTCCCCCAGAAAAATTAGAAATATTGCATTTTTAATAATTTATGGGTGTACATCTGTATTATTTCCCTGTTCATGTGCAAGCCGGAGAAAGAAGCCAAAGTACAATGAAGGAGACAAGGTTAAATGCTGTTACTTTAATGAGCATTTTAATCGATGACTTCATTAAAATAATAAAATTCAATTGTGCACTTTTGCACTTTTATAGAAATATGTTGTTGAATAACATGTCTGCAACTACTTTTTCTTAAATTTTATTCTAAGCCTCATGGTCAGCGATTTTTAATAGATTCATTTGACAGAAATGTTGGTCCGAGTCTTGCCCCTTGCCCCCCCCCCCGCCCTCCCGGGAAAATATTGGAACTCTACGCCCGTGATGGGAATAAATATAAATAAGTATATGTTTAAATAATAATTATTGCACAATACCCAAAATTATTCTGTGAAATGATTCCTTTGCAGAAGTCTCCATTAAAGATTTATAAATATCTTTTTTTTCAAGGATCTCGTCCAGTTCTATGAAGAAAATTCTTTGGGTCCAGTTTACACACAAGTGAAAACCAAACTACTATTTCCTTACAGAAGCGTTCCAAGTAGTCTTCGATTTTTTTTTAGTTATTAAACGCATTGAGAAAACGTTAAGCAATGAAAATCGTTCGATTTCAAAATAGAAAACGCGAAAGGACGTTTGTGCAGAGCAAAGTGTGACTTTACACCGCCTCCCCTGACGACAAACCAGCTGAAATTCAGAAAAGGCCAGGTTATTGAAATAATCGATAACTCTATTCAGAGTGGCTGGTGCAAAGGAACGCTAAAAGATGAGGTAAACGGATTGAATTCTGTTTTGATTTGTTTTTCTTTTAATAAAATTTAAATGTTTGTTACAGATTGGTCTTTTTCCATTGAATCATGTAGAGTTTTTGGAGGAAAATCGAATCAATTTTTCATAAATGGTTACTGTTTACAAAAAAATAATAATTTGCTGTAACACATTATTAAGCAAACATTGCAGTTGTTTTTTACAACTGCGATTTATCATATATATGTTGAAACTGGAAACTTATTGGTTAAATTAGGATTAAATGGCAATATGTTACAATAGGTTCAGTGGCTTCTATCCCCCCCAAGTGGCCGGGCTCAATTCCTCCCCTATGTAGCTAAGCTTTCCCCCCCTCCTCCAGGTTGCGACCGCCATTATTTTTAGTATTTCACCTTTTATATATATATATATATATATATATATATATATATATATATATATATATATATATATATATATATATATATATATAAGGTGAAATACATATAATTTGAGTTTTAACACACTTTTTTGTTCTTTCTATACACATTTTCCTCAACAATTCGTCTAATTTCGGTATAATACCCAAACACAGAAAAACAACACACGTTAATATTGAAAAAATCTAAATCTAAATTTATTTAATTAAAAGTTTCTTTAGCGGTTTTGATGTTGCAGCAAATCTATCAATGATTTTATCTACAAGAATGTTTTCCAAAATGTCTTTTTCTGAGGCAAGTATTAATAATGAAGAGAACCAATCATCCAACATTGAGGTCCTTAACAATTTTAATGGTTATATAAACGTCCGGGGAACGAACATTATCCGCCGGACGTTCCCCGTGTAACAATTTGCAAAATATAATAAGAACTACTAGACTAAATTTTTAACTATTAACTATAATTATCAGTAAAAAATAGTTTTAATGGAATTTCTGAGATGGAATGGAAAATGTCCTACATTCAATACGGCTGTGTATGTATGTATGTATGTATATATGTTTGTGTAAATGCTAAAACTTTTCGTAACTCTGTAAGTTGGCGCAGAAATCGCAAAACCACAAAAATATGCGTTGATGTTTAAAAATCCGTCTCAATTGTTCAAAATTATTTCTTTTACAATGATAAGGTAAGCTAACCTAGTGCATTTAAAAGCGTGATGCTTTCGACAATGCTCCATCCATTTATCAGATCGAACCAGGTTCCCGCAGGCTAACTCGCAACAACGTAACTTAAACTTGGATTTTTCTCGCGGCATACTCTTTTCTTTAACAAAGTAAACAAATTGTGAACAAGAAGGAGTCAGAAAGAGTCAAGTTTATTTTATATAGCCGTCATCAGTCGTAGAACTTATCAGCATTCATGGGCTTCAGCATAAATTATGTTCCATGTCCATTCGGTTGCGGCTACATCGTGAAGCGTATTAGATGAGCTATATGAAAGATAAGATGGACATTAAATGGTAATTAACGAATCTCGAGTCAACGTTGAGAAGCCACACGACGTCTCACGACTCTCACGTCATTTAGATATATTCTTTAGGTTCAATCGAAATTTCGAAATGGATGGATTTGTAAACTTTTTTCCTTACCCCCTTTTATTTTTTTCTTCCCCCCCTGTTTTTTGCCGGGCGAAGCTGCGCCCGGCTGTATAAGGATAGAAGCCACTGAATAGGTTAGGATGTTTGTTGCTTGTTTTCTCTGTGTTATTGCTCTTTAACAAATGTTACTCAAAATTTATTTCAGTGCTAGTTTGATATTAGCAACTTTAATGATCCGAACATTCGTTTAAGTGTAGCGTGGACACACAATACTCTGGTCGTGTCACCGAACTTGAGTGTTGTCGTATTTTAATTTTGCATTGATTTATGAATCAATTTTTTGTTGTATTCAACTGATTCCACTGGAATCTGGAAAGTTATTATTTGTTGAAATTTTGATTTACAACATCTTTTGACCTTGAAGACATATATTTTTTCTCAATAGTTTATGTTCACACCACATCCCGTGTTTTAAAACTGAAATAGTAGTAGATATGAAATACCAAGGTATAACCTATTTCCTGTCACAAGTCATAATTTATTATAGTTTTCTCTTACTTTATCTGAAATTGAAACTGACTTCGAATCTAACCGTTTGATGGACAAACAATTAGGCCCATCTTCAAACCGAACTTGTTCTTTAATCAGCCGATAAGATTGACGGACACGCTGTTTCAGGTTACAACACTACTAAGTGATTACACCTACCCAAAAATAACAAAAGTAAAGTATTTATCTCAGTGAAAGTTAATCTATTAATTAGGGTAAAGTAAGGTAAAATGACCTTGAGGCAAAGAGAACTTAGCTAGCCTATATTTTTGTATTAACAAAAGCTTTAAGGTTTACTTTGTTGTTGACTACACATGTGATTAAAAGCAATATTGGACAAGATTTTGACAAATAAATTGAAAACAGTTGGAAATGATGTGGTTTTCAATACAAAAACAGGCAGGGTTGATGAATGCTTGTATTCACATTTCACAGGCTGTGAAAGCAGCCTTTCTAGTTACAGATAATTTGAAATATTCAACAGGGGAGAATCCGGACTCTCTTTTTGCTATAAAAAAAACCACGTCATTTAGCTTTTTTTTTTATAATAGTTTATAGCACGTCATGTAGCACTTTATAGGCAGCTACATGGTCAAAACGTCTGGGTTTAACGATTTGCCTAGGGTACAAATTAAAATTTTTACAAAGTCAAATTTATTGCTTAAAATTTTGTGAAATATATTAATATTTAGATTTATAAAGCTATTTTAAAACTAGTTATTATTGTTTTTCTATATTACATATTTCTATATCTATTGTCTTTCATACAAGTAGTTGATAATGTGGCTGATGACAACTTCCTTTTCTAAAACTCGTGGGCATGTTTGCGCCTTGCGGTTTTGGGATCGTGTCTATGATCTAATTATGATTGATTTATTTTAGATCAGCTGGTTTAGGATTGTTAAGTTAATAAATTGTTTGTTCGATTGTGCATCTATTTAATAATTTTTATAGCTGTGCGTTGATGACGTTCTTTTACACATTGAGTGCTTGATCACTTTGATTTTGGTGTATTCGTACTGTCTGAGCCTCAATTGCAATTGTTAATTTAATGTATGAAAAAGAGCAATTCTATGATGATACGTTTGAGAGGTAACATTCATGACCAACTCTTGTATTCGTACACTGAAGAATTTCTCCCAGTAACTCTATTTAAATAATTCAGTTGATTTTTGGCTGTGGGCTGGTAGGAAATCTCACATGCAATTTCTTATTCATGGTGATTTTTGTGATATGGATATAGTTTCCCGGGAAAATTGCAATGATGACTTCTTCACACATTGAGTGACATGATCACTTTGATCTTATGTGTATTCGTACTGTCTGAGCTTTGTTTTTATCTAATAAGTTACTAATAACCCAATCTAATGGTATAAAGGGCAGTTGAATGATGATACTCTTGAGAGGTAACACTTATGACCAACTCATGTATTCGTACACTGACGAATTGCCCGGTTCCCTGCAGATTTCCGATTCATATTTAATTCTGTAGTTATTTAAATCTATACATTTTCAACTTTTTAATGTAGAACCCTTCGAGTTTTTTTCTATTTTTTAAATTTTTTGGTTATATGAATCAATGTTATTTATTTATGAACTATAACTCTGCTTTGTCCTACTCTGGGGGTGGAATGTCCATTCCTCATGCATTGGAATAGATCAGTTTAAGGCTAGATTTTGTAACACATAATCTAATACCTTAACATTCTTTTATGTAGAGCTCCTTATTGTAATTAATTATCTAGTCTCACAAAATTAATGTAAGAAAAGTATCTCATTATTACATTTAAATGTAGCAGATGATTACAGAAAAAGTGACATTTTAACAGAAATCCTAAATCCACCTAAGGCACAAAACTACAAATTAATCACACAGTTTGAACTCACTATTGTAAATGTAAATCATTATTTAACTGAAAATCAAAATAACTCATGGAATGTGAACTAGCTAAAACTGAAATCAATGAACTGTCCCGAAACCTTTATAGGAATGATGTAACGATTGAAACATGAAACAAATATTAATTTTTGACTCCAAGCTTCCCTCAATAAACTCATTATTGCTGAAAGTGATACCTATCTAGCTACTAAGACTATTGGCAGTAACATAAAATGAATGATGCATTGATCAATACCGGTATGTTTAATTTAATACATATTCTAATTATACAAAATGACTGGAATAGTTCTGATCACCTGTGAATCAATAGAAACTAATTGCAAGAATTTGCTATTCAAGTGTAAACATTAAACTCAAATATTCCAAAACAAGACAGAAATATAACATAAGGTAATGGAATGATCAGTGAATCTGAATCACTTCTACAGAAAACCGATGTAAATCCACAAAGACACATTAACCTGCAAGAAATCACCGTAAAACAAACACCACATTTGGCTTGAATCTGGACAGCAAAAAAGTGACTTTCTAAAAAGCGCGGCCCACAATGCTAATTAATGAAGAATAGAAGACTCAATTAACCTAATGATGCAAGTAGAAAAAAAACAAAAGACACAAAAATGCACATCTAGACAGCAGTTATTTTCTCCTGCTTGAGAAGAACTTAGTTGGATTGCTGTCATTCGGGCTGCTTTTCAACGGATATTGATCGACTCATGAGTTGAATGCCTGACATCTATTGGATAAAATAAAAAATATTCTGGTTTATAAATAGTGAGTTGCTCGTTACCCGCCCGTCTTGATTGGCAATCAAAAATGTTATTACACCCAGTGGTTAAAGTATAAAAAGTTAGCCCCGTAACTTTACAGTTTTAAAGGGCTCCAATTATCCTTTGTTGGCTTCTTTTAGAGACAGTAGGACTTTTAATCTCATTCAAATGTCTATCTAATCAATATGAATTTATCACATGGAAATCATATTTCATCTAATAACCTACATTAAGAAAACATGTCTTAGAAAAAGCTTATAATTCAATACATCATAAAAGTTTTTAATTTATTATTAAATTCTGGTTTTTAGCCTAATGTATAAGAACTTGTTGAGCTCTGTTATGTTAAATAGTTTAAGATAGTTCCAGATATTTCAACAATCAAAATAACTCCAAACAACCTTCACTCTCAGATGCTGAGTTTTTTGTAAATAAAACCATTGGTATGCCAAAATCAAAATTTTAAATGCCTCGTAGATGCGATTTAACATATTTAACCACTGACCGCAACTTTTCGGCTATATAAAATTCTATAACTGTTTGCAAGGGTTTTGTGAATTTCCTCAAAGTCTATTTGTTTGTTTTGACCTAATAAATGAATAATGAAACATACCTCTTTGTGAGCTTGCTGTCTCCTTAGGTCCCCTCTGATTAAAACTGCAAGAAAATGTTACTTCTTATAGTTTTTAAAAGTTACACTAAAATTCTTCATTTACCAAGAAAATTTCCACGATAGGTAGATGGTCCAAAATATGTCCAGAAAGACAAGCATGAAAATTAAGCATTAAGGACATAAGTGCAATCAATGTACTATGTGCTGATTACAACAATCACAAATAGAGCAACAAATGAATTTATAAAGGTGGAATGTACTAGATATATATAAATCACTTGAATCTCAATCTACATCTAATCCTCTCCGTTCTTCCCCTTCCTTCATCTTCTACTTATAAATGGTCAGATGGAATTGGTTCAAATTGAAGTGAATTAAATAAGTCAATTCTGATGTTCTACAGAAAACGACTATACCTGTAGGATAATAATGACATTGGGTACCTAACGAAATGCAACAATTTCATACCTGTACCGATAACTCCAACAAAAAGAACAACGGTGATCGTTAAATTCCCAGCTAGCATTCCTCTGTCCATACTTACCGTCATAGCTCTGATGCCCAGTGTCAGTGCAATCCCAAATATCTGAAATGTGGAAGACCTTATAGTTGCTAATTTGCGCAGATACAGAAAAGTAAATAATAATAATTATATCATTATTCCATTGTGGAAAGATTAAAAGCTTTGTTTAAATGAAAACCTGAGCAGATGCATTAAGAAGTCCCGACGAAGTACCTTCGGGTTCCGGGTAAGTCAACTCAGCGGCGTACTCGAAACCAACGGGAAGATAACCGGTCATGAAGAAGCTTCGAATCAATTTTTATTGGTTTGATTTTTATAGGAAAAACAAGTAAAATTCTGGTTCATCAAGCTAATTAGTAAATGAATGTGATGTTAGCTTCATAATAAGTAACGTTAATAAAGAAAAATTTAATATTTTGTTGGTACTGAGCGGTCAAATGTTCAATTGTGATCGCAAAACAACTACTATAACAAGGTCATGATGTAATAATAACCATAAATAATAATAATTCAATGAAACTCACCCTAAAATGAAAGCACATATGAAGACTAGAGTAACATTGACAGTGGGCAGTACTAAAGTGAAAGCGAGCATTCCTAAACAGGACAGCATGTAGATGACGACGGTAGTAATCCTGCGGAAATGTTTTCGATTAGTCATAATTTAAATCTGTCAACATTTTAAAAATAATACAGCAGAATACGAGAATTTGAAACAATCAGTTGCACTAGTGTCTACAATTTGTTGCCTACTTGCAGTGTCGATGTTACCCCACAACTGTGGGCACCAAAATTATAGGAACTCAATCTGTAATAAAGATGTATATTAACCATTGCTACTCTATTTCTATAAATTAAGAGGCTTTAAACATTCTTCCTTGGGACACTGACCATCATTAAGAAAAGTTTCAGGTCATAGACTCTTGTAGAAAAAAATCCGGTACAATTGCCATACTTGTAATCTCAGGGGGTCACTCACACCATAGCCCAGGCACAGCCGACTTGCTCATAATTTTAAATGAAATTGTTTGCATTAAGAAATGTCACTACTAACTTAATGTCAAATGTAATAATGAAATAATTTATATCATATGTGATTTTAAAGACATCAGTGTGCTATCATAAAGTCAAATATCTGCTGGGACTTAATTTATTACAATTATATATAAAAATAAACATCAACAAAACTTGAAGCAGCTATATTTAATCACAAAAAACTTAAAGCTGCGCAGCAAAACCTGAAACCCACTTGAAAAGTTTCGTCTTATCGAGCCAAACTCCGGACACGATGGAACCCAAAACTCCAGACATCACCAAGACGAGTCCAACTTGACCCGGATCGATCTGTTCGGGCTGTATGAAAGTTAATGAAACAATTGAATGAATAGGAATAATTGTCTTAAATGAAAACAAGGAATTCTTGTAAAATAACTTGAATACATAGATAAATTAAATAAATTATTAGTGAATTTATAAAAACATGATTGAATCAAATTAATAGAAAAAATTGAACTATCTATTTGAAATAAATTAAAGTATAAAAAAGCCCACACTAAAATAATACAAGATGATCGGATTCAAGAGAGTCCCGATCGCATAGTAACATCCGACACACACACCTGGAATTTATAAAAATAACATAAAAGTCGGAACTTTGAAAAAAAAACAACTAATATTTTATGAATAAAATATTACACAAGGAAATACAAATTTACTATTCAATAAAATTATTACTGTACATACATATATATGATTATTCTATAAAACTGATTATCGTCATCAAATCGACTTTAAAAAATTGATTTAAAAAAATAATTTTACGAAAAACAACTATTCTATAAAAACGACAATTCTACAAAGAGGAATAAAATGATCATTTTAATTGCTAGGCCAATTATAGATACAAGTAGTTTTGAAAAAGTATAAAAGTAAAATGTTTTTAATTCAAAATTTTTTAAGCCCAATTTTCTTTTCAGAAGTATAAAGATAAAGTATTTTTAATTCAAATCTCTTAAGCTCAATTTACTTTTAAGAAGTGTAAAAATAACATTTTTAATTTGAAGTATAAAGATAAAGTATTTTAAATCAAATCTTTTAAGCTCAATTTACTTTTAAGAAGTATAAAAATAAGATTTTCACTTTGAAACTTTTAAGCTCAATTTACTTTTAAGCAGTATAAAGATAAAAAATTCATAATTCACATTTTTTTAAACTCCAATTTTCTTTGAAGAAGTTCAAATATTAACAAGTTCTTAGAAGAAATAAAGAATGATTTTTGAAATTTTCTTCTAAATAACTCAAAAATAATACAAAAATTGTGAAAGCACGACATAGTTTAGCATAATACAATATAGATACTAATAACATCTCATAATAGAATGTAGATGCGACAGCACGACATTCATACCATAAGTTAAGAGTAGGAGAACAAATGAACAATTTCTAAACAGTCTCGACATGGAAAGAAGATACTGCTCTTCTTCAACATTGGCAGCTTCTTCTGTCAGTGCCTGAGCATAACTGGGAGGCGACGGAGGCTTTTCTGAAAAAACTGATGGAATGACGTTATAATTAGAAAGTTTAGTAAAATTAAATCCATCGTAGCTCCCTTAAAGCAAGGAGTTTACTCGAATTGCTCAGGCTGAGTGCCTCACAAAGTTAATGAACTCCTTTCACTAATCTTAACAAAAAACGTCTACAAACTCCGTTTAGTGAAACATAAGATTGAAAACTCTGTGTATTTAACCATGCAGTTGAACTTCTTAAGTAATGCAGGTAATAAACAAAACAATAAACAATCTCAGAAGATAGTGAACCTAAAAAAAATATGTAGATGAAAAAAAGAGGGAAACTTACAAAATATAACAAGAACAAGAAGAGCAGATGAAATGATGGCCCCTCCGTAGAACAAAATGAAAAGTCGGGAGCCTATGTGATCGATTTCTTGGCTGGTGACAATTCTCTCCGCGGTGTGCGTCGTGACGTTGGAAAACGAGGAGACGTTGGAATGCGACGTCGTTTCGTTCGCGTTGAAATCGAATGTGGGAATTTCGAAGTTGGATACAATCATGGGAGGTATGAGGAACCCGAGGGCACATCCCAGCTGGGGAGGAATTAAAAAAATTATGGCACAAAAATTATTAAAAATACAAATGTCATGTTGAATGTACATACTACATACGTGTAATTCTTATACAGATGTTAAAGTTTGCTCGTTTTCTTTACACGTATCTTATCTCTCGTTGTGTTATCTTACATGTAGAAATATCTCTATGCTGGTTATTATTGTTGTTTTTCAATTAAAATTTTTTAGATTTCAATTGACCTTTTATTCAACTTCTTCTTAATGCTTAAATCAAAGCAGGATCTTAGAAACAATTAAAAAATACTCAAATAAAAAACATTATCATTATTATTATTATTAAAAATATTATACGTAATAAAAATTGAACATAAAACTCTTAAAGAAGTAATATTTAGATTTAAATAAAGTAAAATTATTAAAAATATTATACATAATGAAAACTGCAAGTAATACTCATTAAAAAGTAATATTTAGATTTAAATGAAGCAAACAGATGCTTTGTGACAGACGACTAAACATTTCAGACTCAACGTTTGCAACAAAACCCAAGAGGAAGCTGTCAAACTACTTAATGAGAACAACATCCTGTGATTTAAGTAGACCCAGATTTCGAAGTTCAGCTGTTTCATGAAACGATGAATGTATGAATGTGATGTAAAAAAAAAGGTTTTCAGCTTTTGCAACAAAATCTAAATCAATACAGAAACTTTAAAAAAAAGAATTAAAAAAAATAATTATTTCAAAACTTGACATTCAAATTAATGCAATCAGCTGAGATTGCTTTGTAGTGAATGCTTTCCAAATGGATGAATATCGTAGAAAGTTGTTGTTTCAATTTATCGATTTTCGTAGTAATTAAATATACAGAGCACGAACGTTGATCCGTAATTTAGAGAAGAGGCTTGCACGAAAGTCATTTACGGCTTTCCATAACTACATATTAATCTTGTTTTTATTTATTAGCATAAAATACATTTCGGTTCGTGTAACGCACCTGATTGCCAAAAACTCCGATAGATGTCGCAGTTGACACTTCGTTTGGTCCGAACCAAACTGCCGCTAGTCTCGCAGGAACGCCGAGGATGAACACTTGTGCCGTGGCGCAAACACACTGACCACACATGAGCAAGTAAAACCTTAAAAAACGAGTTCAAATTTTAATTTTTAAATGTGTAAATAAACACTTATTTATTTAACAACAGATAGTTTATAACTCTAGAAGATCTTATAAACTTGAAATGCCAAAACAAACAGATTAATAAGAAAACAATCAATAACAAAGACTAAATCTCAAGTTTCTGAGCTTTAGAGATACCCTAACAAGTGATTATTCAACACAAAATATTTTCATGAATATTCATACATGACAATGAGTCATAAGAGACTTTAGCAAAATAAATATCAACAGGTGACCACATGCTGACTAATAACCTTAACAGCTACATAGAGACAAATAAATGACAAATGGCAGAAAAACAGCAAAACAGTCAAGTTTAGTTAAAAATATGTGACAGGGCCATGCACTGGTTGATTTCCTGACCCTTAGTCTGTTCAAATAATAATAATAATAATAATAATATGGATGATTTATGTAGCACAGAACAATGAAACAAGTCATCACCACTGTACAAAACGTCAACATACCTTAATAAGTCCTCCTTCAGACAAATTGATAAGCTTATTGTTGCTTATATATTATTTTAAGCTAACTTTTTTCTCATTTGTTCAGACAATATAGTGAAATGATAATCATCTAGAAAAATAATTTTATATAAATTTGGGTCAATCGCAGGAGATCCAGAGCAGCTGCTTTCAATCACAAACACACCCATACAAAAAACACGATTTATTTATTTATTTCTGAAAAATCAATATAGGCATACGAATATATTCAGCACAATGAAATGAAACTGAAACAAAAAGAAGAAACATTTAAACTAGAAAATATTTCAAATCAAATATGTAATAATAAGATTAAAAATTACTTTTGCTTTTTAGCAGGAATTATTCGCTGCACGTAACAATACACTCAGAAATTTTTAAACAAGATAAAAAAGATCATTTTTCCAAATAAAAACTAATTTCCATTAAAATATGCAAAATAAAATCTTGAAATTTTGAGTAAATATAATGAATATTAATGAAGATGATTTCATGGTGCTGCATAAACTCGTTCTATCGCACAAGTGATTAGATGAAGCCTGCATACTCAGAAAAAGTTTTAAAAAATTAAAATATAATTAAACATTTGAAAAATTAAAAAATAAATTTTTGAATTATCAATTCTCCCAACTACAGTATTCCATGCACTTTGAACTCACATTGTGTCTCTTCCTTATTGGCTGATATTATTTAATGAAGATTCTATTTTCTCTTTTAATAATTAACTCCAGTCATTAAAAGCATAAATAATTAAAACCGGTTTTCACAACTAATATATAATAATTACTAGTGGGGTAAACTGACGTTGCTTGGGCTACTTAGAGTTTTTTCTGTTGTTCTAGTCTCCCATTTCCATCCCCGCTTGCTCTCCTTCTCGCATCTTCATTTCATGCTCCAGCTCGCACTCTCCCAGCCTATTTGGACTGCTCCGTTTTAACAATTTACAACTTGTGTTTTCAACTTTTCTTTTTTGTGTGAGTTTGTTTTGTTCGATAAAAAATTCAAAACGAGTGAATCGTAAAATACTTTTTTTTTTTTTAAATATTTTATAACTTATTTTTTATGTTTTTTTTGTTAACATCTTAAAATTAATTTTTGGTCCTAACGAGTCTGTGGACCAATTTCAGATTGATTGGATGACAGGAAATGGGTTTGCGTTCAATCAATAAATCAGACAGACAGAGGGATGAAGGAAATATAAAGGAATTAAAAATATATAAAGTTGCTAATTTCTTTCTGATATACTTTTGAGTTGTAAAATGAATTCAATGCTACTCTTAAAACAAATGAAATACAAGTTTGGAAAACGTATGGAATTGTAATTGTTAGTAATTAAATAAATATCATCATCATCATTTACTTCTTTAAATGTTGCTTTTCCATTTTAAGTTAGGGTTGTACAAATAGACAACAACAATAAATTTCTCTGACATTAAAAAATAATTACAAAAAACTGTTTTTGACCTGAAGGTCAAAGATAAGAAAACTTGAGACAAACAAATCCCAACTTTAAAAGCACTTAAAATATTATTTACTCTTTAAGTTATCTGAGCGTAATTCCAAGGCTAAAGTTTTCGATTGGTTTAATTTTTTCAAACTTAATAATAATAATAATAATAATAAATCCAGCTAACCTGTCAGGATCAACTGTACCACACTTGAGCCAGGCACCTAAGGCGTTCAGAGACGTACCAACTACCCCAACAAAATGGAGACCTTTCTTGCTGAGAATCCAGTTAGCAGGAAATATGAAGATCACATAAGCCATCATGTAAACAAGAGATAACATATCTAAAAATATTATCATTATTTTTTTATTGAATCTCATTATGATAATTGAGTCTCCTACTATGCTGATGGTTGAAATTAATTTTTTTTCTTTTTAACTGTGCATATCGAAAACTATATTTCTATAAAGTTGATAAGCTGGTATATTATTTGAATGAAGTGGAATTTCCAGGTATTTAACATAATCTAATATAACATAATTAAGTTTGGAAAGAGAAAAAATTGATTTGTGTCAATAAAATTCAAATTAATAAATAAATGCAACGTGTTTCACACACAAAAATGTTTAAAAAAATACAATAAAATTTCCAGCAATAGACCCGGGGTTAGTAAGTGTAACTTAATTTTAATTATTATTTTAAATATAATTACTTATTCATTTAAAATGCTGCTAACCCAGGGCAACATCTTTGGCAGGTTCATTCTTAGGCAGGCTGGCTTCATAAAAAATGAGTATCTTGTCACCAATGATGTTCAGATGTATCCATTGAAATGAATTGGAAGCAGAATAAAAGGCAAACAAAAACACAATAAACCATCTTTTTTTGTACAATTTCGGTTCAAAACCATCTTCTTGATATTTAACATGAAAAGACGTGGTCGACAGTGACTGAAACGTTTCATCCTTTTTAACTTCAGCTGGAAAGTTATTTTCCACTTCAGCACGGCCTGACTGAAATTCAGAATTCGTGTTTTTATTTGAACTCGCCTCAGCCGCCCCTGCTGTTGTCATTGTCCCGGTCAGAGTAAGATCGATAATTTATGATTCCAAACTCAAACAAATTCTTTCACCACAAAAAAGCGTACGCCGACCACGTAAACATCTGTTCATCGTTTTTTAATGCACTTTATTTTATATATTAGCAAAACGCCGTTATATTAAAATAGGTAAAATAGCCTATCAAATATCAAAGTCTAGCAATCAAAACAAAGTCCAATTAAGCGGTATTCACGGCAACAAATGCTTAATATAATGCAAATCCATAACACTATCATCATTACGCCTCTAGCATACAAAGTGAGCGTGTTTATTAAGCTTAAGAGACGCCAAGCGCGCGAACACAACGCACGGAAAAGTTAACTGAATGAACAAAATATTTTGAAATATTATTATTTTCGATCATCAGATTAGTTTTTAGTTAAAAAGTTAGAATTTAAATAAATAATCTTTTTTTCTAAATTTCTGTTGCACATGTAGATTAATAATAAGATTCAAGATAGCTATTGATTAATCAACAGTATATAACACATCTAATAAATCACCTAGTTATCCTAAGTGGCTTTTAACTTATGTGAACACATTTGCAGGTCAAGTTTTTATACATAAAATCATAGCGGCATTGAAAAAGATCATTACACACGAATATAGTAGGCTTATCATAACTATGAGGTCATAGTCCCCAAGTCGCTACTACTTCTGCCACCGATCAGACTTTTATCACAATGGGCTTGGGCGGGCATAGGGTATGTGTACGAGCTGGAAGGCAGCAGCCCCTTCTCGGATTCTGTCAAAATATACCTGAAAATTGGAACGGGTTGGAAATTTAAACAAAATAGTCTGGAAATTTTTTTTAAATATGTAAAAAAAATAACAATTAAAAGAAAAACCTTTAATTTATTACTTTGGTACTCGACCGTTTCCTCTCTTTGTGTGTTCCTAAAGAAGCAAACTTTTTTGGTTGTTAAAAGTACGAAAGCTTGAACGAGTTGTTCTGTCGACTTTAAGTTTTTTTGATATTTTGTTGTTGAAGTTTAAAGAGAATAAAATTTGTTGAGAAGAAGCAGTCAGTCGTTTTTTTTCTCGAAGGCAGTCTTATTTCAAAACTCAGTAGCCGAAAGGTCTTTCTGAGCTTCGGCTCTCCTTTATACTGTGTTTACCTTTGAAATAAGGGAATAAAAGTATGAAACTACCAGGGAGGGACGGGATACTCAGAGATAAATCTTCCAAAAATTTTCGAAAACTCTATGCACTTTTGCCTCCACAAATAGGTATAGTTGATGAAAGAAGGGGCAGTCGGAGGTACATATCAAGTTATTTACCTCACTTTAAATGCATTTTTTCACACGCAACAGTACGCACGCTCACATTTACAAAAGCACAGAGTCATAATTTAGGAAGCACAGATTTTCAAATGGGCAAATGGCAAGCACCTCCGTGCCTGTGGTACGTTTTTTAGGCCCTCCGTCTACCCCCTGAGTGCCTTTTCTCTATATATGCGTCCTATTTTAATTAACTGTTTTTAATTTATGGAGGGTTCTATTTTTTTTCCTTCATCTATAATTCTATATCGATGGCAAGTATGGCATGATTTTTTCCATCCAGCCTCCAGTACAGTGACAGTCCGACTCTGCGTACTAAAGCCAATGCCTGAACTGAAAAAGTGTCATAAAACTTTAAATTTTAAAATGAAAGTTTTAAAATTTGCGAAATTTTAGAAATTTTTTTTGTAGCAGAAATGATTAAGTTAACGCTTCGCATATCCCTAATACTTCTGCTCTTTGAATTTGTGAGCCTGCGCGCCGAAGAGGCGTGTTTATGTCGTCTAATTTTGAGTTTAAACTTTGTTTGATTCGATTTCGAAGGGCACTGTCAATATCAGCCTATGTTACTTTAATACGCTTGTGAAAAATCATATAAATTGTAAGAATGGATGCTGTACTCAATACTTCCAGAGAGAACTGATATTTTTACGAGTATCTGCGGACCGAGCGTACAAGTTTTGATGAAATAAAAAATCTAAAAGACATTTTTGTACGTTCGAAAATTATTGAAGCTAGCGGTAGAAGTGCATACACCATTGGTTTTAAGCTAATGCAAATCGGGGCCCAATCACTGTCAAATTTGTGACCCAGATCAAACTGAACATTTTTATATTTTTCTTAGATGGTAAAAGAAAATGTGATAATTGTATACTGAAACAAATGTTTATATATCTTCTGTTATGTTTTTTGGATTCGGGGTTGCTCTGACCTGGTGAATAATCCAACCCAGGTGCATGTGAGGACCTGTGAAAAATAATGCACTGGGGCTTATAGTCTTCGAAAAAACAATGTAATGGGGTTAATAATTTAATGATGTTATCCAAATGTTTTTATTCGCAGGTAGAAATCTGAAGAATCTAAAAAAAGATTGAACGGTAAAGAACATGGGAACGTTTGAAGGACATGCTCTTCCAGGATCATTTTTTATTGTATTTGCTGTTTGGTGGGCAGTTCAGATATATCGGAGGTACTTCAAATCTCTTGAGCAAAACATTCAATACCGTTCGTCTGCAACATATCTTCCCGACTTTCTTCCATGCAAAAATATACAATTAGAAGGCATTGTTAAAGTTCTTTGTTCAACTTTGGGTATGGTATTAGAATTTGCCGTTTCTTTTATTGATGGTCATTTTATCCACTATGGAAATGGTCAGCACATCACTATGTATTTCTTTTTCGGCCTCTCTGGAGTGGTTGACATTCTAATGCAACACGGAACACCATTCCCGGAAAATACTGACTATGCCCTTGGGTTGTTGACATTCTTGGTCGAAGATGTTCTCTTCCAATTCCATCTCCACGGTAGAACGGAGTTGGACGTCTTTTTGCATATTCTTCTTCTCTACGTTGTACATGGCTGCGTATTGGTCACCCTGATCGAAATGCTATACAAGACAAGTCCTGTCATCCCTCTGATACGGAGTTTCTTGCTTTTGTTTCAAGGAACCTGGTTTTGGCAGGTGGGATTCATTCTGTATAATCCCATCCCCAACGGCTTAAAGTGGCAAGCAGGCGACCATGGAGAGATGATGCTAGTCACGACCATATTCGCCTGGCATGCGGCAGTCAATTTTATTATTATACTGATTATTGGACTTCTAGTCAGAATGTTCAGTACCAGATGTTGTTCGAACATGAAGATCACTACAGAAGGAGGAAAGTACAACTATTTGAAATTAATATCTGCCAAGGAACAGAAGTTCGACACGGGAGCAAACGATAGCGAGAGTGAAATTGAGTTTTTATCGAAGTTAAATGAAACAAATGTGATGTAACAATTAGGGCAAGATTTCTTCTATTACAATAAAAATGCATTTTGTCTTATATTTCAAATCATTCAGTTTTTGGCGTTACTCACCACAAAAATGACAGAAGAAATACAATTTCTTGTTGACTTCCTAATACAGATACCTGCTTTTGTTTTTCGTTGTATTTTTGAGTTAAAAAAGGTTTATTGTTGAAATGTTAGCGATTACCGCTTATTGTAACAAATATTTCATCCTATGTGTACGATTTATTTTTATTTAAAAAACGGTTTATGTACGTACAATAATGTACACAACTAGTTTGACGAGTACATTCTTAGAATAATTTCACCACGTTTATAATTTATACGCCCTTGTCTCAACTGACTAGAACTCTGTTTCCACAACGTCACAACTAATAATAAATGATGGACAAATTATTTTCTACTTTTTCCTTTTTGATGGGTAAAATGTTGTAAGCGTTTGGGTTTTTAGATTAAATGTATTGTGACGATGTCTACAAGTCGGGCTCTTTGATCTTCAAAGCGAGAGGAATGGCTCTTCTGGTGGACAGACAAAACAGACAAAAAATGGCTTAATAATTTTACATCATAATAATTTTTACATAACAAAAAATACATTTAAAAAACAATGTTTTTCATGCGTCCTAAAAAGTATAAAATAATATTCCTGGCAGAATTTCTGAATAATTTGGTCAAATTATGGTAACTTACCTTATAACAGTTTTTAATTCTTATGCAACGAAAAACGTTGGGCGCATTATTTTTTATAACTTTGTTTTGCTAAAGATTTGATGTAGCCTATATGCGCCCAATGTTTTTCATTGTATATGAATTAGAAACTATTATAAAGTATGTTACCATCGACTTAGTCGGAAAAGGACTCTAAATAAAATAAAAATTGTGACCTAATATAGACGTCGTAACGTATTAAAAACGTTGTAAAATGACGGAATTTTATAGCGCCACCTATCAGGAAAACACGAATTTCTAACATACATATGTATTACTGTACTGTACCTTCAGACATCGGATATTATGTATTTTAATATATCATTAGAATGATATACCATTAGAATGATATATCATTAGAATGATATATCACTAGAATGATATACCATTAGAATGATATATCATTAGAATGATATATCATTAGAATATATCATTTTAATTTTTGCATACATACGAATTTGTTGGAATATACCCCTCTATCCCCATACGAACGCGTACGCAAATCATTCGCTCGAACACACACTCCCTCCCCTTCGGTGCGTACGTAATATATGGATGACCCCTATTGTGTAGTATGCGTTAAGCTGCTTTATTAGACCACTCACTCATTGATTCATCAAGAAGAACCAAACAGCTGTAAAGAATGCAAAGAATAAAGAAAGCACAATTTACATTTTAATCGAAAGAAATTTAGTTAACAAACACCAAAGGCAGAAAAGTAAAAGTTAATAACATCTATCACTGCTTTCAAATGTCCTTATTTAGTCATGATTTTGCACGCATCAAAAGTGACTTGAAAAATGTAGTATTTCAATACAAAATCTATTACGAAAAAAATGATCAAACAAGATAGATTACTCATAACAGTTTGTCACGCAACTGATTAATAAACAGCCTTGAAGGAAAAAAAAAAGTTGTATTAAGTCGACAAAATTATGTTGAATTATGTGAAACAAATGATGTCATATTATGTTGACAAAGTTATGTTGTATTATGTTGACAAAATGTCATATAATGTTGACAAAATTTTGTCGTATTGTGTTGACAAAATGTAATATTATGTTGACAAGATGTCATATTATGTTAACAAAATGAAGTTGTATTATGTTGACAAAATGATGTCATACTATGTTGACAAAAGAAGTTATAATGAGTGGACACAACGATGTTGAATCATGTTGACAAAAGTCATATTATGTTGGAAAAACTGATGACTCAAAAATATCACAAACCAACCAATATCGCAACAAACGCTCAAGAGATAGATGATAAAATTAAAGGCCGTCATCAAACAATATAAGAAAGAAATGAAAACGATGACGATGACGACGATGATGACAACAGTTACCAACTTCAACATGGAATGATGACATTTTCTTTGAGTACTTCAAGTTCATATGAATTAACAAAGGAAAAAAATTAACAACTTATGCTGACAGTACCAGAAACCAGATTACAAACAAGACAAAATAAGCATAGAAAAAACAAAGAGGTTGAGGTGACAGTGTGAGTGAAAGAGATCAAGCCGTCGTCGGCATTTCAAAGAGCAGTACTCGTGTCCGTCAATTGCCACTGCATGACTGAAGCATCTTTTCCTCCAACGGAGATCAAGCGAGTGTCATCGCATAGGAAGTTCACATTGGTCACGTGACTGCTGTGACCTCGATAAGTCAGACCACGACTCTAAAAAATTTTTTTTCAACTTTGTACGAAATATTCAATTTACATTATGAATTTGTATTATTAAAATGGATATTTTTCCAAATCGTATGTTGAGAGGTTTTCTGCTTGTATGCATTTTGATCTCATTCAATTAATTATTCGCTTGAAACTTTGTTGGTGGAAGTTGTTGAATTACAGCATAGTTTAAAACATAAGATTCTAAATAGTTTAAAGTATGGTTTAAACCTCAATTTCTGGATATAAAGAGATGTTGCCAGGGGTTGAGTGAAAAATAACAATATTTTGACATGTATTTTTATCAGCAAATTTTTTTAGCGACATTTGTTGTTAATCAACAATTTCACATTCGTATGAAAATATAAATTAAATATCACCAACCTTTGGTTGAAAACAAGGATATGAGAAAAGAGATACTTTTCCAAAATCATCAGCGCTGGCAAGCAGGTTCTGTTTGTGAGATCTTGTGCAAGCATTTACATCTGTACCGTCTGAACCCTCGGGCCACATTCCTGAAGAAGAACAGTTCAATGTTTTTAAGTAAAGAAAAACGACACAATAGACCCATCCAGAGATTTAGTATTACATACTTAATTATCATGTTAAAAAGAAAAGCTTCTAAAACATAACCAAAGATCAAAGTTTATCATTTTAAAAATAACTAATATAACAAAGAATATTACATCTAATATAACAAAGAATATTACATCTAATATAACAAAGAATATTACAACTAATATAACAAAGAATATTACATCTGGAAAAAATAAACTTACCACAGGCTTCAAAGGAAAGAGTGCAATTGCAAGTCAGCCAATCAACATCTCTCATCGAGGATGGGCTCAAAATGCTGCGTCCAGAATTTACATCCCCTGAAGGATGAAGGAAATTCAATATTTCTTTTTAATAATTAATTCAATATTTCTTTTTAATAATTTATCACCAGAGAATAGAATATTTAATAAAATTATAAGTCTGATTAAACAAATTCTTCAAAAAATATTTTTATCTTAAATAACACTAGAACGATAGAAATAACTGATACGTAAAAAAAAATGTTTTTCCACAGAAACAAGATGAACAAAGTTAAAATGAAAAAAATGAATGGTTGTTAAAAAAACTGTCAATCCAACTATGGCATGGGTGGTGGTAAATTAGGTAACTAGAAGATATTAAATAAAATAAAATCAATAATATGTAATTTATGTTCAACTCATAAGAACATGATTTTCGCTCTTGTAATATATTGATCACTACATATTAACTAGGTTGTTCTCGGACGCCCGTGGCGCCCGTTTATATAGAACGATAAAAATTTGGTAACGAAATCTATAGCTGTGCCATCCCTGCTAACGGTTTCTATAGTAGCAATGCCTGGTCCGCTTGACGACACAAAAATAATTATTTATTTGATTAATAAATAAATAAGAAGAAAAAATTTAAATAATATATATATTTATTTTTTTATTTTTATGTTGTTCTTGAGCTGGCGCCCAAGAACAACAATAAACAACTTGAAATAAATTAAAAAAATTAAATATATATATTAATTAAATTTTTTCTTCTTATTTATTTATTAATTAAATAAATAAATAAAAGAAAGATGTGAATTCTCTCTATCTCTCTCTGTGTCCAAGCACTATTGAACGATAGGAAATAGCGCTATACAAATTTAACTGATTGGTTGATTGATTGTTACCTTGGTGACGGGTGTATAACAGCGTGAATCTAGTTAAAAATTATAAGCATCTTTTTTTATATACAAATAATTTTTATATACTATTTAATTATTAATATATTTAATAACTACTAATAAAAATATTTACTAATAGATATACGACTAATTACGTAAGAAATATGGTTACGGCCTATAGAGCCGTGATGTCTCGTCCAATCACAAAGTGTTTCAGAATGAGTGAGTGACGAGGGCGCTGTTATTATATCTAATGAAATAACCCAATTAATAGACAGCTGTACATTTTAATGCATAAATGAGATTAACATTTCTAAAACTCAATTACATCTCCTACATTACATTAGTTCTTGGTTATATTTAACAATATTTTAAATGCATTAATTTTTTTCTCAGAGTTATTAATTCAGCAATAATTCAGCCTAACAGAAGAGAAGCTCGTAATCTCCAGAGTTGCTCCTCAAGTGGGCACCATCACGTGACCAGTCAACGTGCAATACGAAACTTGTGTGACCCTACGAATAAATTAATTATTTAATCAACAAATAAATGAAATAAATAAATAAATAAATTAATTATTAAATAAACAAATGAATTAATAAATAAATTTTTGAATATGTAAATAAATTAATAAATAAGAAAGTAATGAGTAAATTGGTGCCTAAACAAATAAATGAATCAGTAAATAAGTACCTTAATAAATTAATGAATTAAAAAACAATTATAAAAATCCCAAGTTGCAACGAAATTAGACTGAGTCATTTTATCACCCAATTTCCAATGTCTGCATGTACATATGTATGTAAGTATGTATGTATGTATGTAGGTAAATATGTATGTTATAACTTTGTGTAATGCTGCTAGATGGCACTGCAACCACAAAATATTTAATGACACTAAAAAAAATTTGTCATTGTTGACAGGCAACTTCTAGTTACAATTAACTTTCTTTAAAACAAATCACGCTAACAGTTAGTTTGGTGACTTTATGAAATTTGTATTCTTTCTCAGGAGAGCATTTGTAGATGTAGATTGAATTGTCCCTCGAGCCGCATGCCAGCAAGCTCCCATCTGTGACAAGTCATGCACATTTTAATTAATTTGAAAATTATTGTAACAAAATAATAAATTATTCCATCGCAATAATTTTGACTTTCATAGTAACAATTAAAGATAATTATTATCTCATGGAGAGAGAACAAGCTGAATTTTATACCATTTATAAATTCAATTCCATAAGTATAGTAAAGCTTGAAAACAACTTTACAGACATGAGACAATAAAACAATAACGGAGACATCTAATGCAACAAAAAACCGAAAACAATAAATAATAATAATAATAATAACTCCAACCTGGAGAGAATTGCAAACATTCAATCCTTTCTGCTGCATCAGAATACGAACTGAGAACTTCATGGGTGCTGATGTCCATGACATACCAGCGAGGAGACAATCCAGACACGGCCACAACCTGTCCAGTCGGATGTATTGCGATCGCATGACAGCTTTCCTGAATGATATTATCATTTCTACGCTCAATTTCGATCTTTTTAGTTTGAATTCCCGCGATCGATTACGATCTTGAAGTTCTTGAAAAATTTTAAATTAATTTTACTTTCTAACTAAGAGAATACTAACAGCCATCTCTTTCTGCCAAACGACTCTGTGTGCCAACGAATCCCACATGTAGATTACTTTATCGTAACCGACTGTAACAAACTGGTTCTGACTCGGATGACTGGCCAGGCCCCACAATTCTTCAGCATGGCCCTGCAGCAAAATATTTCAATATAATTAAATATATACGGTAAATCTAAAAAAAATACCATTTAATCCATGCATTTCAAATAGAAAACCTGCACAATGGGCGCAAAGTTGAGTTCAATAGAGCCCTGGAGAATGGCATTCTTTGTGGTTCCCACGATTAGAACACTTCCCATTCCCTCACACAAATGTCTTGCTGGCCCATAAGATAATGGAAGCTAGTGAATGCAAATTTCAAGTTACAATTAAGTTAAATATTTCTTATACTAGGATATCATAGATAAACATAAATTTGATAACAAACCTCGCATTCCTGTCCCATCTTCTTGTACACTCCATCCGCAAATTCCCACTTGATCATTTTCCGATCTTTTCCTCCGCTGATCAACTGACCGTCTTTCAACGTGCACAGAGTAAACAAAGCACCATCGTGGGCACCGAGGATTGCTTGGTGGATCTTGTTTGAGCCTTAAAATATGTACCGTCATTCTAAAGAATTTATAATCAAATACTTTTTATCTATAAATTTATTGTCTTAGATACATTAAATTTTTTTTATAAATATAAATAGCTCTTTCTTAAATAATTTTTATTTATATCTATATCATCTTAGATATATTAAACAATTTTTATAAAACAAAAACTCTTTTTTAAATAATTGTTATTTATATCTATAAGTATAAAATGAAAGTAATACCAAATTAGCATAAATATCTTTAAAAAAGAATTCTAATAAAAAAAAAGAATTTTCATTGGAAACAATCCACAACCTACCTTTCTCCCAAATGCAGATGTTACCGGAAGAATCTCCCGATATAACTTCACCGCTTTCAGCAAACGCCAAACATGTGACAAATTTTGGCTTGTCATGCTTCTGTTTCCAATAAGAAAAACAGACATTGTCTCTTTACTAATATGTTAACGAAACATATATTGTCTCTTTTCTAATATGTTAATGAAACAAACATTTTCTGTTTACTAATATGTTAATGAAATATACCTTGTCTCTTTACTAATATGTTAATGAAACATACAATGTCTGTTTACTAATATTTTAATGAATAACACATCGAGTGCTCACTAATATCTTGACATGTACATTTCATGTGTGCTATTTACTAAAATCTTACAAAAACATTTTAGACTACACGGTGAATTAATTCTATCATATATAAATCATAACATGACTTACATCAAATATGCCAGCTTTCTTACTAAGCACCGATCCATCTAAAGTCCAAAAGGTTATCTGCCCTTTGCCACACAGCACCAGAGAATTCGGTTCACATGGATGGAATTCAGCAAAAAAGACTGGATCTCCAGAACTCTACAAAATAAAATTAATAAAAAAGCTGAATATTTAAATTGTGAAATGGTAATATCAAATGTATTCTAATAGCACTATAATAGTAAAATAAAATAATAATTTGAATAAAAATTAACTTAGAAAAAAAAACAGTTACTTTGTTTTCAGAAATTTTCGTTCCTTTCTCTCCTTTCTGCCAGTCCCACACAGATAAAGAATGCTCATTCCCCTCATCAACAACAGCCAGATAAACTCCTCCATCCTGTCATTATTTCACAACTCAAATTGATGTTTCGAAAAAAAGAAATCGGTGTGATTTCATGACAAAACAACAACAACAAACCACTTTTGAAAAGCTGACGCAAGCCACGGCCCTTTCGAAATCTCCCAATCCGATTATTTTCAAGGTGGTCAAATTTATTGAGCTCCAAATTCTTACGTGAGGCTGCATGTGAAGTGAATTTTAATTTACAATCATTCAACATCCTGGGAGACAACATTATCAGAAAAACGAAAACATTCATTAGCATTCTTTTTTAAAAGTACATTATTTTAACACAACGGAAAAATTACCATAAAATGAATAACTAATTTGAAACAATTTCGAGTTGAAACAAAACATAGACAAATTATTCAAAATCTAGATATATTTATTGAAACATCTCAAACAATGAATATATGTATATATTCATATATATAAAGTTATTTATAGAACAGAATTAGATTGAATGCTTTCTAGCCTTCTTGCCTGTGGGAAACTATGAAACAAAAACATGCTTTGTTACACACCAGCTGTCACTTTCACATGCAAAAAAAAAACACTTAATGATGTTCTGACAAGAACTACAATTATGAAAAAGTCAACAAAAGTTAAATAGCTAATTTCAGAACATCAATCAAAATTGTTTTTTTTTTTTATATTTCTAAGAAATAATTAATTAAATAAATTAAAAATGAAGGCCATAACAGTTGAAATCCTACAACTGAAAGTACAAGGTAGAAGCAACTAATGGAACATTTATAGTTATCGCAATTTATTTTATAAATGCATACACTGAAAAACAACTGATTTCTAAAAAATAAATAAGAAGCACAAGCAACTAACACAACAATATAAACACAAATTCATCTTACTTGTAACATTGGCTTCTCTTGACTGTCGGATTTTTTACTCGGCTGACAAAACAATGACAAATAAGAAGACCAAACACCAAACCATTTTTCAATTTAAACATTTTTCAATTTAAAATAGTAGATAGATAGCTATAGTAGTGAAAAAACATACCCATTTCAAAAAGCCATAAAAAGCAATTCCGATACTTAAGGTAATAAAATTGTTATAAAAAACAATGTGTTTATTGATAATGAAGAAAATTCATCATACACACCTTTCCTTCTGTTTTGTCATGTCCAGCTACCTGGCCTGTTGCTATGGTAACTTTGTCCGGATGAACAGCCAAGCTGAAATAAACAACAGCTACTAATTATTCAACAAACGTGGATATTTATAGAGTGCTACGTACAAAGGTTGATGATAACGGTTATTTACGAACTCCCAAGAGTAACATATCTTGCTGCTCATTTCCGATAACATGGACTACTGGGCAACAAGTGAGAGTTGAAGCATGAACCTTTCACATTCAAAGCCATCACTACTTACTAATTCATGTAACCTAATGCATTACTGCCTAATAAGTATATTTATATTGAATTACAATCAATAAAAAAATACTTAAGAATATTTATGTTTTCCTACATAAAATATGATGCACACATAATTGTCATAGCTAAATACAAAAAAACTTTTGCTGTCACAAAACAAAAAATTGAAACCAAATACCATCTGATATCATCCGTGTGTCCTATATAGTGCCTCTGCGTCTGTTCCTCAATGTTGTACAAAATAGCCACTGCTGCTATGAAGTATACTATTTCTCCAGTTGGAAGAAAGAATATATTAGATCTGGCATCCTTTCCTCTATATCCGTATCTTTAGTATAAAAACAAAAAATCTTGGATGAAAGTTATGCTACGAGAATAAATATTAGTAAACACCACAAAAAAGCGGACTTACACCCATTCAAGAACCAGCTTCTCTTTTGGCAGCTGACTTGGGCAGTTGGCAAGGAAATTTGATCCAAAAGAGGATGGGGCATAAAAGTTCAATGAACGACCTCTCATGTAGAACTTCAGACAGCCCTCAACTGTAAAATACGTTGATAAGTAATCCGTTTGTACTGGTTGGAATTTTTAAACATAACATAATTAAGGGCATTGTACAAAAAACATTCTCTTGATTAAACAAAATGAAAACATTTGCATAATTATACCTGGTTCTTTTTGTGTTATCTCTTTTTCTTTTGCCTTAGTTCTTCAAATAAAATATAATTTCTGTTATTTCTTTATACACGGGTTTTGTAGAATTAAAAGTAATAATACAGTGATGAATATTCAAGCACTAAATAGCAAAGACTTCAATCTTTACAGAAAACATAACTGAAAACATAAATGAAAACATAAAACATAATGCACTGTCCAACTATGAATTCTAACCGACTAATAGCGTTAGAATTCCCACTCGTGGGTGCTTCAAATGCAGGCCACTTTTTCACTTCACTCGTCACTTTCGGCGAAGAAGCAGGAGACACTTGCTTGTTGACTGAACCACGGGGGGTCGTCGACTTTGACGAAGGTAAAGGAGGGACTGTCGCGTGACGAGCTTTTGAACCAGCACTCGGTGCTATAGACATATATACATGCATAAATTAACGTGTCGTAACAAACAAGCCCTCTTCAGTTATTAAAATCTAGAGATGAACCACAAAATGATTTTTTTTGCTTACCTGTATCAATGACAGCAAGCTTTCTCAGAGCTTCGCTCAAACCCGCCTTAAGAAGAACAATATCATCTTCTTGTAGCTGAACTTTTTTCTCGAGTGCTGCTACCCTCTTCTCGAGAATTCCATTATCACAACTGGCAGCTTCATCTTGTTAAAATTAAATAATAAAGTTAAACAAATTAATTAGAAGAAACTAAACGATTAGACTTTGTGACTAAAAGTAAATTAATACATTAAAAGATCAAAAGGTGATAATTTAAGTTGACTGGCTAAACTGGAGTTATTTATTTATTCATAGAACAAGTGAATCTGTTTACAGAAATTTCAAAAAATTAAAAAAAAAACAGTTTTTGAAAAAGGATGAAGAGATGTACAATTAAAAAACTTACAGGTCTGTATTTAACAAACTTAATTAAGAGCTTTTATTAAACTTGTACCTTATTAAAAAATTGTAGCTGAACAAAATGAAAACTTTGTAATTAAAGTATATTCATCTTATAAATTTATTCTGGCATAATATTTTTAAAATGAAACTCTGAACCATTCCATTTCCTTTGTGGCAGACAATAGTTATAGTAGTATAAGTAAAGTCTATTTCTTTAGTCTCTAGTCAGTCTAAGTCTAGTTTAGTCAATCTAGTCAGTCTATTAGTTTAGTCTAGTTAGTCCTAGTCAGTCTAGTCTACTAATCTAAGTCTAGTAGTCTAGTTTAGTCATTAGTCACTTTAGTCTAGTCACTCTAGTCAGTCTAGCTAGCAGTAGTGTCTAGTCCTAGTTTTCTTATTATTGCACTATTAGCAAACTATCATCACTCTTCTCTATCTCTACTCTATATCTATTAATAATTAATTAATATTAAATAGTCTATGATGGACTAATTCTAATTATAGTTTTAAATAATTAACCTATGAATTTATTCTACTCTAATCTTATCAAATTATGTATATCGTAACCCACCCATTGCCAAATGTTTTAAAGACTGCAAAATCCAACAATTAATTACGAGCTCCGTCAGCCACAGACCACCTCAACGTCAAAATAATTATGCTGAGGTTAATGTTTATGTTGAGTTGAGTATTCAGTGTTGCTGAATCGATGGAAGAAAAAAAGCTAAAATCAATACACCCAGTTCAGGACATAGAGCGGAGCGGAATGGAATTTTTTAACAAGACGGTTTAAAAAGCAACAAAAAAGCACAATCGAGGCCCCCTTATTTTGTCGATATAAACTTTTTTCTCTAAATTGCTAGGGGGTAGTCGTGGATACAGAGGGTCCGGATCCCTTTTCGTTGTAAAAATTTACAGGCAGTTGCATGATCCAAAAGCCTAAGCGTAGCAATTTGCCTAAAATACAGAGTAACAGTTGTTATAACTTCCGTCTATCTGTCTATATTGAATTAAAATCGCCCCACTTAAAGTAAATTTAGGTCTTAGACAATGTGATGCTGTTTTACATGAAGATAAAGTCGTTATTTAAATTGTTCAGAATGAATAAATACAGATCTTAAGTTTACTGATATTTTGCTGTAAAATTTGATGAATTATTTAGTAGTGTCATATTCATATTAGATAAAACTGTGTTTAGAAATATTGTTCATCTGCTATAGTTTGTGGGTTTACACAGGTACCTACGTTTTTTTTGCAGTGGATCTAATCATGATTTTATGTTATACCATGCGTTGTAAAAAAAACTTGACTCTAAAGAAGGTCAATAAACTCAACTACCTATCTT
This sequence comes from Erpobdella octoculata, assembly GCA_963978895.1. NCBI lineage: Eukaryota > Metazoa > Annelida > Clitellata > Hirudinida > Erpobdellidae > Erpobdella > Erpobdella octoculata. The sequence goes on from OZ022246.1 coordinate 22,125,805, forward strand.
ATCCTGCTAAAAACAGCTACAGAAATTAAGTTTTTGAATGACTAAATTTGAGCAGATTTGTATATCAAAACCTATACATCCGACACACTAATGACAAAATTTGTCTTACTCACCCCGTTTTGGACCCCCTCCTTTTGCTAATCCGGTATCCGCCCCTGTGCCATGAAGCCTTAATTGGGGATGGCAACAGGCATTGCATGTGCACCGGACGATGTGACAGACGTGCTTAACATCATCCGATGCAAATGTAAGATTGAAACAAAGATTTCACGCTCAAGTACCTGTTTCAAGCACGGATTATCTTATTTTGCTTAATGGAAGAACATCAAAGGTTGTTATTGTGAAAATGTCAAAGTGAGAAATAATCCTACGGATGATGAAGACGGCATTGAAGTTTTAGATCCTGTTTCAGAACCTTTCATTACAGAAGATGATTTGAAATTAAAAATGCAAGTTTTTTCTTGATTATCATATTGTGTTGTAATGTTATGAAACCGCCATATTTTTTATACCCGCCATTTTGTTTTTATCCGACATCTTGTTATTTTTTATTGTTCACCAACAAAAATAGAATACTCAATTATCATTGTTTGAATACTACAATAAATAAAATTATTACTAGCTAACGTTTTCAAATCGCAATTTTTCATTTATCCACCATCTTGGTTTTTTTTCTTTGTTCAACAGTAATATATAAAATACTCAATTGTTTTGCTTTAATTATCATTGTGTTTACAATGTTATAGAACAGCCACCTCTTGTTTCTATCCATCATTTAGTTGTTATCCGCCATTTTGTTTTTATCCGGCATCTTGTTTTTTTTTCATTTTTTTCAATAAAAAAGATAGAATACTTAATTGTTCTGATTTAAAAACTATAATAAATAAAATTATTACTTGTTATCATTGTGTCTTTAATGTTTTCGATGCGCCATCTTTTTTGTATCCGACATCTTTAATTTTTTCGCCCGTTCAAGAGTAACAGATCCAGCACTCAATAATTTTTATTTAAAGACGACAGTATTGTTGCAAATTATGGATTTACACATGGTACTTTTGTCGATTGTATTATTGGATTTGATGTAGTGAACATCTTGGTTTTTATCCTCTCAGAAATTTTCCCCAAACTGGATACGTACGGGGGGAACCTTCTCGTGTTGTTACAGACACCATTACCTAATCGAAACAACTTTTCTTTGACTGTTTCAATTTTTCTGGGGTTTTATTTGTTTCTACCCGTCGACCTTTTTTATACTATGAAGTTCGTCACAACAAATTGACAAAATGTGAGCCTTTACAAGACAAGGCTGTGTGAAACATGAAGGATGAGCACTAGCTTCTCAACTGCAAATCAACCACACAAATTTAGAGACGAATAAAACATACTATATTATACTTTATAGTGGTTTAATATACATTTCTCTGTAAAAATGATATCTGGATGAGTAAAAGAAAAATTTGAATTTAACAAAAAATCTTTGACTTAGAAAATCTAATAAAGAATCAGGCAAAAAAGAAATCATGGAAGAAAGCTTAAGAAAAAAAAAAGATAGTTTATAGCAAGTTATATTGGAAATACAATAATTACATTAAGAAATATAAAGTTTCAAGTAGATAAAATGGAAGTACTCCAATATGTGATCCATTCAAAACAAGATGAAATAATACTCATGACCAAGTAAAAATGATTTTGAAAAACTAAAATAGACCACTAAATGTGCTGAATTAAACTTCAAAGGACATAGTTTAAAGAAACAGGCTTATGTTAAAAATCATTAACAACAGTATTAGTATTAGATCAATTTGAATACAACTGAGATTAGGAATAGGCAGAAACACAAAATAAATTTTCATGAACAGAAAATCTGAGTGGTTAAAATATCAAAAGTAGACTGAATTATGTCATTATAGACTCCAACAAGATTGGTCTTTGTAGTGATGCACAGATAATCATAATAATACTAATGATGATAACGATATTGGTCATAATGATGATTGTGGCACTAGTGATACAGTAAGATCTGCCAATTAACAATTATTTTTCTGACAAATGTTCCTAAACCTAAATTTGAAGTTAATTTTAATTAAAGCCACAATACAAACATCTATTTCATAAATTAAATTTATGTTAAAGTTGAAAATTAAAAACATTTGCATTCATAATAAAATTTAAAAAGGTAATTTAGAAATAATATAAAATTATTTAAACACTTCTGTAGAAAAAACGTAGAAGAATCAATATCAGCATTTGAACTGCTTGAAAATCTGTATAAAAACATAAAAACGTAAAATGAAACAAATATTTTAGTATAATACTTAATTAAAAAAAAACTTTCATCATACTTTAATCTCTGTATCCTCAGAACCCGAGAGAAGAATATCATCGTAAACAGCTACACTTGTAACACTGCCATCATGTCGTTGCAAGGTTTGAACTGGGAGCATCTTTGTAAGGCACCAGAGCTTCAAATAAAACAAGACTTTTTTTTTGGATTGAACTTACTCGATAGAACAAGTATTGCGATAAAAAAAGCTATCAAAAAGTTCAACAGAAATAAGAAAAAATATTTAAATGAAAGTGTTCACCAGCAAGGTGGTATCAGAAGAACCGGTGACGAAAAACTTTTCTGAAGGAGATACATTGAGGGCAGTGGTAATGCCAACGTGTCCGAAGAAATGATGGATCTGCTGGTGGTTTGACACATCGAATAAGTATATGTTCTTGTTGTAAGTTCCTTGCGGGAAAACAAATTCATAGATAAGAATAGACAATAAATGGCATGAAATCCATTTAAGATTCATTCATTCAATAATTTTTATTAAATGTATCAGACTCAAGAGACAAAAAAATACATTTAAAATATTTACCAGCTATAATATAATCTTTCGTAACTGCCAAAGAATACACAGACCCTATTGGCTGTACAATTTTGTTTTTGAGGTCAAACGGATAGAAAGTATTCCACATTTCAATAGCACCGTGATCGCCGCTGTACAAAACATCCTGACAGGTTATTTTTGTCATACGTAAATTAAAAACATTTCAAGCATTAAAAATAAAATATTAAAATTATAGTAATTATTCGACATTAAACATTACAATAGGATTTATGTAAAATATTACAATAAGTAATTATACAACATTTCACATTATATTCTTTAAAAAAAATTTCTTACAGCCGAAAAATTAGTGGCCAATGCTCTGACCCAATGATGGAATTCAGAAATTGTGTGCACAAGCTCCAAAGTTGTACATTTCCATATCTGAACAAATTTAATTAAAATGTTAATTTAAATACAATTTAGTAATTAAAAATTATTCCACAAATTAAAAAAAACCGAATTAATTACGTACTAACTTTTATTAAAAAAAAACCGAATTATTTACGTACTAGCCTTTATATTTTTGTATGAAGAAGAAACAAGCTTATCAGCAAAGCATATTAAAGAAACAATACTTTTATCATGGGCTGCCTAAAATATAAAACAAATTGAGTTATCTATCGTGTTGTGGATCATTTTTTTTATCTTTTTTACATTTTCCCTCCTCCTTTATCCAGGCTGAGGATTGGCTTACAAAAATGAGGTGGAGTTTAAAGCATTTATATTGCACCCATTACTAATAGACAATGAACGCGGTGGTGGTATTATGGTAAAGCAATCGCATGTTGTCCTATAATTATAGACCAGCGGTTCGAATCTCAATGGCGTCACCAGCGTAGCTCCCTTAATCAAGGAGTTTACTCGCATTGCTCAGGTTGAGTGTCTTGCAGAGGTAACTCCTTTCACTAACCTTAGAAAAAAAATATGAAAATCGATGATAGTCAAAGCCAAGAAACATAAAAGAAATAATCAATTAGAAGTAACAAAAATTAAAACATATAAATAATAAGTAAAAGTACTATTTAAAAGTTTTTTTTACATAAGACTAATTAAATTTAAATAATTTTTATTGAGCATAAGACACTATATTTCAACTCACTTTAACCGAAGAACATTCATCTAAAGTAGTCACCTTCCAACATTTAATTTCCCTATCATCACCAGCTGAGTACAAGTGCTCATCATGAATTATTAATGCATTTATCTGGTTTTAGAAAAAAATATTTTTAATATAAAAAATTTTGTTTTGCCAGCTATATAGAACAACCAAGGTTGTGCTGAGAGAACCTTTTTTGTTCCAGCTTTTAGTGTTACCAAGCAGCCTCTTTGTAGCGCATCCAAACTCCACATTTTTATGTTTGCCTCTGAGTCCGAACTAAAAACTGTTCTATTCCGTAATGCAATACTTGTTACACTGCTTTTGTGACACCTTCAAAGTATTTTGAATAACTTCAAAATTACAATAAATTTATTTTATTACAGTAACATTTATAACTGGAAAAATACCGTAATATTTTTATATTAAACCTTTCAAATGCAGATCAACATAAATATTATTTATAAACAAAAACCAATAAAATGCAAATACATCTATAAGAAAATGAACAACTATTAAAATAAAAGCATATATATGCTATGAGTAATACTTAGTTTACAAAAGTCAAGATCGAATATTAAAAATAGAACAAAATAAAAAGTCTATAAAACTCGCTTCATAGTTCCAATACATTTAAACTGAAAAGGCATCACCCAGTATTCTTCGTCTGACAATTTAGTGTGTTGAATAGAAGTATATTTGCCTGTGGACGTAATTAATTTTACTATTTTTAACAAAAATTGACATAAAATGTATGTATATATATATATATATATATATATATATATATATATATATATATATATATATATATATATATATATATATATATATATATATATATATATATATATATATATACATAATGATGTAAAATACAAACTAAGCAATGGATCTGAATAGATTGGAAGAGATTCATATCCTGAACCCTCAATGCCAGAAGGTAATACGGATTTCATGCTTGCAACCTGGCTGAAAAATTAAAAAATAGGAAGAGATGAAACACAGGAACACATCACAAGCAATCGATTACTAATCAACTCCGAAAATAAAAGAAAATCCTCACTTCACTGAAACCATTAGCAATGAAACATTTCTCTCGATTTTGCTAATTCTTTCGGACAGTTCATTAATCTTAACCAAGGAGTTTTTGTGGGCTTCTTTAAGAGTTTTAAGCTGGAAGATTATATGAATAAATTGGTGTTTTATAATGTGTTACAAATATTGAAAAGTTCTATAATATATTTTCTATTTGTTTAAAAAGATTTAAAAGTTTAATCATTTTTTAAAAGTTTATTATTTAATAACCAACAAATCTTTAAAACATCTCAACTACATTTTCAGCAGCAGGAAAACCCTCATACGTCTCTTGAAATTTACAATCTTTTTCATGAACCAAAACAGCAGATTTTAAACCATTGAAGTTGCAACCTTGAATACAAGAAAAAGAAATAAAAAGTTGTATAATCAATTAATGGGATAAAACTCAATAAAATTTAATTAAATAATGTCATAGTCAACAATATAATAACACAACACAACACAACACAACACAACACAACACAACACAACACAACACAACACAACACAACACAACACAACACAACACAACACAACACAACACAATACAATATAATATAACATTTGTGATTTTTAATATAACCATTAAACAGAAATTTGCAGGAATTAAATTGGCATTCATCAAGATGTGAATCAATATCTTTTCTGCGAACTGCTCCACAAAAATTGGAATTATTAGGACAATCAATCCAGGATAGATCACAAGACTCTTCGTGTTTAAGTATTTCACCTATCAAGTGTAAAGTATATTCATAGAATCATTAATTTCTCATTCTCGTTAGTAAAAAAAATGCTAGAACAAAAAATTCATGAAAATATCATTCTTGTATTTTTTGCAAAATATGTAAATCATTCCATTCCTGCAGAACTATAATACTTTTAATAAAATATTGTCTGCTTTGTCAACACACAATTTGCACAAGTATTTATATCTTTGACAAATCTAACTGCCTCTTTGCTGTTTCTAAGGCATATGATTACATAATATAAGCATGAATGATGTACAAAACAAAAAAATAAGTCAACAATGCCAACGATATTTCAAAATGACTTGGCATCCATCCTTTAAGTCTCCTCCTCCCGAGAACCTGCATCTTATCTCTAAATCATTGATTTGATCCTGCAAAACTCTGAAAAATGAGAAATAGCAAATAGTGTCAATGATACAACTGTCCCATAAGTTGACAAGTTTCAACATTACCTATTTGAAACGAGAGCCTTCAAGTCACAAACTGTACTATCCATAGGACATTTTACTGTCCCGAACCCGGATGTTTCACGGATGATACAGGTTTCGCAATATGAGTGGCCGCACTTGACGTTAATGACAGGTTGGAGGTAGAGGAGGCTGCACAACGGGCACGTCAAAAAAATATTCGGTTTCTGCAGAAGTCTTGAATCGACTCTTTCATCGATAGGCGGTCTGCTCCGTTCAATCGAATCTGAATTCATCTTCGTTCTTACCCGACCAATCGCAGTTCAACTCACCTGCAGCTGCTGAGCAGGTTAGGTTGTTAGATTTAGACGTTCTTTGTTTTTGTGTGTAAACAATCAAAATTGATCCGAATCTCTTTTAAATTGCGAAGTGTGTACATCATTAATCTTTTATATATAATTGTCGTTCATTTAGTTTTGTAATTAAATTTGTAGCTATAAATTTTAGCATACCGAACGCCTCGATCAAAATATTCCAAGAAGTCAGAAGTCGAAGTAGAATTTTTTAGTTTTATTATTAGTAGTAAGTAGTAGTACCACCAATTGTGTACTTAACTATTTGACAATTTACAATTAAAATTTTACGTATTTCTGTTTTATTTCTATGAGCTTTATTGCTGGATTGGTTGATCTCTAGTCTCTAGATTTCTATTCTAGGTAAAGCTCTCAAAACGCCTTTTCAAAATGGTAAGTGAAGCAGAATAAAAAAGTTTATAATGCATATTTGGGATTTCAAACTATTTAGTTATTTTAAATAATTTAATAACAGATTTTCATTTGTTGATGTTAAAAGGCCGAAGTCTTTGAAATTTAATATGGGGATAAAGCCTGACTGTTTAGTTTAAGTTTAACAGTTTAAGTAGAACCGTCTGTCTATTTTACTTACCATAAATATGACTATGGGTTGATAACTTACATAATTTACATATCTATTCAAATCATTTTAATAATTTGTGACCCAAAGTCTAGCCCTAGCCCAGTAAGGTTCAGTAATGTCTTAATATTGAAATGATTTTTTCCTTATATTAATTTATTACTATTTTGAAGGCAATGGAACCTCCCAGGATGCCACCACCAGGTATTTTGGAAGACCTAGGTGAGGCGTGTGCTGCTAGCGAAAACCCTTATTGTAAACTGTCCAACTTTGAAATTGAGAAAAAAATTGGTAGGGGACAATTCAGTGTGGTGTACAAAGCAAAGTGCAGAGTAAATGATCAAATGGTTGCTTTAAAGAAAGTCCAAGTTAGTGTTTATTTTTAAAATGATTTTTGTTTTTCGTTGTTGTTGCTTTAATATAAATCTTGTAATTATTTACTTGCTATTTAATTTTATATCTTCTGAAAATGTAGATATTTGAGATGATGGATGCTAAAGCAAGACAGGATTGCATTAAAGAAATTGATCTCTTGAAACATCTTGACCATCCAAACGTCATTCGATACTTGGCATCTTTTGTGGGAGACAACGAACTGAATATTGTTCTTGAGTTGGCAGATGCTGGGGATTTATCCAAAATGATTAAGGTAAGGATTTTTTATCTAACAAATGATACTTTGATAATTTTATCAAGTCTTCAACCATAAGGTTGCTGGTGACTATCCAATCACTGTTGATATGATAATGTGAAACAGATTGTAAGGAGTTAACTAAAATTAACTAGAATTTAAACTGGGTAATAAGAAAAAACAAAATTTAAGCTGCCTTGTTTTTATTCACCTATATATATCTGCCGGCATTGGCTGTCAAAGATTTCAATATAATTTGACAATTGAAACACTTTTGTGGTACATATTTTAAAACCATCCACATTTGAAACAGCATTTCAAAAAGCAGGACAGACTGATACCGGAAAAAACTGTCTGGAAATACTTCACTCAGATATGCAGTGCTCTGGATCACATGCATTCAAAACGAATTATGCACAGAGGTGAATTTATTTCAAATAAATCGATTAAACTTTTTTAAAATTTAATTTTAAAAGATTTTCTTTACAGATCAATAATGAAAAATTCCTATTTCTTGCAGACATCAAACCAGCAAATGTTTTTATAACAGCAGAGGGAGTGGTTAAGCTTGGAGATCTTGGATTAGGAAGATTTTTTAGCTCCAAATCAAACGCTGCACATTCTCTCGGTGAGAAATATTTTTGAGTTTATTTATCAATTTACCTGTTTATTCATTTAATGAAATAAAAATTTATTGTAAATTCTATTTTAAATCCATCAGTTGGCACTCCGTACTACATGTCTCCGGAGAGAATACATGAAAATGGATACAACCTGAAGTCAGATATCTGGTCACTAGGATGCTTGCTTTATGAGGTATGGTTTTGTTAAATTTCTATATTTCTTCTTGTAATATTTTTAGATTTAGATTTTTTTTAAAGCATTGAATACATATGAATACTTAAATTTTGATTTTATGAATGCCGTCCGTATTCCTAATTAGTGTTAACCGCCGTTTCGCAACAAGTTGGTCTTATAACTATATTTTTTACTGTTTTTAATTGCAGTTGCAAGAATTCAGTTTTTAAACTTTAGATAAAATTAAATGCAATAAAATGATATTACTTCATATTTAAAGAGTCTTTATTTTATAATCATTCAAGTAAGAGTGCTGCCATGTTAGTGCAGATAGAAAATAAGCTTTTCAGCTATTAACACGCCCAGATTTGAATGATAGTAACAAACTAGAAGTTCATTTTACCTTTGATGAAAATGAGATGGACATTGACGTTCCTTGTTCGCATGTCTCTCTCTCTAGTTTCTTGAAGGAGTGGATTTGTGGTGTGATTTTAGTTTTACGACAGTTTAACTGATGAGTGCCAATGATACGATCATAACATGAATTTTGTTTTAACATTTGTCATTTTAAAATAGGCTGGACTCATCATTGAGTAGAAAATACTTAAAAAAAAATTGATAATCAGTCAATCAATTATCAGTTCATCTCTAATTGTTTAATTAATGGTTCATTTTTAACCAGTAAATAAGAGAAGGATAACTTTGACTGTATTTTTTTCATTAATTACAGATGGCAGCCTTGCAGTCTCCTTTCTATGGAGAGAAAATGAATTTGTACTCGTTGTGCAAGAAGATTGAACAGTGCGACTATCCGCCTCTACCATCTGACAGATATTCTCAAGAAGTCTGTTTGCTTTCGTTAATGTTTTATTGTATCAATTAATGTATTATTGTATCAATTAGTGTATTATTGTATCAATTAATGTATTATTGTATCAATTATTGTATTATTGTATCAATTAATGTATTATTGTATCAGTTAATGTATCAATTTTAGATTTATTGATGACTAGCTGGGTCGACCGAGTTTTTGTGTGCGGGTTCTTTGGTCATATACCTCCAGCCGATTGGCAGATTTTTTTTTGCATTGTAGACACAAAATACTCCCTGATCATGCTTCTCAAGTATATAAAATTTCAATAAAATTGATTCTAGTGTTTACACTTGATGTTGATACATACATACATTCAATTATATATATATATATATATATATATATATATATATATATATATATATATATATATATATATATATATATATATATATGCTATATATATATGCTGTATATATATACACAATGAATTGTTTATATTTTTTGTTTTAGACGTTTCTGAAACTAATTAATAAAAAATTATTTATATTTCCAGTTGAGAAATTTGATCGACTCCTGCATAAACTCTGACCCGGAACAAAGACCCGACATCAGCTACGTTTACAATGTGGCCAAGCAGTTGTATGCTCGCTGATGACCATTCTCTAACTGATAACAACAAATGTTTAGCATAAATTATTATTACACTGAACTTTTTATTTGTTATTGTGATATACATTGTTTGTATTTAATGGTTTTTATTGGCTGATAGTTGAAACATTGGCCAGAATGTCAAGTCCTGCTGTGTTACATCTCTTTATGAAATAATTTTATCATAATTTTCTGCTGATATATATATATATACATGAGTTTCACACTGATTTTTTTCAATGGGAATATATAATATTCAGAAGAAAATATATTTTTTGTATATTAAGATTACTCATGTAAGAAATAAAAGTGAACATGTTTATTTATAACTTTCAAAAATAGATGTTACACTAATTTCTGAATTTTCGCCATTGTTAAATTGTTTAAAATGTAAGGGTTATTTGATTGAATACAGTGCCACATATAACTATTATATCATCATACTTGAAACTTCACCAATGCACTTAGCAGCACCTGCAGCTTATATTTACAAAGTGACATTATATTTGTATCTCTGTTGCACATTTTTACATTTTTCACATATTGAAATACATTGAATCTTTTTCTTAGTCACTTGGCAAACATTATTTTTCATCTCCGTATTTTATGCGTTTTAGGCACATTTTGTATTATTTGTGTTTTAGCAGATTTGTTGTGTAAACAGTTTTTTTATTTATAGCAAATTAATGTTTTCAAATAATTTAATCATCATCTTGGAAAAAAATGTTTTCTTTCATTTCACCATCTTTCATAGGGTGCCTGAATTTCTCCAAGTCCTTCGTTCCAATGTCCTTTATTTTCAGGTTGTCGCTTTCCAGGATGTAGTTGTTGCCCGTACTGATCGGGTAGTCGGTCTCGTTCCACTGCTGTTTATTGCCCTTTCTCCTGTTGTCGACGGGGGTGCCGATAACGATCGGGAGGCTGACCTCTGTATCTGTTTCGTCGTCGAATTCTATGAGAAATTGAAGAACGTACTGAATGTCGATGAGGGCACATCCGAATAAGTTGGACTCGGGTATGAATGGCGGTATCGGTAGACGTAGGTCGGTCCAGACCCGTTCACCGCCGTATTCGACCTTTAGAGGAAGTCAATATTCGTGGAATTATTCAGTAATTGAACACACAATAAACAATTGAAAAAAAACCAAAAAATTTTATCATTTGACATTTACTAACTGGTAGTGAATCGAGTTTTTTGTTGACGACTTGACTGTATTGGCGACTTTGATTTTTGGCGTGGAAATTACTATTGAGTAGCAGAACCGCCGTTACGGACTTAATGTTGCTCGGATAGTCGTTGTTGATCTGTGCGTTAACGATTATATCCTCTCCTGGAAGATAACCAGTTTTCGATACTTGGAACTCCGCGTTCAGTTTTCCGTTGTTACAAAATATTAGACTACACGAAGATCGCTTCGACAGTTTCACCGCCCTCGGTCGTGACAGTTCTTGATCCTTAGCGAGATCGTAACTTCGCAAGATCAGAAACGGCTCACTCGCGATGGTCGAGCCCAGCCCTATCTGATTCTCGTGTCCTTGCTTGAGAGTGGCTCTTACGACGTATGTTATGCTGCCCATTTTTCCTATGAAAGAAGACGGAAGATTTTCAGGGAGATTGTACGTCAACGGGAAAGAATGGTTTCCCCGTGAAAGCATCGTGGCTTTATCTTCGTCGTAAACTTTTACAGTTTCGTCGACGTAAACCTCTGAAGCTCGCAGGTCGGAGCTGGATTTTCCATGTTCATCGTCAAGTCCTACTGTTGCCTCGCCTCTGATCTGGACCGTGATCGTCTTAATAAACATATCCTCTCCCAGAGTTAAGACAACACTCCCAGACAATGTCTCGCCGGGTTCGTATTGGTATTGCTCGTCAATGTCATGATCCAAGTGGATTTCAAATTTCTTTATTGCTCCAGACATAGCAGGTGTAAATTACCACAAAAAACTGCCCTAGACACAAGAGTTTAGTTATAAAAAAGATATTGGGATACAGTAATTAATTTTTTTAATAAATTTAGTAGTTTTTAAATAAATTGTAAAAGATGTCGACGACACTCTAAACAAACGCACCACTCTTGCGAGACTCGAGCTTTATTTTGACAAAGGTGACACAATCTTTCTGAGTAGCACAAATCCACTCAAGCGTTACCAGCACGCTCCTCCTGACCATAATACAGAGCCACACAGTGAATAAATTTGCTTGAATCTATTCATGGTGACCTGCTTGAGAAATAAAAATCTTTATAATAATTTTATAAAACATCGTGCCGAACAATGACGTTTGATATTACGAGCATTTGTCGTTTACCTGACATTTAAACATAGGACAAATAAAGACGCGACAAATAAACACAGACATTTGAATACGCGACAGATACCTAAACACTGGTCATTTAAACCCAAGAAATGTAATCTAAGTTTTTTAATTGATAACAGACCAAATAGAGTTTTTATTTAAACTGGTCAATGAAAATGATAAGCATACAGTGGCTTCTATCCTTATACAGCCGGGCGCAGCTTCGCCCGGCAAAAAACAGGGGGGGAAGAAAGAAAAAAAAGGGGGTAAGGAAAAAAGTTTAAAAATCCATTCATTTCGAAATTTCGATTGAACCTAAAGAATATATCTAAACGACGTGAAAGTCGTGAGACGTCGTGTGGCTTCTCAACGTTGACTAAAGATTCGTTAATTAACATTTAATGTCCATCTTATCTTTCATATAGCTCATCTAATACGCTTCACGATGTAGCCGCAACCGAATGGACATGGAACATAATTTATGCAGAAGCCCATGAATGCTGATAAGTTCTACGACTGATGACGGCTATATAAAATAAACTTGACTCTTTTTGACTCCTTCTTCTTCACAATTGGTTTACTTTGTTAAAGAAAAGAGTATGCCGCGAGAAAAATTCAAGTTTAAGTTACGTTGTTGCGAGTTAGCCTGCGGGAACCTGGTTCGATCTGATAAATGGATGGAGCATTATCGAAAGCGTCACGCTTTCAAATGTACTAGGTTAGCTTACCTTATCATTGTAAAAGAAATAATTTTGAAAAATTAATAATTGTAAAAAATGGGCCGAACAAAGTTTTGTCAAACCACTTAGAGCGCTTCAGGAATTGTCTGGCTTTCCCGCATTGGACATCTTGTACAAGATATTTGTGTCGCTTGCAATTACAAGCGCTAGTGCCGAGAGAGCAATGAGCAGGGTTCGACTCATTAAGAACCGATTAAGGACCTCAATGTTGCATGATTGGTTCTCTTCATTATTAATACTTGCCTCAGAAAAAGACATTTTGGAAAACATTCCTGTAGATAAAATCATTGATAGATTTGCTGCAACATCAAAACCGCTACAGAAACTTTTAATTAAATAAATTTAGATTTGGATTTATAGTTTTAAATGATTTTTTCAATATTAACGTGTGTTGTTTTTCTGTGTTTGGGTATTATACCGAAATTAGACGAATTGTTGATGAAAATGTGTATAGAAAGAACAAAAAAGTGTGTTAAAACTCAAACTATATATATTTCACCTTATATATATATATATATATATATATATATATATATATATATATATATATATATATATATATATATATATATATATATATATATATATATATATATATATATATATATATATATATATATATATATATATATATATATATATATATATATATATATATATATATATATATATATATATATATATATATATATATTGGAGGAGGGGGGAAAGCTTAGCTACTTAGGGGGGGAATTGAGCCCGGCCACTTGGGGGGGATAGAAGCCACTGTAAGCATATGCATAAAAAAATAAAAATTTGTAAGGCAAAAGTTATTACAGTCGTGAGGGTTGCAGATAGGAGCGTCCCTGGACCAAGCGTGTACTCTACCATTGATATTAACATCTAATAAACTAAAAAAAAAATTTGATGAATTAAAATAATAGTTATACCATGCAGCTATCAATGTATATATAGTTAATTAGTTAATTGGTAAATAAACTAAAATGTAATTTCTGTATTGCCATTAGTCTTTCAAGAAAAATTCTTCCTGACGTGAATTCAGATGGAAAAAATTGGCTGAGGCGGAACTTGGTTTAAACATTGGAAAAAGGCGGTTAAATTACGTTTGCCGTGAGAATTGAGGCTATCAATGGTTATCATTATAGTAGCGTTACTGCTTAGGACAATCCGTTGTTACTCATCTACTTAGCCAAGGTGCTCCCATAAATTACGTTGACATAAAAAATAGTCATTAACTTTGAACATTGAACTATCTTTAGCTACAAGCAAGAAATTACTGATTAGTTTTATGCTTTCAGTCTTGTTGAACACTCATAATATGAACCATCTTCATCTTACAATATCTGGATATTTAAAAATGTTGTACGTATACTCCGAGAGCAGGTAGGAGGCGAGAAATAGGCAGTGACAGATTTGTTTTTATTAACGGAAACTTCCTTTCCGAATGACGTTGTATATTTCTGGTGCGTATTATGCCATTTCTTATGTGTCGCAGTGATCTATCTGTCTCGGGGATATCTCAGGTTCACGCGAAGATGCTAAATGTTTTTGTCGAGTCTTTCATGAAATGTTGTTTTATACTAGCTGGGATACCCCGTCCCCCGGCGTTGCTCGGATTTTTGTGTGTCGGTTTTTTCGGCCATTAAACGCCAACCGATTGGAAGATTTTTTTTGTAGCGTGGACAAAACACCCTCCCTGGGGCGCCCCTCGAAGGAATCAAATTCCAAAAAAATCGGTTCAGGTGCCTAAATTTTATGCCGATAGTTACAAACAAACAAACATTTACTTGTATGTATTTGATATTCACTTTGAACTGATTGTGAATTCTTGATTTTAAAATTAGAGAAAATAAACAAACAAAAAAGTAGTAGTGGTAGAAGTAGTAGTAGTAGCAGTAGTAGCAGTAGTAGCAGTAGCAGTAGCAGTAGCAATAGCAGTGCTAATAGCAGTAGCAGTGTCAATTCAAAATTTGCACTAAAAACCAAATAATTATAGAGTTAAACGTTTATTAAGACGAAACAAACAAATTGAAAGGTAACAACTTTCCGACGCTTACCAAAATATTAACAAGAAAATCTTAGCAAAAAAATGTAAGTAAAAAAAAAATAACCTTTTAAAAACATCCACCACAACATGACACGCCTGTTCTTTTTCGATGTACAAATTATACGATAATAAAATTGAATTCAGAAGCTGGACTAGCGGATGGAAAACAGCGCTCGCGCTGCATGCGTTTACAAAAAAGGTCAATGCTAATTTTAATGAACACGGTCGGGTGAGATTCAAATGAAATCTTCTTTTGAAAAAAAATGTATTTATTACATTTGATCATATATTCTTCTCTATCTGTCCTGGTCCACACACTGTGCCGAGAGTTTCAGCAGCGTTCTGTTCCGTTCTCGAGTAGAAGGAGTTTTCTTAACTTTTTGGCCACCACCGGTGTCCAGAAGATTGCCACGCTGTCCTTGTCGAGTATCAAACCCATGCGATTGATCTTCGTCGTCTGATCTTTCTGACCGATGAGCAAATAAGATTTCCCGACTTTCAACTTGGGACATTTGCATTTATTATCGTTGACGACACGAGTGAGCAGGATTTCCTCGCTTCTGGAGTGCAATCTGTTCCTGTGATTGGAAGGTTTTTTGTACGTCGTTTGTACGCGTATCTTGTACTTGTTCCATTCTTTAGATAATTCGTGAGACATTATTTCAACCAGAACAACTGAGATGTTTAAAGGAAATGGTCAGCGCAATAAAAATTAAAAAAGAAATTGATTGATTAATTCAATTTATTAACCTGTTTCTTTACGACAGACGTGGTTGATATTCTTGAATGGAATCTTTCTCAAACAGGTACTGCAACCTGAAACGACAATAAAATTATAACGAGGAAACTACATTTCGGATAAAATAATAACAATTAAATTTTAGAGTCAGAGAAGCATGTGTAATGTTTACCTCTTTCATTCTTCAGAGTAGTTCCTTCTGAAAACGAACAAACATAAAATTCAATGCAAAGTAAATTAAGTAAAAAACCTTGGGGTAAAGGAATATAAACTATAATATAAAAAATGAATCAATATGAAAATAACTGTTACCGCTGCTTAATGACATGGTGTCTTGAATTTCTAAAAAAAAAAAAACAAAATAATAATTATCAGCAAAACATTTAAAGTGATTTTCAAATAAACACACTATAAGCACAGACACTGAAATGCAACTTCTTTAATGAGTTACATTCATTCTTCTGAAACAGATGTGGAACATCAATAGCAACATGAAATAAACACCGAATCTCATAATGACCCAAACAAGTTCTTGTTTACACTACATCGCTGCTCACACCGAAACCTGGTTTGTAATCTTCCACTATTTGGTCAATTAATCAATCAACGAATCATTCAAGGTTCGCCATTGTTAAGAGCTTCGAATATACAGCGTTAACCCTTTAATTGAAAACACACGCCCCACTGCAAATAGGCTAATGGAAATAATAATTAACAACTGGTGAAGTCACCAAGTAAACCGACTTAAACTTCCCCGAACCATGAAATTAGGATATTACAAACTCATTCCGAGAAATACGAATGATTTCAAAGTGATTGCGGCGAATTTGAGCAAATTTCGTTTGTGCATGCGTATAACATTCAATTATCCAGTGCATACGGAATCAGCAGTTTATTCAATTGAAATGTGTGTGTTTCCGTGTCCAGATGTCCAGATGTCCTAAGCTGTCGACTGCTGGGGGAGGGGGGGCGGGGGCTTCGATTCCACGTGATTGTTTCCTGAGTGGCTCGCCTTAGTAGTAATCATCGAAATCTCATTCCTCCAGCATGTTGTCATACAACTCTTTATCCATCTGGCAAGTAACGACCAACTGTGACACAATGTAAGCCACATTCCCAAACGAAATGCCAAACAAATGTTGCACACTCGTCGAAGAATTATTGGAAGGTTTTTTTTGTTATCATCACGTTTCACTTAAACCGGAAATTTTAAATTATTAATCAACAACAAGTTACAAGCCATTGACAGACCAGTTAAACAAGTATATATATATATATATATATATATATATATATATATATATATATATATATATATATATATATATATATATATATATATATATATATATATATATATATATATATATATATATATATATATATATATATATATATATATATATATATATATATATTTTCAGTTAAACACTTATGCAACTTGGACTCACTTCTTGCATGCATAGTTACAGTGTTATTTTGTAGAAGAATTTAAAGAAGTTTTTTTTAGCAAACAATCTTAAATTGATAATAAATGTATAATTATACCACGCAAGATAAAAAAAAACATTGTGCATCTTAATTTAAAAGAAACATCATTAACAAATTGCCGGGGTTGGATGAACCATCCAGGGAGGTGGGGGGGACTCCAGGGTATCACAAATTAGACAAACGGAATAGTAAGAGCGTTCCATTCACGTTCCATACATATCTTCTTACAACAGGCAAGGAGAAGTCAAAATTGTAAAAATAAAAATTGAAATTTGCTGAACTCAGGACTTCTCCGAGGCAGATAAGTATGATTTGTTTTCATTAACATATTATGCTGCTAATAGATAAATATTTCTTCATTAAAATAATTTGTTAATAAATAAATACATATGTTTTAAATTAACATATAGTAATAACAATAATAACAACTATAATAATAAATAAATACATCTTCATTAACATGCCTTAATGAATACATATTACGAAAGAAATATTTATTCATTAAGAAGTTTTTTTATAGACACGCGGTGGGTTGTAATTTAATTAATTTAATGACCGTAGAACCAGTGGAATGTTCCGTCGCCGAAGTAGGATACGCCCTCGATCGAGAATCAATTTCATCGTATTTGTTTCCACATAACCTCATTATAATAGTTTATTCTATGGAGGTAGCATCATATCGAGAAGATACAAAGAAATCGTCAACGCAAAATATAGCGAATAGATTAAACAACATTTAAAATAAATAGATAAATAATAATGTAAATTATTTATTCGAAATAATAAAAAAAATTTAGTTTCCAACAAAATTTTCGATAAAGCTAAAAAAAATGAGCCCCAACAAATTTAAAATTTGAACTCACTTATACATGGCTCCAAGGTGGAGCGAGACTGCTGATAACCTGGAGCACACCTATTGCAGGTGAGCCCGGTCACACCTGGCCTGCACGTGCACTGACCTGTCGCCTGGTCACATGACTTTCCCAACGAGCCAACGGGGTGACACATGCACTCTTTAGTCAAAAATAATAAGAAAAAAAAATATATGAAGCGACATCTTTGAAGAATCGATGTGATTAATAATTAAAATTCGTAATGAAATAATCAAATTAAATTGGTCGAATTCAATGCAGATGGTGTAGAAATATTCGATATTTGCTTCTGGAGGCAAACTGAACGACAGCTTAACAGATTACTCAATCTTTCATTGTAACCGAATTAATGGAAAATAATGAAGGAACGATTATTCAATCAAAGATTTTGCCATAGGGTTTGCATCGGTATTATTACTATTATTATACCAACCAATTGTGGAACGAAGTTTTCGTTGTGATGATGGAAAACAGACTTACAAACGTTTATTAATTTAAATCTCATCTCCTCATGCAGGTTCAATTTTTATTAAACCAAATCTAGGAGGAACGAAATCTAATTCATTAATCACTCTTTCTTTTATAGGGATTCATGTTTTTTTTAGTAATTTTTTACTCATTTTAGAAACTTTTATATAAATATATAAAAATTTCCAATAAACATGTTTTTGCATCTTCCTATAAAATAAGAAAATAAGAAACTTTTTCATTTCCTGGTCATGCTGTACACAAATTTTATTTGACTAATTTTTCAGAAGTTTTTCTTCTCTTCTCTTTTACGTAGAAGCCATCAAAGGCTTGTAGAGTTCATTTTAAGTGTAAACGTAAGTTAATTAAACATCTAATTCGTATTCCTATCCTAACTAATTTCAATACCAAACCGGGAAAGAACAATGCGCTCCCATTTCAGCTGCTCGATTAAACGCAGTAAACTTTTTTTGGCCAACGAGATATTATTATTATCATTATTATTACCATTATTACCATTATTATTATTATTATTATTATTATCATTATTCATTATTATTATTATTGGTGTTAAAAGTGTTTATGTGAAATTTGAACTCTCCCTTTCGCACGTTCACAACCGCGAAGCAATTTGTTTTTAGATTTAGAAGCACTGAAAGTTTATTGAAAAATATTGCAGATGTTCGAACTTTCAGCATTTAAGAAACAGCACAAGGGAGTGGAGAAAAGAAGAGAGAACGAGAGAAAAAGAGAGAGAGAGGAGAAAAAGAGAGAGAGAGAGAGAAAAAGAGAGAGAGAGAGAGAGAGAGATAGAAAAGGAAAGAAGCGGAGTTTGAGATTACAGCACTAAATTGCGCGCCATTCTAGACAAGCAACACAATTGAGGTGGACTACTATTATTATTATTAAATTAATCATAAATGATTTATCGCACGTGTTCATTTCTTTAATCAAGCGCAACGATCCTTCAACTCTCGTATCTTATTGATTTTCTGCTCAATTTGAAGATTTTCTATCCATCACGATTAGATTTCAATTTATCAGACAAATGACCTTTCATACTACAAATAACTCAATTATAAATAATTTTAAAATTAATGGGGCAAGGCGAACGTCTATCTATTCTAATCAAACACTGGTACGAGCGTTACAATTGTTTAATATAATAATTCCTTGACAAACTTTTGATCTTACACTGCCTTTTACGGTAAGAGGCTCAACACACCGACCAAAGAACTTTGATTGACAACTAAAAAATGCTTTAAATTATTATTTTAAATTAACTAACGATTTGAGTCTATAAAATAGATTAGAAATTACAGCGAAGCGGAAAAGTTTTACAAATAATAAAATTCTCCTTCTCCCTCTCCTATTTTCTCTCTTCCACCCCTCTCTCTCTCTCTTCCACCCCCTCTCTCTCTCTCTTCCTCTTCTTCCGTACCTCCCTTTCTCTCTTTTTTTGCATCCATCTCTCGTTCCTCGTCACCTTTGAACTTTAGTCAAAAAATTACGGCTTTCAAACAGTTCCTTCCCACGCACCATACATCCCTTTGATTTTAACATCTGACCAAATCATTGGCAGATTGGATTTAAACATTCTGGTCATCGAATGTTACGAAATATTTAATAACAATAATAAAGAAATTCTTACCTTTGCAGATCTTCCTGTGTGACAAAGGTTTAGAGGGGTCCCTGTAAAAGTTTCGCTTGCAGAGATGACAGAATCTTCCTTCGGTATTGTGTCTGCACCCGACACACACACCACCCGACAACGAGTCGGATTGCCTGTACAGTTCCATGTTGAAGCGACACTTGGTCGAGTGTCCGTTGCATTTACAAGCTGGAATGAAAAGAATTGACAGATGTCAGCTTAATTTTTATCATGTCGCTATGTGGCTACCACCGCTGATATTTTCACGGTCGCTACTTGCTACAATCTTATGTGTTCACCAGTTAACAATTACCAGTTGAGACCAGTTCACTATTACCGTGTTCACGATCACATTGTATTTGTATACAATGATATATTAATTATATCATTAATATGTTCACTATCACCACGTTCACTATCCCAATACATTTATCATCTCCACAATCACCATCATTATGTTCACAATTCCCATTTTCATTATCACCTTTTTTTAAACTCAACAATACACTTTTCTACTTCATTTCGTTTCCTATAGTTTTTCAATTACGTCGTTTTACAAAAAATCATTATTATTATCATCATCATCACCATCACCATAACCATCACCACCACCATCAACACCACCATCACCACCACCACCAGCACCACCATCACCATCACCATCATCATCATCGTCGTCGTCGTCGTCGTCGTCGACATCATCATCGGCATCGCCGTCAATAGACATTGTTTATTTAATTGTCAGTTCGTTTTCTCGAATTTGATTCGTGTGTGTTCCCAACGAGCGTGTGTGTGTGTGTGTGTGTGTGTGTGCGTGTGTCGAGAAATCTTGATTCTTCGAAGTATGTTTCAGGACCTTTTCTTTCTCTCCGGTAGAAAAATAAATCTCAAGATTTTCCTCTCTCCATCCATAACATCACCTGATACTCTCGAACTCATTAATTCTCTTTTCGCGCGCGAACTCAACTCGAGTAGCACCGGGTCTGAGTACGGGATCCGTTCAATTTACTGGCTCAAACCGTTGTGTGGTTTTTTTTTGTGCGCTTGCAAGATTCCGAAAGAAGATTAAAACAAAGCGTGGTGTTAATTGAGCGAGCGAGAAAGAAACGTTTAGTCGGATCTGGAGACTCCGTCGACGAGTGCAAGAAACGAAGGTTGCGATTCTTCTCTGTCTGTATGTCTGTCTGTATGTATGTTTGCTTGTCAAGGGGCGCAACCAGCAAAAAATGCAGGGGGGCTCAAGTTTAAAAAAGAGAAGATAGCCCGCCTCCGGCAAAAAATATTTATGACTATCTTCAGTCTGCAGTCTTTTTTTTGTAATCTTTAATAATTTTTTATTAATGATAGAAAGGAAAGGCTGCAAACTGAGGATAGTCAAACTCAGTCTCAAACCAGTTAAAGCAAATGTTAAAAAAATAAGTTTATGATATGTTTGAAATTGTAATATGATATGATTGATATATATTCTAAACTATGTAAAAAGTTAGGTTTATGATATGCTGCCATGCACCCCCACCCAATGAAAAACTCATCATATTTGGAAAAATTGCAGGGCCCTCCGGTTTGGCTTGCGCCCCCTGCTCCCCCTAATTGCGCCCCTATGCTTGTTTGTCAATGAGTTTTGTTGTGTATGTGTGGGTGCATGCATGTGTTTTACAAGAATATTCGATACTTCTACGTTCGAATTGTGTTTGCCCAGATGTGGACCGCAAACAAGCCAAACAGATCTTCAAATCGTGTGTTGTTTCAAAGGCTTACTTACTTACTTCTCACAGCATCTGAACTTGTTGAAGTCAGTTATTATTATTATTAATCCGAGAGTCGAGATTCCATTCAGCTCGCGAAAAGCCGCAAATTGCCGGCACCGACAAATTGGGACAGATTAAAAGATTCCAATTGCACAACGGCTGCCATTTTTAATTAAAACACCCAAGTTGAAGGTCATATGAATTAGAAGATGTGCGACCATAATTTTATAATCTATAATTGATTAAAAAATGACGTCACCGCACAGCTGGAGTCTCGCACATGCGTGCGTGTGGCATGCACATTTGCACGTGGGCTTACTTATAGAATATCTACTTTATCTATATAAATATTTGTACACATTTTATATTAGAAATACAAAAATAATAACATTTATATTGAATGAATAAAAATTCATCTAATTAACATATGGATCGATACTTTAGCGAAGGTTGCTAAAAAAGTAAACTAGTCCAGGAACAAAACAAAAAAAATTAACATTAGATTGACCCAGTGAGCGTGTGGCATTGTTTATGTAAAACTTCTGTAATTAACGATGTGAACATTGTTGACCCGCCGCGAATGAACCGTGCAAATCTATAGCGCTTTAACTGCGACACGCTTTAACGAACATCGAACTCGAAATAAAAAAAAAAAAAAATAGGAATCTTACAACTCACCGACGCATTCGTTGGCATCTTGCTGGGTGGCTCTGGCCCACGGTCGATCCACGTAGAACGGCTTGCAACGGTCGCAGTCGACGCCGTCGGTGTTGTGCTTGCACTTGCAGGTCAGTCGGTGATTGTCGTTTCTGTTCTGTACACACTCGGAGGCATGCCCGTTGCACTTGCATCGAGCACCGATGGCGAAATCGGACATCGAGTAGAAAGAAGTTTGGCGTTTTTCTATCGGCTGCCACGGCTGACCGTCTTCGTGATCGAGCGAGTTTGATATCGAACTGGTGCGGGAGGATCTGAGATTGCGGGAGGATGAGCTGGAGCGTTTCTGAATCGCGTTCGAGTCTAACGATGAAATCGGATTGGAAGAAGTAGGTTTGACGAAAACGATACGGATGTCAGTTGCAGTTTGCCAGTCTTGAAGGATGGGACTTGAGTCGAAATCTGCAGCTGAAGGCCTACCTTCCAGAGTACTGAATGCTACTCTCGTCTGCTGGGAAGATGTCAAGTGATTCTGTTGACTGTATGCCTCACTGCACAGAGCTTCTTGCTCGTTCGACTTCGACGCCTGACCTTTCGGCAGCCTGTTAAACGTCTGCATGCACTGGCTGGAATAGAATTGAAACGGAAACCATGTTTTACCGTAATCAGAGCTCTTGTAGATGGCCAGAGAATCAGGCCTGGACCAGCAAAACTGGAGACTGACATACGTCACTTCAAATTTTTTCCCCAAACTCAATGTCAGTGTTACGTGCGTTGAGTTCGAAGTAACGTCTTCGGGGTTTTCAATCGGCGAAGAAACCCAGCAGGTGATGTTGTTAGAGTTATGGAGGTCAGTGAGGTGAGACGTGGGATAGGAGGTGAGGGGGTTCGAACTGTCACAAGTGAAACAGGAAGCTCGATTGAGCTGCTGTCTGGGCGGCTGCGGGTGATGGCGATGCCTCCTGTGTAAAATTTGTTTGTGATCTTTCCTGTTTTCAGCCGAGAGTGGCAAGCTCGATGAAGTACAGTGCGTCGACGGCTGAGATCCGCACGTCCTTGAAGCTTGGACTCGACGGCCGAACGCTGCGTTGACGAATTCTGGAAGACATTTCTTGGCCGATCCGTCCTGGGAGTAACAAGGATCCCCGTCGCGGTCGGCTGAATCGAGAATTTCACTCGAATGAGAATTTCCGACGATCGCCAGGAAACAAATAAAAAATCCAACGAAAAACATTTTGTTAAATCCAAATATCATTTTATCTTGTTGCTTCTCCGGGGATTCTAAAACATGACACATCTATCAATTACAAACATACACACAAGTGAACAAAAATTTATAGTTCGCAAACAACCCGTGCTAACCGTCATCGGTGTTTTTATAGCGACTTTCGATTACAATGCACAATCGAAAATTCCATCGAAAGAAGCCACCACTCGTATTTCAGCGTTCTATTCTATAAGCAGCAGACTTACAAAACCTACTTAAAACGATTTTATTGTTCAAACAATCAAAGCCTTCTGAAATAATTTTTAATCCTCTCTTTAATCCACGACTGTCCGCTCTACAGGTATGCCGGTCTGCAAGAAAGTTCGCACTTTCAACTCAAACAGACCACCCGATCTTTTTTCTACTCTCTTTTTTTTATATCTATCGTTGATTTGCATGCAACACTCGCCAAAGCATCGTGCATATATTTAATTCCCGCACAGTATCCACGTGTAGTAGAGCATCTTCAAAGTTTCATTACGTGTGAAATCGCTAAATACTTCTTTCCTTACATCTTTACATCGCCACTGTTGTTGCGTAACTTAATCTCGACGAGAGACAAATTCCCAGACTTCCCGCTTTTCTGCGAGCTTTTGATGCTTTATAGAAAAACTGATAACACAGAGACGCGCAAGCAAGTTACAACAATGTTACTAATTATTACTAATTAACAAGTGAATGAACAAAAAGAAGATACGTAACTAACATCTTACCAGAGAATTTCAAGCGAATCTTGCCAAGGACTTGAGGCGGTGACAGACAGAAGTAAAGGGAAGCTTCATCTGCATTTATACAAGATGTTTTTGCATAGCATCCTCCCTCTTTTTGCTTCCGTCCTACTAGACGGGAAGATCTGATGAATGCCAAATTCAACTTATTATTCAAATCAATCCGAAACGGAAAGATGAGTCAGAAAGAAGTGAGTCATCTTGAATGACGACGACACAGTGTGACGCAGCAGCTTCGTTATAGTTAGTTAGTTTAATATTTTTTATTGGTTTTATGAAAAAAATACGTGGCGAGATTCACCTAGAGACCATGGAAGTTGGAAGTGCATTGCATATAATGAAAGGACTAACTACTAATTTTTTTTAGATTTAAATTGATGACATTAATGTTGAATGGAATGTTCACTACAGGAATCTATTTGCTGTCAGCTGTTCCATTCTAGCAGATCCGTTCAATTGAATTTACTTTTCCACGTTCTTTCCAGGCGCTGCATCCAGAGAGGCATTCTATAATACCTCCTTTAACTTGTCGGTCTGCTTGTCGTGGTCGCTGAACACGGAAAGTAAGTGATCAATCACTTTTTCTGTTGCATATATATATACTTATATTTATTTTTTGCCTGGGGTTTTGAATTATTCAAGCTCAGATTTCTGTTGAAAACAATCTATTATAATTATAATGTAACGTACAATGTTGTTTTTAATCAGATGCGACTTCAAAACTACTGTAATTGATGGACAAACTTTTCTTCATTCTTCATCAAAGCGACCCAAAACTGCCGATACTTTATTTTAGAAAAGCTACAACAAAAACTCGATATTTAAACTTTTTTGTTCTGGCTGCAAAGATTCCAAAATGAGCAGACAAGCAGAGCAAACAAGATCAAGCCAAAATGAACTTACTAATAATTTTATTTGATTTATTTCTATTCAGCCTCGACACACAGTCCACGGTAGGGTGCACAAATCTAGGGTGAACAAATCGGCCCGTTTCATAAGTCAAAATTCCAGGAGCGGCCCAGCCCGTTTATTCAGGCCTAAAATCCCTGTACTTGGAAAAAATCTTGCTCCAGCCCGGTCCGTTTAAAAACTCTTTCTTTACCCGCGGGGGTATATACCCGTTACCTGTCAATTATTTAACTTTAACCCTGGGATTTATCTAGACTTTTTTGTCAAGGGGGAGTAAAAATATTCGCGGGTTAAAATTGACAATAATGACACTAAAAAGAAATTCTGACGGAAAGTTAGGTAATTTTCACTTTCAAGGTTTGCAAACATTCCAACAAGCAAGCAAGACCGGCGGTTTAAGTTAATAGTTAATATAAAGGATTTAACAAATAAGCCGTAAAAAATAGCTTTTTTTTACAAATTCGTTATTTTTTTGGATTTAGTATGTGAAGTATGTGAGAATTAAAAATTAATTATATGAATTTTTCGAATCAATGTGAAAAATAGATTTGTTATTATAAATTTTCAAATATGAACATTAAATTTATGGTTGATTTATCTATAGAAAATTTGTATTTTTTTAAATCTTTTTAATTTTAGTTGATTTTATACTGGACTTCACTTAAAATTTGTTCAATCAATCTGAAAATTTGATAGAATGTGAAGTCCGTAGCGACAAATAAACACACCAAATTTCAATTTGATTGGAAAACGGGAAGCTGGTTTTTAAGTAGTAAATAGTCCCAAAGTATGTCTCAAGCAGGCAAACACGGCGAAGTTAATATGAAGGATTTAAAAAATCGTTTTTGGTTTCGAATGTCTCGAGCATTATTTTCAATTGAGGTATATACAACCTCAGTAGTCTTTGTTGAAAATAGTAATATTTTCCAAGTTATTCATAAGACATAAATATAACATCACATATGAATGGTCGCATCCACATTTCTACATGCTCCTCACGCCCATAATACAGCATTCAAATGATCACATCCAGAGAACAGCATTCAAGTGATCACATCCAGAGAACAGCATTCAAGTGATCACATCCAGAGAACAGCATTCAAGTGATCACATCCAGAGAACTACATTCAAATTTTCGAATGATCAATTCCACATAACATTTAATTTGATTAATTTGATGAGTATTGAATAATATTTACTCAGCAATTATTTCTACATTATACCATTCTATAGTCAATCTTACGATCATAAATACATGGGCAACTAAAACAGAATGAAATATACCAGGAACTAGTCTAAATTAAAGTCTTAAATTTGAGAAGTAAAAATCGACTTGAAAGTAGACGAATTAAATTGATTAAACTGAATAATTTTAAAAAATACCAATTATTCAATTTTAAGTATTTTTATTGAAAATTAAATAAAAAAATGCATAGACGTCATTTGATGTTAGAAAATTCAGCACTTGAAGAGAGAAATAAAGAAAAAACCTTTGCCATGTCAGTGACCGCCACATGGAAGAAATTCCAGAACTGTACAACGTCTCATGGCATTCCACACATCACCTTCGCGAAAAGTAAGATAAATTTTTGCTCATAAAATTAAAATTGATTCAATTAGAACATTTTTGTTTTATTGAAATAGTAATAAATGAAAACTGAAAAATAATTTCTATTTGAAAGTTTTTGCAACTCTTCTAGGTCCAATCAAGAAGACAATTTGGCTTCTTTGCACTCTTGCTTCTGTATCAGCATTGTTCTACAATATTTATTCTCTGTGTTAGCAAACTTTTTTATTTCCAATTTCACTACAATAATCTATAGAACTACGTAAAATTTTAATAACTTCCAAATTGTTCGTTAATCGACAATTTCAGGCTCTGATTACTTCAGTTACAGCGTGTCCGTCAACGTTGAAGTGCGCAATGCCAAATCTATGGAGTTCCCTGCGGTAACCATCTGCAACAACAATCCACTTAGAGCCAGTCAGTTACCTATACGTATACGTCAACTACTAGACGAGTATTCAAACATATCAAGCGATCTCACTAAAACGTCATCAAGTTGGCCTGATCTTTCAAATGATAGTGCGCGGCGCACCGAGTCATTGGAAAATAATTCTACAGGGCTAAAATATACAGATAACTTGAACGATTTAGATGTAACAACGGAATGTGAGTTTATAAAAAAAATTGTTGGTTGTGAGTACATTAGAGACTAATGTTGAATTAATTCTATACTATATACCTATAATCTTAACGTAGGTAATGACAAAACACCAAATCAAACCAATGAACGGATGGAGTACGCTATAGCAAAGTGGACATTGGAAACAATCTTGGGGATGAGCAAGCTGGAAAGAAGGAAGTCTGGACATCAATTTAATGAACTCGTCGTCGATTGCGCCTTTCTTGGCAACTCTTGTAATCAGAAGTCTGTATGAAGAGAAAGGCGTTTGGTTGTTTTACACATAAAGCAAAAAATTTATGTTTTTTTTAGTTAATTTTAGTTAACAATATAAAACTGATTTGTTCGTTAAATGCATGCTAATTACCAGCAAAGTGTATTACTGAATGAAGAAAAAAAAAACTTGTTTTGTGAGCCAATTTTTATAAACATTCATACACTAAATAAGCTTTTTTTGAAGAGGTTTTCAGCAATTTCTGAACAACTACCACGGAAACTGTTACACGTTCAATTCGGCCATGAGCAACTCAGACTGGAACAACTTCATAAAGATCAAAAGTACAGGACCAAGAAACGGTTAACTCAAAACATTAAAACGCTCCAATAAAGCATGATTTTAATAATCTATTTCCCTTGTTCCGACCGATCTAAAATTTGTCCTGTCAAGTTAACATCATAACATCCTTTTCATTTACATTGTATTTAGAATTAGAATACTGTATTCCATGTTTATCAATTTTTATAGATATGTATATCTTCACAAAAAAAATATTTGCATTTAATCGTCACTGACATAAATAATAATTTAAAGGACTGGCCATAGTTTTCGACCTACAGCAGGAAGAGTACATGAAAGAAGTGTCACAGTCAGCCGGCTTAAGAGTGGTCGTCCACGATCCCAGACGCATGCCTTTCCCTGAAGATGAGGGAATTCTTGTTGCTCCCAATGCTCTCACCCACATCGGAGTCACCATGGTTGGTTTTTTAAGGACGGATGCTTCTAGGGAATCATTTAGATCACTGAGCTGTGATATTTTTTTTAGACGAGGAAAGAAAAGATGAATGGTCTCTATGGAAACTGTAGTGATCTAAAAACCGACGGAAGAACCAGAACAATCTACCAAAAACAGTTCAACGTGTCTTACAGCGAAAAGGTTTTTCATTCGTATTGTAAAAAAAAAATGTTTTAATTATTATGCAAAAAGAAATAATTTAAAAAGTAATTTATTAATTTTCAATAAATTTTTCTCGATGCTTTCCCGTTTTAAAAACTATTATTTGATTTCAGTTTCGAGGTTAAAAACTGATATTTTATTGTGGCGCTATTGACAGTGCGCTTGATTCATTTCATAGGAGTGTGCTTTCACTTGTGTCATGAGGGAAATAATAAGACGGTGCTCGTGTTTGAACATCAAATTCCCGACTGTGAACCTCTCGACTCACAGACCCTGCTCTTCCAGAAACAAAACAAACGGTCAGATGTTTGTGTGTATGTGTATGTGTATGTATGTGTGTGTGTGTGTGTCTGTGTGTGTCTGCGCATGTGTGTGTGTCTGTGTGTGTGTCTGTGTGTGTCTGTGTGTGTCTGTGTGTGTCTGTGTGTGTGTCTGCGTGTCTTAAGCTGTAACTGAATTATGTTAACTTTTTCATAAGCACAATATTTTGCGGAACTATTAAAATAAGTGTTTATATGAGGAAGTGAGATTCCCATTATATCTGCATTTCAATTTGGTATTATGTGACTTTAATCAAACCACCCACTGCGTATGCACGGTTTTCATGTAAAATTTCTCTGTTTACTAAAATAAAATTATTTTTTTATTTGTTTAATTTATTAACGAAAATGAAACATTTTCAGTTGTTTGTGTGCAGAGAGTGTGGGACGTGTACGAGAAAGATGAACTGGCGTGTTCATCGAGGTGTACAATCGCGTGCAGGTCTGTGTCGAAGTTGAACGGTTGAAGGTTATGAAATCTTAAAATGTCAACCATGATGACCCGAAAATGATTCTTTTTTTGTTTTTCAATTAAATTAGTTTTATTTTAATTATGCAATGCTTGTAAACGCTTCAATAACTGCAAGTAAACATAAGATACAAATGAGCAATCCCATCATACCTCATAACGGATTGGCTTCTGGAATAATTTTATATGCGGCTTCGATCGCTCTTACCATCTAATCTCATCATTCTTTGCTTCAGCGAAAACACTTACTATCCAACGATCAGTTCAGAAACATGGCCTTCCATTAAGCACAAAGTAATTTCTATCTTTTATTAATTAATTGATTAATTTATTCGCGTAAATTTGAAGTAATATTTTAACCAGCTATCATCGTTTTTACCGTTTACTGAAAGAAATGGTAAAATCTAATGAGATAAATTCAATACAATTCAATATCAAAATTCCATCGGATTTAATTAGATATAAAACACTAAATTATAATTCTACAGAATATCATGAAATCTCGGATTTACCTCAAAGCCCTCTACGATGCCCTGGAAACGAACAAATCTCAAAGTCATGGAAAGGTCATTGTGTACGTTCAGGACTTTACGTACACTCTGTTTAGCGAAAGTCCTGCATACGAGGTGAAAAAATAAATTACAATGTTTAAAAAAAATTATAAATTTTTGGATATATTATTAATAAAATATTTAAATGTTTTTTTTATAATGTTGTTTTCAATATGATACATGGTTATTCATTCAGCTTCAGAATTTTATCTCCGATCTTGGAGGTGTCCTGGGACTGTACATTGGATTCTCACTGCTGACCATAGTTGAATTAATTGAACTTGCGTGCGACGTGAGCGGAGCGTGCATGGTCAAAGGTTTGAAAACTGTTTTCTCAAAAGATCGGAAAATCAAGAAGTCAAATCAATCGAAACGCGCTTGGGCCAACCAGGACCGCCCTGTGAAAATATTCTTGACCCCTCTGTCCCTGAGAACACCCAAGGTTTATCCCGTGGATGATTCGTTGAACAGTTTCGTCACTGAAAGCAATAATTAAATTCTTCAGATTTGATAAATTTCGCATACTAAGAAAAACAAACAATTACCGGTTTTTTGAGCGTGGGGAATGTTTGTATTTTTTGATGTCACAATCGGATAATTTGCTTTCAACCATTAGATCTGTTATAAATAATATTATTATTAATTATAATTATTATTATTAATTATATTAATTATTATTAATTATAATTATTAATATTATTAATTATAATTATTAATTATTAATTATTAATTATAATTATTATTAATAATAATTATAATTATTATTATTAATTATAATTATTAATTATTAATTATTAATTATAATTATTATTAATAATAATTATAATTATTATTATTAATTATAATGATTATTATTGCACAATTTTTATAATATTACCGTCTAACCAGTTATAGGCATTCAAGAGCTGGGTGTTTATATGGCGTGCCAATTTGGCACTGCCAATAACGTACCATCAGAGATTCAAAGTTTTAAATTCGAAGTAATAAATGTCAGGTGTTTAGTGTTTACCCCAACATCCATTCATACCTACAAACACTCACACACACACACACATAGACGAACACATGTATGAGCTTATCTGGACATCACTAAATAGTATTGAACTCATTTCCTTGTTGTTTGCCGGAGTAATAGTTTCGTCGTATTTGCCTAAATTCTCTGTTGTCCTTGCCAACGAGACAAACCAACAAACAATGAGATTTGGTTTATATATATATATATATATATATATATATATATATATATATATATATATATATATATATATATATCCTTATGTTCAAGTTACACAGTTTAGTGTGAAAACTTTCCAGCTATAAAGGTGTTTGAGACAGTCGATTCATCAATCAAACATCAGTTAATAAAGCATTATTTTCAATTTAAATTTAATTTTCGAACGCAAAAAATGTCAGTCCAGAATAACGAAATGACTAAAAATGTTTCTTCTGAGTCGTTTACTTCAATTTGGAATGAATTCAAGAACGGCACAACATCTCATGGCATTCCTCACATCAGCCAAGCAAAAAGTGAGATTGAGCGGCTCTTATAAAATAAAATTTAAACGCTTTTTTATTTATATACAATTTTAAAAATGTATTATTCAAATAAATGACTATTAACTATAATTTGTAGATCCAATAAAAAGGATTGTCTGGGTAATTTCAACAATCGCTTCATTGTGTGGCCTGTTCTACAACCTCTATTGCCTCGGTGAGCCAAATAAACATTGATATTTAATTTTAACAACTTTTTTAAGTTTTATTATATTTTTATCCCCACATTATGCTTATATTATTATCTAATTCATCAATTTGGCACATTAATATTTAATTACCTTATGATTAAAATATTTCAAATTTCAGGGAATAGTTATTTCAGCTACGAAGTATCGGTCAAAATAGAAATGCGGCACGACGCTATAATGGAATTCCCAGCTGTGACCATCTGCAACAGCAATCCAATAAAGAAGCAAAAAGAAACGCCAGAGATGCAATCAATGGTTTCTGGTTATTTAGCAGAAGAAAATTCAGCTGTTAAAAATTTTTTACTTCAAAAAATTCCAATTCCGGAAAATTCCCCAAGTCCGCTTCTTTCACTAAACGGTCTGGAATCAGATGTCAAACCTCTAGTGGACCAACTGACAAAACTAAACGGTCTGGATCTTAAATCAGATGTCAAACCTCTAGTGGACCAACTGACAAAACTAAACGGTCTGGATCTTAAATCAGATGTCAAACCTCTAGTGGACCAACTGACAAAACTAAACGGTCTGGATCTTAATTCAAATGTCAAACCTCTAGTGGACCAACTGACAAAACTTGTCCTCGATTTTAAGTCAGATGATATTGATCTTGAAAGCGGTTAGATTTTTTTAGTGTGAAAAAAGCTTTAAAAAAGTATTATGTAATTTCTTCAATATTATAAATAACTGCAAAGTTTGTTAAACCAGATGTGCTTGGTCTTTCTTCGGATGATGAGAGAATCCCTTTCCGAATGGAAAGGAGTACGTTGGAACTTTATTCAGGGTTAGATGAAAACGAAAGACAAAACATGAGTTATAGACTTCGTGAACTCATCGTTGATTGCACATTCCTTGGAAAATCCTGCAACTGGAGGTGTGTAAAACGGAAAAACAGATTATGACATTTGTTTTCAGATATTGGAGAACTCAGGTTTAATGCAGTTTGTTAGATAATAACATCGTCATCGTCACTATCATTTTAGCTTTAGAATGCATTAAGTTTATTATATCTCCAAGACTTGATGACAATTAAAAAAATATTTTTATTTATTGGTCTCCTTGTTGGCACCAAAAAGCAAAGAAGCCCAATTCTGCAAATTGTGGCACTATTGCTTTTTTCATATGAATATCTAAAGATATTCTATTTGCTCAATTTGTCTAGAATTTAATTAATTCTCATATAAACTTTTTTAAATAAAAATATAAAAAAACCATTTAGCTCTTCAACGAATTTCCATTAAAAAGAATATAAAATCGAAATATATAAAACTAAAACAAAATATTATGCATATTTTGCAGTGAACATTTTGATCTTTTCTTTAACAACTTTCTTGGAAACTGCTACACATTCAACTCGGCCATGAACAAACCCGCCTGGGAAAAATTATTGACAACTACCAAAGTTGGCTCCAGAAACGGTTAGATGAAACACGTTTCAAAACAACAATACTTCCGCATTTCTTTTAATAGGTCTCAATTCATTAAAATACAAATATTCACAGGATTGTCCATATTGTTCAATCTTCATCAAGACGAATACATGGGAAATATTTCTGATTCAGCCGGCTTAAGAGTGGTCGTCCACGATCCAAGGCGCATGCCTTTCCCTGAAGATGAGGGTATTCTTATTGCCCCCAATACTCTCACTCACATCGGAGTTACCATGGTAAAATTTATATCATTTATTTAAAAAAAATAAAAATTAATGATGCAGTAAATGCTTACTTATGTATATTTTAGACAAAAAGAAACAAGTTAAACGGGCTTTATGGAAATTGTACCGATCCGATGACTGATGGACCGACAAAAACCATATATCAAACATTGTACAACTTTTCCTACAGCAAACAGGTTTATATTTCATTTAATTAAAAATATGGATTCGGCCACTTGTTGTCGTTTGGATTGATTACCTCTGTATCTATATGAAACAGTTTAGACGATGTGTATATGTTTGTTTTTTTATGTTTTTTTTTAATAGTTTATAGTCCTTTACACCAGGTGTTTTAAGACTGTAATGGCTGTATGTTGGAAGCACCCAAGTACTTCCTGTCGTGGATCATAATTTGATCCTTTTAACTTTCCCCTCCTCCTTTCTCCAGGCTTGGGACTGGCTAGCAAAAGCAAGGCGGAGTTGTATATGTTTGTGTGTTCTGTGACGTGTTTATGTGAATCGAAACGAGTGTCCGTGTATTGATTTTGGGTTTGGGGTAGAAAGGCCGCCGAAAACACCAAGCTTTTATGGGCGTATGGCTTGGTTTACACCAACCCTCCCGGATGGACAGGACCGGCATAATGACCTCCATTTTAGCTAGCAAATTAACCGAGCCCCGGATGAACCTCACTAGCTGGTATAGCTGTTGGCCATTCCGCCGCCCAGGCTCCCACTTGACACATGACACGTTTCCACATCACTGTACAGTCGAGTTTTATATTTCAGGGGTGCCTGTATACTTGCGTTATGAATGCCATAATGGAGAAATGCAACTGTCGCGACATCAAGTTTCCATCGTTGAGAAATTCAACATACAGACCATGCCTATCCAGCAACAGTACACAAGGTTTAACTTTATCAATTTTTTGTTTTGAAAATCAAAGATTTTTATTTTGTTCTCTACTAAAAATAATGTTTAATAATTTGAAATGCAATACTATAATAACATAACATAACATAACATAACGTTTATTTTAAAGTGAATCAGAACAATTAATAATAATCGTGTGTGAGATCCACTATCAAACATTTAAAAACCATATTTACATAATTTAATTTTAAATTCTTCAACAGTTTCAGCATTCACAACTTCATTCTCCAATTTATTCCATTCATTCGTCACTCTTGCACTAAAGAATTTATGTTTCATTGAACTCTCCCTTTTCTTATATAGCTTAAAGTTGTGCCCTCTGGTACTTTTGTATCTCGATCTCTCAAAAAATCTTTCCGGATTTAGGTCAACCAATCCGTTCAATAATTTGTAAGTCTCAATTAAGTCTCCTCTAGTCCTCCTCTTTTCAAGTGTGGTCAGATTACATCTACTCAAACGTTGTTCATAATTCAGTCCTTTTAACTCAGCAATCATCTTTGTAGCTCGTCTTTGCACTTTTTCAATAATGTAGATATCTTTTTTAAGACAAGGGCTCCATGCCTGCACACAGTATTCCAAGTGTGGCCTAACTAGAGATTTATACATTCTTAAAACTGTATCTTTATCTCTGCTGACTATGGTTCTTTTGATCATGCCCAAAATTCTGTTTCTCTTCTTTGCAACCTCTGCACATTGTCTAGACTGTTTAGCATCTTCATTTACTAATACGTCAAGATCTTTTTCTTCTTTCGTTTCTTTTAGCTGTATCCCTTTTAACTCGTATTTATATCTTGGATTTCTTCTACCCAAGTGCATAACATGACACTTGTCAACATTGAACCGCATCTGCCATTCCTGCGACCATTTGAATAACTGCACAAGATCGTTTCTCAGCACTTCGACATCGTCACTATTGCACACTGTTTTGCATAATTTAGTGTCGTCGGCAAATTTTGATATTTTAGCTGCTATTCCTTCATCAAGGTCATTTATATAGACAACAAAAAGAAGTGGTCCAAGCACAGAACCTTGAGGCACTCCACTGGTTATTTTCATCCATTTCGAGAAACTTCCTCTCACTCCCACTTTTTGTCTTCTATCCAGCAACCAACAATCTATCCACCTCAACAGATTACCACCTATACCAACTGCTTTCAACTTTGAAGACAACCTTTGATGAGGAACCGTGTCGAAGGCCTTGGCAAAATCTAAATAAATCACATCCACCGACTGACATGCATCCATACCTCCATAAACCTCTTCAAAAAAATCCAACAAATTTGACAAACACGATCTTTTCTTCACAAATCCATGCTGACTATCTTTAATTAATTTATATTTCTCCAGATGAATCACAATTTCATTTTTAATCATTTTTTCCATAATTTTGCAAGCAATACTGGTAAGACTAACTGGTCTGTAATTGCATGCTTCGCTTCTGTTGCCTTTTTTGAACAGTGGCACCACAACAGCATCCCTCCAGTCCTGCGGGACCTCCCCAGTTTGCATTGACCTATTCATCAATTCTGCCAGCACATCTCCGATCTCATTTCTGACCTCAAGCAAGAACTTTGGGTGCAGCTCATCCATCCCAGGCCTTTTATCAGTTTTCAATTTTCTTAGCATTTCAACAACTTGCATTTTTGTAAAAACAACTTCAGTTATTAATTCGTCTGTATCACTTTGAAACAAATCTTTAGCCTTAGGGATATTTTGGATATCTTCTTTAGTAAAAACAGATCCAAAGTAGTTATTTAGAATGTCTGCTGTTTCTTCATCGTTCGTTATTACCTGCCCTTTGTCATCTTTTAATGGACCTACTTTGTCTTTTTTCTTCTGTCTACTTCTCACATATTTGTAAAAACTTTTGCAATCCATTTTTATATTGTTTGCCAGTTTCTGTTCATACTCCAATATGGCCATTTTAATTGTTTTTTTCACTTCATTTCTTTTCTTTTTGTATTTTTCTTTTAATTCCTTTAATTTTTCTGTGTTTGAATTATCCCTTCCAATGGTACAATTTAGATCTCGATATTTTTTCCATACTTTACATTTTGCTCTTTGCTTTTTAATTATCAGTCTCGTCATCCATGGATTTTTATTTTTCCAGTTTTTCTGAATTGGAACCTGTCCCTCAATGACTTCTTGCATGCTTTGAATAAACACTTTCCAGCTATTTTCTACATTCAATCCAGTTATTTTGCTCATTAAATTTTTATTTATGATACATTTTCTTATGTTATCATAATCAGCCTTGAAGTAGTTGTATCTAACATCTTTTGATGTTCTTTGCTTAATATCACTTATTGTCAAATCCCATCTGATAATCTGGTGGTCACTTGTACCAAAACATTCACCCACTATTATATTTTCAACAATATTTTCTTCAGAAGTTAATAAGACTACTATTACTAACTTTACTTGCTTATTTCATTTAAATTGCTAAATTAAGATTTTTTTTTTATTTTCGACGTATTGATTACCCAACTTTTCGGCTTAAAAGCTTTTTTTTTGCAGGTTTAATTTGTAATCGATTTTCGGTTTTTTTTAATTATCGCCTCTTTGACTAAATCAATTTCAACAAGAT
The DNA here is from genome assembly GCA_963978895.1 of Erpobdella octoculata. NCBI lineage: Eukaryota > Metazoa > Annelida > Clitellata > Hirudinida > Erpobdellidae > Erpobdella > Erpobdella octoculata. The sequence continues at coordinate 22,163,074 of OZ022246.1, forward strand.
TTTCTAGTATTTAGCAAGTGTTTGAGGAGGATTAAATAAAACTTAAATTACATAACAGAAGAATGCGTCAACTCTGTATGGATGGCTTACCAGAAAAATGACATTCCGTGTACTGCTCAATGTACTGTGGCATGCAGGTTTGTATAGGTACTATTATATACTATGACTATGTTATTTACAATTCGCTATCCTAAAACGTATAAAATTGAAATAAATACAAGAAATATTGATAAAAAAGAGTTTTTTTACTCACAATTAAATCATATAGCGAGACAATATACAATCCAACCTACAGCTATGAGATGTGGCCATCAAAGAATTTTAAAGTCAGTTTAATTTATAGCATCAACTGATTGTGTTGGGGTTGTTGAGATTGATGTTAATATTGACAGCATGTGTGTTTCGTAGGTGAATATAACTTTAATAAACGTTTTAGTTTTTGTTTACAATGATTTATCGCAGGAATCCATGAAAAATCGGTCGAGTTTCGCTTTGCTTGCCGCGGAGATGGAAAGAAATTCGGATAATTTTGGAAAGGTAATGGTTTACATGCAGGATTTCAGTTACACGCTGATCGGAGAAGAACCTGCTTACGAAGTCTGCTTTTTATGTTATTTATTATTATCATCATCACGATTTTAAATTCTGATTTTATTTCATGTTAATGTTTCTAATATTTTCATTTCTGACGGCATACTATTTCCATATGTATTTCAAGTTCTAATTACAGCTTGCAAACTTTATTTCTGACATCGGAGGTGTTCTGGGACTTTACATTGGATTTTCTCTGCTTACAATAATTGAATTTCTGGAATTGGTGGTAGACCTGCTTACCATTTGCTTGGTTAGAACGATGGAATCGTCGTCTGCAGATAAAAAGGCAGGAAACTGGAAGAAGTTTCAAAGCGGTAATCCAAAATCAAGTCAGTCGTCAAAGATCTTCTCCACTAGTACGCCTATCAGATCGTCGAAAGTTCATATTTTAGATGATCTTGCAGCAAGTGTATCGGATAAAAAGATTAAAAAACATATGAGAATGTGATGTTCGGATTGTCAGATTCAAACAAACTGTAGACCGGGTAAGAGCCTGTGCTGGCCGCTACTCAAATTTAGTTAGAACGTTAACTATTTGGTGTTGTCATTGGGTGAAACGTTATTTTTTAGCAATGAAAAATAAACTCAGCTTGTCTAAACCAAAGTTTTAATTATTTATTCAATGTCTAACTCTCTGAAAACTTGCATCCATGACTGAACTTTTTTTACCAATGCTTTTATTAACTCGTCGTCTCTGTTTCTCTGTCTGTCTGTTTGTTTCTCTGTCTGTTTCAAATCTTGCAATCAATTTTTGAGTCACTTCCTGATTAGAGATTTTTTTCAAATTTTGCATACATGCTCAAAATAGAAGACAATGCAATATTCAATTATTAGTTTTACAATAAGTCAATTAATTTAGTTAATTTTAATTAATTTCGCACATATATATATATATATATGTGTGTGTTTATATATATGTATGTATATGTGTACGTGTGTGTGTTTATTATATTTTTTTATCTAGGAATTTATATATATAAAAGCATTGGGTTTTAAAAATTCGTTTTTAATTTACTTGTTTTTAATATAACTAACTAAAGAAATAACTTTAAAAAGTAAATTGCTGATTGTTTTTATTGTTTGTAGTACCGTAGTACCAATAGTGCTGCTTTATAAAACAGTAGTAATAGGATTAAGTACTACTGTAGACTGTGCCTACAGGTAGCGACTTAGCATCTGTCACTCTATAGTGATGGTTTTCACTGAATCCCTCTAAGTCAGAGGTCTCAAACTCAGTTTGAATCGAACTAGCCTTTAAGTGATGATATTAGTGAAAAATGAATGCATGCATGTATCTGCATGAAATTCAAACACCTGGACCGATTTTATTGAAACTCGGTAAACTTGAAGATCATGGCCAGGTCAAAGAATTAGTTTTTGATCACTTTGGAAAAAAAACCGACATCAGGTTGGAGTTTTATCTTAAAAAAATATACATAAAGAAGAGCATACCAGCTAGTGTGTCAAAAAGAGTACATTTTTAAACCAAACACTCTCAAATCTGGACGCTAAACATTGGGAAAGATATACTAAACAAGTAGAAAAAACGAGTTTTTAAACACAAACTTTTATTTCAAATACACTTGATTTAGAAGTACGAAAGATATTCAAATTATTTTTTTTAAATTGAATCATGTATTGTCATCCAATATAAAGCTATGCTGAAAGTTTCAGCTTCATAGCTAGTCAAAAAGCTGGTTAAAGTTTACTTGCGTACAGAGAAAGACACACACACAAACAGAGATTGTAACCTAAATACAAATTTGTAAAAGCCATTAAACATAATAGTTCTTGACAATTTTACTTTATTAAACTTCAGTTTAATTTCAACTTAATTTCTATTAAATTACATTTTAAGTTATAAGCCCCAGAACTACAAACGGTCCCACAGAGTATAGGAGGGAGTTTGAAGTAACGCGGCTTAATGGGAAATGACAACATTACTCTGATGAATGGAAAAAAGGACACGAGGAGTGACCATGCCATTGTGTAGCCAATACGAGTCTTCTCTAGCTTGCACAAACTGTAGAATTTAAATTCGCGCCACATAACCACCTAATTATTATTATTATTATTATTATTATTATTATTATTATTATTATTATTATTATCATTATCATTATCATTATCATTATCATTATCATTATCATTATCATTATCATTATCATTATCATTATCATTATCATTATCATTATCATTATCATTATCATTATCATTATCATTATCATTATCATTATCATTATCATTATCATTATCATTATCATTATCATTATCATTATCATTATCATTATCATTATCATTATCATTATCATTATCATTATCATTATCATTATCATTATCATTATCATTATCATTATCATTATCATTATCATTATCATTATCATTATCATTATCATTATCATTATCATTATCATTATCATTATCATTATCATTATCATTATCATTATCATTATTATTATTATTATTATTATTATTATTATTATTATTATTATTATTATTATTATTATTATTAAAGTAAAAAAACGAAACAAGAAATTAAAGTTTTATTTTTGAATAAATTTTTGAAACGAGACGTTTTCCGTTGATACAAAAACACCTGAAATTGAGTTTGGATGGGAAACGGCACAAAATCCATTTAACAATAATAATAATTCTACTTCAGTTGACGACCTGTACTATTGGCGACAAAATGGTGCAAGAAAGAAATGTCCAAATCGACACATGTCATTTAGACCTGAATTCGATTCTGACTTGAGAAAACTATAAGATTGTAAATTGAATTGAAATAATAGCAATAATAATTTTTTAATAACCTTTTCTATTATACTCAATAAAACATGTACAAATTACGAAAAAATCCCTAAAGTTGTACAAAAAACGTTCACATTTCCAAATAAACTACAAAGTGAAGCATTTGGGGTGCATGCCAACGTGACAAACTGTCACTTTATTTGTCTAAACAGAATTCTTCAAAGTTCTTTTATGTACAGAAGTGTGTGCAAACAGTTGAGATCAAAGCTCATCTATGAGGGTGGTAGGGGCTCCACACGGTAGATGGAGAGATGGTAGTTTAGTCTCCGAGACTCAGTCCCTTATATTTCGCTTGTGGCAATTCTCAGTTTAGAAAAAAAACAGACATAGTTTAAATGCTTAAATCAAAATAATAAATAAAAAATGATTAAAAAAATACGGCTACTTAAAAATTAATAAAAGAAATTAACAAAAAGTAATTGGCAGTATTTTGCGGAATCATGTAGTCTTGTGCTGAAGTTAATTGAACATAACATGATATACAGCAAAACAATGACAATAACTTAACAATTGGGATCATGCATCAATTGTTCAGTTATACCATTGTAATGTGAATAAAGAAAACGCTCCAATAACTTAGTGACATAAACACACGGGTATTCGATATTATTCATACATACACAACGTAAATATTAACTGAATTACTTAAAACAAAACATCATAATTAATTATCTTAACTGATTAAGAGAAAAAATAAATAAATAAAATTGAGAGAATTGCTGGGACTGGGTTTCAGAGAAGCGGGACGTCAAACACAAAACTGTTTTATACGGAACTTTTCTTTCTTGGCGGTTTTGTCGACGATCCAGGTTTTGGTTTCGTGCTTCCAGAAGTAGGAGAAGCAGTCCTGCTTGAGGAAGTCCGTCATGAAATGGTAGACGTTCCTGTGTCGGGTGAGTTCATAGCTGTCCAGGTCCCTGTATATCTGTATCCCGTGTTGTAAAGGTTTTTAACAAAGAGAGAAAAGTCAGAAGAAAAGATAGAAAGGGAAAGAGAGAAAGAGCAAGAGTGTCGTGGGTGTTAGAGTTTTTGTGCGTGAGTGGGTATAAGTTAGTGCGAGGGTTATGTAAAATGACGGGTCGGCCCCACCCTGAACAATTTCAGTGGCGGAGTGATGCTGGTTATCCCCCGGTCTCGACATGTAAAATAAATTATTGTAAGCAACGATGAAACAGAGTGATAAGAAATTCATTGACATACTTTGTATCTGTAGAGAATGTCATTCGCTGAGAGAGCGTTCATCAAGCTGGAGCCACTCGTGAATCTGATGTTGTCTGTTGGCATTAATGTGGCAATAAATAAACTTGATGAAAACAGGGTGAAACCAGCAAATAATTTTTTGATAACTTGGCAAAGCTTAAACACAAGTCACAAATATAATTATATTTTTGAATTAAAACAATTAAATGGGTAATTTTTTCATAATTTCAAAACTCGATGATTGCAAATTAATTAAATTTTTTACCGTCAGCGAGTCCTTGGATGAGAGCCAGTTTTTTGTTTCTCATGAAACCGAATTTTTTAAGAAGGTCCATTTTCTAGTTGAAAAATTAAATTTATTTATTAGAAATCAGTATTAAACATAGCTTACTCAGTATAATAAATTATCAATAATTTTAAACAATTATTTCTTAATAACGTAAATATGATTGCTGGAGTACGAGCAGTTCTAACCGCATAACCATCCGCATTGTCATCTCGCGTTGAAAAGCCCATGTAACGTTCGAAGGTTGGTGCGTCTGTAAATCAAGTTTTTGATATTATTTCATAAAATAATTTTATCTTAGGTTAATAATTTCCAAGATATAATTAAGATACAACATTTTATATTGAGTTAATTAAAGTAAATAGAATGTCCAACTTTAATACTTTCTAACCATAGAATTGCGGATCCAAAAGTGCACCACCGGAGATTCCACACGGATAAATGTCCGTCTCGTTGGCCAACGCGTACATAGCAGTCAGACCAGCCATTCCCTTATTTGTAAAAATAAAATTTAATTTATTTAACTAAATTATATCTAAAATATTTGTTTTTTTTTATGTAAAATATCATCCGGAATATCACTAAATTATTCCTTCAATTAAAAACACATTTGAGTAAAATATTGCATTTCTTACCCATCCCCAGATGGCAACTTTCCCATGATCGACATATTCTGATTCCTTCAATTTTCTTAAACATAAAATGATTGCGTAACTCAATAAAAAGTTTAATATTTTATTCACAAAAAGGACAAAACGGTAGTGCTACGTGTTTCGATCAGAGTTGTTCAGCCCCTCAGACCAGATAGGGGATTGATTATTTGAAAAAATTCTGGGCTGATGCACTTTAATGTATTTTATTTTATAACTGGCTATTTTTTAGAATGTTAAACGTTAATTAATTATAATTATTAATGTTTTTTTTAATTTTCATGTTGTAATTTTCTGCTTTTTTAGTAATTAAAATGTCAAATCAACGGAACAATATATTTATGTATAAATATATATTTATGTATAAAATATTGATTACAGAAGATTCTCAAAAAACCTTTATAAAATATATATATAACTAACAGCCCAGCTAGCAATAAGTCATCTGTATCAGCTTCAGCCAGTTTTCTGTAACTTCCATATTTGTGGGCACTGCCTTTGCCCTTGCTACCCCTGATATCAATCCTAGCCACCACAACTTCTTCTTTGACTGCCATATAGTGGTCCCATCCAAGTCTAAACTTTTTGGTGACCATTTGCTGACCAGGCTCACCAAACCTAAAAAAAATTAAAATTTACTCAACCAGCTTTATTGTATTTTTACATATGAAATGTTTTATCCATGTGTCACTTCAGACGTCATAGATCTACCAAAGCTAATTTATCTTATTTTAGACTTCCACATAAACTATTTCTAAAACTTAAATCATTCTAATAAATTATTTCTGTAATAATTATTTTTATCAAACACTGAATGTTGTTACAATATGACTAAAGTAGTTACAAAAAGACTAAAATTGTTACAAGATGACTAAAGTTGTTACAAGATGACTAAATTTGTTACAAGATAACTAACGCTTGTACAAGAAGAGGAAACTTTTTACTGCCTTCTTCCTGCGGTAGCAGAATCTCAGCAATTGCATCTAAAAATAATTTAACTATTAAAACTGCACATTTACAACTTGACGAGCTAAAATAATAATATTGCTTACGAAAATCGTTGCCAATTTCTATCTCCTTGTACTTCTTTTCCGGCAAAATCTTGCCTTGCAAAGCTTCGAACAGTCGTCTGTTGTCTTCGAGGAGCATATCTGCAAAGCAATTTACATTAAATATCAATAATTGTATAATTTAAGATAATAATATATTTTATATTTATTATTAGCGCAGTAATAAGATTTTGTTCTTTCTTACAAAATTAAAGTAGTTATTTACTTTCAAAATCTGATAATTTGGTGCTTTTTAAAGGGTTCAAGCATAGTAAACAAAACTGGATCTAACTTATAGAGAAGTTTATATCTCTCAGTCTGTAACTTGGAACACCTGGTCCCAGGCACCCTAGGACGTAGTACTTGGCCCCTGGACCAAACGACGCACTGACGTATTCGCAATCGGAAGATATGTTACACGTCATGCAATTTGATTTCCTGGTGTCTAAGTTTAATCTGAAATGTAAAAGGCTTTATTTCAGAAATTGAGTTTTTAGGCTTAAATGACGAGAACGAAATAGATTTTAAATAGTATTGTAATACAGTTTCTTATAATACAATGTTTAAACGTCACTGAATTAATATGTGTAAGTCATAATTACCTGAGTAAGTGTCTGTTCATGGTGTTGTTGTGGGAAGAGAGGTAAAATCTGAAAATTTAAGTTTTGCAAAAAATAAGCAAGATTAAAATTATTATAATCTTAGAATAATTATTGTTTAATAAAATTATGGTAGTTATATGACGTTAATTGCGTATATTATAGTATTTATGTGCGCATAATATAGTAGTTAATGCAGTTACGAATAAATATGAAACTTACACGTCTCGCGTTTCTTCATTAAAAGCTAAAATTTCTTGGACTTCTTCATGGCCATGAGTTAAAAATTCTTTTTCTTGGAAGCCCTAAAAAGTGATACTAAATATAATTATTTATTCAATAAGATTAAAATCAGAAAACTATCGATGAACAAACCACTTAACCTGATAATCAATGAGAGCCAAATGATTCCACGTGTTTCCGCCTTCTTCAAGTTTTGGCAGAATTGTGAAGTATTTGGAGCCGCCATTTATGGTAATTATTTGTGGAGCCGGCTTCGAAATAATTTTCATTAAAATATTTTATTATTCTTATGATAATAAATATTTTAAAATGTTAAATTATCTAATATTTTAGTTTTTACAGATATTTAACCAAGACAGAGAAAGAAAGAAAGTGTACAAGTTATTATTAAATAAATTTATTGTTTAAATGGACTTACGTCTATCCATCCGTTTGAAACAATTTGGTAATTAACCTGAAAATAAAAAAATAATTTGTTATACAAATTATTAAAGATTATTTAATACAAACTTCAATGATTTCAACAAAACAAATAAATGATATTACAGTTTGAAGTTTCAGATCGTTCATGTCAAAGAGAGTGGTGACGGATTGGTTTTGTGCTCTATTGTGCCAGACGACCAGGATTTTTGATTTTTGCTGCCACGAGACTTGCACGACGTAGTATTCGCTGGTTTAAAACAGTTATTTATCATTGGTTGCTTATGAATAGATTCAAAATGATTGACATGTTTGCGTAAAGTTAAAAAAGTTATAAAGTATTTCATGCTCTATTGTAAATTTGTCTTTAATTTTTTTTATCATTTCACACGCTATGAATGACAAGCAAGATTACTCATAGACGTAATAACTAAACTGTAAGATATCTTTCAAATGGCCCAAGAAAGGTCTGATACGACTAATTGATTACAGTTTACCTATTTCCTCATCACATTACACCACATTATTACAGCACAACTTATTCCTTGATATTCCATTACACAGCAACTTATTCATTTACATCACATCACATCACATCACATTACATTACAACACCTTATAAAGCATTAATCACATCACATCACATAAAACCACATCAGCCCTTAAAATTTACGTTGATTTAAGTTCTGGAGGCGGAGGAATGACGTCGTGGAATTGTTCGTCCTTCAACTGGTCCGTGTCTGCCACTTTCAACGTCACCTTTGGAAGTGGAGACGCCGGGTAGGCCTAAACAGGAGCAACATGGAAAACGTCAACATTAAAAGATAATATGCTGATATTGCATTTTCATGAAACATTACCATTTATATCAGATTGGTAGCGCCTCACTCACCTTGGGGTGAGGGATTGAAACAAGTTTCCCAGTGACACCTTCATGTTGTATGAACTCAAACTTAGATACGTTGTAATCATTTATCGACAGGTAGCAAACGTACCTGTATTGGTCAAATGATAAAATTTGAAATGAGAAATGTGAAATTTTAAATCATTCTACAATAAGAATGCATACCTGGAGTCAGGTGACCACCAAATGGCTGAAGATTTTGAAAATATACCTGGTGGAAACACGATCAGGAAATAAAATGTAAGAAAAATCGGATGATGATCAAAGTTACCCTACCAATTTATCGGTGGAATCAGCACTGACCGAATGGTTGAGATGCGCAAACATGGCTCGGCAAATCACATATAACAAAGTTAAATTTAAGCAGATAGCAAACAACCTATTAACCCTAACAGATAATCCTAACGCTTAGACTTACAAAAAGATAATAAAATCTTCCAGCGATTTTACCTTCGTAGGTCCAATCGTTGACCCCGTTGAATACCTGACCCTCGACGCCACTGAAGGTCATTTGAACTGTTTGCTTCTTTGGAGATTCTTGGAAAAAGAGATTGTTCTTATACACGAACACCTGTTGGAAATAAAAAAATTTTAAAAGTGCATTTAGGTTTTTAATTAAAATCATCTTGTATTTTTGGTAAATACGAACTCCCGCTGGCGAACAAGAATACCGCATGTTACAGGTATTGTAATGGCTGTTTTACAGTCCGTTTCGCTCAACTCGATAAATATTGATTGATTAATAAAAAAGAGAGATTTAAATAATACATATTAATAGATTAAAAAAAGAGATTTAAATAATAAATATTAATAGATTAAAAAAGAGATTTAAATAATAAATATTAATAGATTAAAAAAAGAGATTTAAATAATAAATATTAATAGATTAAAAAAAGAGATTTAAATAATAAATATTAATAGATTAAAAAAAGATATTTAAATAATAAATATTAATAGATTAAAAAAAGAGATTTAAATAGTAAATATTAATAGATTAAAAAAAAAGATTTTAATTGAACAAACTGCAGCTGAAGAGGTTGGAGCCAATTCGGCATGTTGGAGATATCTGGTTTCATGGCTGTTCAGAAGGTCTTCTCCAAGATGGTGAGATCGACTGAAATTAATTTTCATTTGAATTTCAATCCAACTGAAAGTTCATAGGTTATGACAGGTGAGTCACTAATGACATTATTTCTTCACTGAAATTAATTTTCATTTGAATTTCAATCCAACTGAAAGTTCATAGGTTATGACGCGTGAGTCACTAATGACATTATTTCTTCACTTTTGTGTCAAAATAAAAATATTCGCAAACAAAACTGCTCACTGGGCTCCCGGTTTTGCTTGTCTGTCGTATATGAAGTATCTGGCCAGATCAGAATATCTCCAAAGCTGTATTGATAATTATTTATATGTAAAATTTGACATTTTGATGATATCTTTATTCTTCATGATCCAAACGCGTCGTTCCCGCAGTTGTTTGAGAAGTTACGCTACTGGCGCTCGTAAATTGGCGCGTCATCACCTTCATCATCATCATCATCATCAACATCATCATAATCATCATCATCATCATCATCATCATCATTATCAACATCATCATCATCATCATTATCATAACCATCACCATCACCACTACCACCCACCACCACCACCACTGTCGTCGTCGTCGTCATCATCATCATCACAACCACCATCATCATCATCATCATCATTATCACCACCACCACCATCATCACCATCACCATCACTATCACCATCACCATCACCATCATCATCATCATCACCGCCACCACCACCACCATCACCACCATACATTTAGCAACAATACCTTTTTAATGTCGTGTTTAATAAGCACGTGTTTCAAATCTTTCGACACAGTGAATGAATTTGTTTTCCGCTCTTCCTGTTAAAAAAGAAATAAAATGAAATAAATTTATTTCAATAAATCTAACCAACATGATGTTTTGTTTACTGATTATTAGCAAATCAATCCGGTAACCAGAAAAGAACTCAATTGAGCCACATCGATAAATTCTCATTTCGATGTTCACATTAATTGGTTTTTGTGGTAATTTGAGGCATTTCACTGAGCGGCAGGTAAAATGGTTTTTTATTACAAAAATAATATGAAATAATAATAATTTTAATTTGCTTTTTTTCATATTCAATAACTAAGTGAAAAACTCAATTAACTATAATCCTTGCGGTAATTTTGCTTTTTTAAACCGGAAAATGCCGTTGCACGGGTTTCAGTCGCCTGGAATGGTCTCGTGAAACTCACCGCCATCATTTTTATTTTTAAATCCTTTATATTAACTTCACCGTGTTTGCTTGCTTGCTTGCTTGAGCCACGCGTTGGGACATTTTGCTACTTTAAAAAATTTCGTTATCTAATCAAGCTGAGATTTGGTCAATTTATTTGTCGTCGCGGACTTTACATTATGTTAAAATTTCATATCGATTTGAGAAAATTTGAATGAATTATAGAATATAAAATCAATTAAAACTTCATTTTTGTAAAATTACAATTGTTTTGGAAAAAAGTGAACTATCAGTTTTTTATTTATTTGAAGAGAACAATATTTAATTTTTTAATTTAAAAATTCGAAAGTTTCTTATATAATCAATTCTCGTATACTTCACATATCATGTATTAAGAAGACTGTGGTTAATGTTTTTTCTATTTTATAGACTTACTAGCGGGGTAACCGGCGTTGCCCGGGGTTTTTCCATCGTTTTTCTCTCTCGCTCCCGTTTCCTTCCATGCTTACTATCTCGCTCCCGGTCGCTTTCCCGTTCCCGCTTGCTCTCCCGTTCATGGTCGCTTTCCGGCTCTCGCTTGTTCTCCCGTTCCCGTTTGCTCTCCCGTTCCCGGTCGCTTTCCCGCTCCCGCTCGCTCTCGTGCTCCTTGCAGCCTAACATCAACCTATGACATTCGAGTTGAGACTAAAACTAAAGCAAATTAAAAACAACAAGTTATCTTCAATTACCACAACAACGTTTAACGATGCAATAACTACAAAAATAAAAGCGTTTACTGCATTACGGAGAGGCGGAGGAGCACTTGAATGAAAGGATCCACTTACGAATATCGAGCTGTCCATAAACTTTTCAGTCGTATTTTTTGTGATGTTGAACATTAAGAGGCTGCCGTCGTCCGATCTGAACACGTAGGCATCACCTTCAATCAATTGATAAGATGATTAATAATTGGTTGGTTGGATATTTAGAAAGCAAAAGTACTTTCAACGAGCAGATGATTGCATTGGTTGAAGTGATGATGATGATGGTGATGATGATGATGGTGATGAGGATGATGATGGTGATGATGATGTTGATGATGATGGTGGTGATGATGATGATGATGATGATGATGATGATGGTGATGATGATGATGGTGATGAGGATGATGATGGTGATGATGATGTTGATGATGATGGTGGTGGTGATGATGATGATGATGATGATGATAATGATGATGGTGATGATGGTGATGATGATGATGGTGGTGGTGGTGGTGGTGATGATGATGATGGTGATGATGGTGGTTGTGGTGATGGTGGTGATGGTGATGATGGTGGTTGTGGTGATGGTGGTGATGGTGATGGTGATGATGGTGGTGGTGGTGGTGGTGGTGATGATGGTGGTGGTGATGATGATGGTGAATATTTTACGAATGTTGTAGTAGGGTAATGTTTATGATTCGATTAAGAAGAAAAAATAACTTTTCCGATTTAAGCATTGATAAAAAAAATTAATTAAAAATCGCAGCTCCAGACGTTATTGTACTAGAGAGACAATGGTGGTGATGATGATGGTGAATATTTTACGAATGTTGTAGTAGGGTAATGTTTATGATTCGATTAAGAAGAAAAAATAACTTTTCCGATTTAAGCATTGATAAAAAAATTAATTAAAAATCGCAGCTCCAGACGTTATTGTACTAGAGAGACAATATGATTATTAAAATGATAAAACTAATACAATTCAGTGCTGCTGATGATGATGTCGGTACTGGTGGAAGAACCGCGCTGCAGAATAAGCGGCTCCGTCGGTCTGGAAGAAGAAGAAGCTGTTGCAATATTCTTAAGGAGAGCCAGTCAGGAACAGATGCGCGGCGCGATAACAGTAATGAAGTGCGATCAAACTTGGTGATAATGAAACCGGCGGATGATGTCATGGAGTTGGTAGTGATGATGATGATGATGGTGGTGGTGATGATGATGATGGTGGTGGTGATGATGATAATGGTGGTGATGACGATGATGATGATGATCGTGGTGGTGGTGGTGATGATGATGGTAATGATGGTGATGTTAATAATAGTTGGTAAAGATGATGATAATGACGAGGGTGGTTGTGGTGATGATGATGATGATAACAGAGTGAGGATAGTAATGATGTTTTCAAAACTTCAAATTGCTTCCTACTTCGAACCCAGGAGACGTCATACGACCTCGGATGGAATGTTGTATTGAAAATGTCATCAAATTCAAAGTCTCTTTTGTGATCTGAAATAATATTTTGTCATCTGAATTATATTTAGTAATCTGAAATTATTTTGTGATCTAAAATAACATTTTGTGATCTAAAATAATATTTTGTGATCTAAAGTAACATTTTGTGATCTAAAGTATTATTTTGTGATCTAAAATAACATTTTGTGATCTAAAGCAACATTTTGTGATCTAAAATAACATTTTGTGATCTAAAGTAACATTTTGGGATTTGAAATAATATTTCGTGATCTGAAATTATTTAAAAAAATTTTCTTCAGATTTTCTGACAAAATCTATTAGCAAAACTTTTTCCACACTTCCTATATTTATCATCATCATCATCATCATAAAAAAATTAATAGATGACAAGTATTATTTACCTATTACTATTATTTAACACAATGTAATAAGTTTCTTTCTTAATTAATTAGCAAATTTATAAACGACCGTTTTTCTATTAAAATTAGAGCGTGCTAAAAAGAACATTTTAATGACCGTTTAGAATCAAGCATGCACACGCAGCCAGGAACAAAACAATTTTCTGGACGCTTCTATGGAAAACAAGGTTTTCTCTCTCGCTCTCTCTCGCTCTCTCTTTCTTTCTCTCCCTTTCTCTCCCCCCTCTCTCTCTCCTCTTTGATTTTCCTTTCTCCACAGCCATGTTCATCTTCGATTTACATGGAAATGATCAGAAAACTTCGGCAAATCTCCTCGGCAAGTTAAATCACCGAACTAAATAAATCTCAGCAAACCACCCACCTTAATCTGAACATAAAAAATTCATACCTTTGTATTTTTATATCCACTGCAAGTTTTATGTAGTGGTAAAAAAATTATGAATTTTGGTTATTCGTATTTGTTTTATCCTGCTTATGATTGTGTTTTTGTTCTCGAGTTTAATATGATGAAAGAATTTACTTTTCAACGGTTATTTTAGTGCTTTAGTAAATTTTTTCAAATTTTGTATTTTGCGAAAGAAGTTTCTTTTTTTTTTTTATTATAAAAATCTTATTTAATCTAATCTTTCTTCGGTGCAATTAATAATTCTAATCTGAAACTTTAATCTATTTCAGAAAGTATTTAATTTTGATTTTCTAAATTAAAAATTAATTAAATATTTTTAAATGTCAAAATTGAAAGTTTTAATAAAAACTTGAAATGAAATTAAAAAAAAAACATATCTGTTCTGTTATTATTAAAATCAGAAACAGTTTAAAAAATAATATTATTTTGGTGAGCATTTTTTGGTCAAATGAATACTTGCTAGTCTCTTAAATTGCATATTTTATAAGTATATTACTATTATTATTCATATATATATTTATATATTTATTTATTTTGTTGGATATTATTGATCCAGCTGAGAAACGGAATCAATACTGAGGGAGCTTTCTGCAATGCCTGATTATGCAACAGCTGTGCAGTGGTGCCGTGCTATGGACGTTTGGCTGTGATGAAATGAACGTGCTATAATAAGGAACTTGTGATGATATATATCGGCTGTTATGATGATAGCTGTTGTGTCGAGACTGGTGGTTGAGATATCAGTTTCTGGGATGAGATCAGCTGTCGAGAGTGAAATCAGCTGTCATGGTGAGATCAGCTGACGTTGTGAGATCAGCTGTCGTGGTGAGATCATCTGTCGCGGTGAGTTCAGTTGTCGCGGTGAGTTCAGCTGACGTAATGGGATCAGCTGTTTTGATATCAGCTGTTATGTTGCTAACCAATGCAGCTTTGCATCAGCTGTGGTACTGATGTATTAACCGTAATCTCGGATAATTTCGGTTTGTAAGCGAAAGAGTCTCGTGATAACAGAAAAACGTCTTGCAAGGAAAAAGTTTAATTTATGATAAGTGCTGAAGAGTTATTTATAGCAGCTTGCTTGTGTAAATAAATAACGATTGATAACCCGTTAAAAATGAGATAAATTAATTAATTAATTAATTAGTGACGATTGCAGTGCCACCTGGCAGTGTAACGCGAATTTCTAACGTTTACAATACTAAAAGTTTTTCAA
The DNA here is from genome assembly GCA_963978895.1 of Erpobdella octoculata. Classification (NCBI taxonomy): domain Eukaryota; kingdom Metazoa; phylum Annelida; class Clitellata; order Hirudinida; family Erpobdellidae; genus Erpobdella; species Erpobdella octoculata. The sequence continues at coordinate 22,178,349 of OZ022246.1, forward strand.
CAAGGTCATGCACTGGATGGAATTAGCTCAATGATGCATTCCAGCCTTCATATTTTGTGATCGATCTGATATGTAACGTTTTCCGTTCCAGTCTGTAAATCGCACACTCACACATGCATAAACACACACACACACACTTCTATATACACGTGCAAGGAGCGATAACAACAAATCAACTCAAATACAAATAAGATAACATAAGCATTTTCACGGCTATCCCAAGCATTCGTCATTCTTTTGTTGAGAACTTGACATATATACAGACAGAATGCATGATTATTGAAAGATTATTGTTGATGCGAAACATCTGTTATAGAAAGCCCTCATATATTTCAAGCTGTAACAACATTTGAGCATGAAATTATATTCCATTGAGCATCAAAAAACATCAATTCAACTTAGCTGATTCAGTTCAAAAACAACTTCACCATTCGAATTCCTATTTGATGTAAGAAGGTTCTTCAACAGGAATTGGCTTGAATTAGAACTCACGGTACTCAATTACGTACTAGAAATCAAATTCCTTAAATTGTTAGTTTCAGTGTCTGCGAACAGGAAGGAGTTATGTGCGAAAGTTGATTGAAAGTTCAGTTTGGTGTAAAAGTTAGCGTTAATTCCTACTCAAATCATTTTCGTTGAGATTAACTTTCATTCGATTCGACTACGTTAACGGATCTCTGCATCACTCCAGCGGCCGCGATAATAACTAGCTAAAGAAGACGAGTTAACGATGTTGGAAGTTCTTCTAGAACTGAGTTACTGTAGTCAAGCTTCCAAGAAACTAAATATGTGACAGGTGTATTTAAAGTTATAACAGAGATTATAAAAAACGGTGTTGATTTGTCTGAGGTCTGAAAAACCAACCCGACTGACACGAGAGTACAGTGCAGGTCAAAATCGAGGAGATTCCCAAGGGCTGAAAATCTTCTTCTATCAGAAATACCTAGTAAACGCTCAGGGTAATCAAAGCAGCTGAACATTTGGTCTTCTGACAGCCAGAATTCAGCTGAACGTGACTGGGCCCATGCACCAGATGTTGTCCTTACCACCTTGTTGTATATAAAAGTCCATGCCAATATCTTGCAATCTTACATAATACATACATAATACATGATACATAATACACACACACATACATACATACATACATACATACATACATACATACATACATACATACATACATACATACATACATACATACATACATACATACATACATACATACATACATACATACATACATACATACATACATACATACATACATACATACATACATACATACATACATACATACATACATACATACATACATACATACATACATACATACATACATACATACATACATACATACATACATACATACATACATACATACATACATACATACATACATACATACATACATACATACATACATACATACATACATACATACATACATACATACATACATGCATGCATACATACATACATACATAAATACATACATACATACATACATACATACATACATACATCTATATATATAAAAGAACATGTCCTGACTGACTGACTGACTGACTGACTGACTGACTGACTGACTGACTGACTGACTGACTGACTGACTGACTGACAGATGACTGACTGATAATCAACGCCGAGCTCAAACGCCTCATCCTAGGAACGTGAAATTTGGAACTTATATTACTTTTATAGCGTAAACATCCGCTAAGAAAGGATTTTTGAAAATTTTGCTCCTGAGGGGAAAAAACTGGCAAACAAACTTTTTTCTAAAACAATGTATATCTCGAAAACCAAAAATGAGGAGATTTTGAAATTTGGTATATAGATTCTTTTTAAAAAATAAAAAGATACGTGTTTCACCATTTTTTGAAAATTCGGTTTCCCGGACCTCAAATGTGGGTTGGAAAATTGGGTTATTTGGTTTTTAAAGTAGCTTCTACTCAAAAACTGTTAAGGCTACAGGAGTAAAAATTAGTATTTAGTTTCTACTCCAAAAATAATGAAATAAGTGTTTTAGCATTTTTTGAAAATTTGGTTTCCAGGACTTCAAATGTGGGGTGGAAAATAGGGTTATTTGTTTTTCAAACTAACTGCTACTCAAAAACAGTAAATACCACAGATGTAAAAATTAGTAGTTTCTATTCTAAAAATTCTAAGAATAAAGATATACGTGTTTTACCATTTTTTTAAAATTTGGTTTCCAGGACCTCAAATGTGGGATGGAAAATAATGTTATTTGGTTTTTAATGTAACTGCTACTCGAAAACTGTAGATGCTGCAAGAGTAAAAATTAGTATTTGGTTTCTACTCCAGAAATAATGATATACGTGTTTTACCATTTTTTAAAAATTTGGTTTCCAGGATTTCAAATATGGGGTGGAAAATAGGATTACTTGGTTTTAAAGTAACTGCTACTCAAAAACTGTAAATGCTACAAAAGTAAAATTAGTATTTTATTTAGTTTCTACTCTAAAAATAATGATATACGTGTTTCACCTTTTTTTGAAAATTTGGTTTCCAGGACCTCAAACGTGAAGAGGAAAAAGGGTTATTTGATTTTAAAATAACTGCTACTCAAAAACTGTAAGTGCTACAGATGTGAAAATTGGTATTTTGAGGTTGTGTGCCGGTTAAAAGTAGATGAGTTCAGTTTATCACCCGACGGACGGGCCAAGCCGTTATTTTAGGGTCTTCATAAGGCCCTGCCTGAACCTTAAATCAAGGTGGGACGGGCCGAGATTTTTAACCAAGTATATAAACATTTTAGTGATTTTAGGGTGTTCAGACGGGCCGGGCTAAACCTGAAGTCAAGGTGGGACGGGCCGAAGTTTTTCATCAAGTATATAGAACTTCTAGGCCTGTAAAAACGGGCCGAGATCATATTAGACGGGCCGTGCCGGGCCAGGAATTTCAATTTTTGAAACGGACTGGGCCAAGTTGTCGACCAAGTTGTCGACGGGCCGAGCCGAGACCTAAAAAATTGATCCGTGCAGTACTCTACTATGTATGCACGGATCAAATTCTCTAATTTCATGCGAGCGAAGCCGCTACGGGCACTGCTAGTACATACATATATACATAGATCGGAAATTATTTATGTTGATCAAATGATCAAATAGATGAATGCAAACTTGTTTAAGGTAGAGGTGGCTGTGTAAACTTTAACCTTGCAGGCTAACACAATTCAAAAATATTGCAAGCTGATAACTGGTTTTTTTGAGATTACTCAACATACAATCAATTATTCAACCTAGCCGGCTTCTGAGTTTAACTTAATTCTAGTCCAATTGGTCAAAAAGTGGGTAAATTTTGTTTATAAGATTTGATCACCACAGACAAACCAACAAACAAACAGAGAGACAAGTGAAGTTAAATAAAAGCATTTAAAAATTAATCTGCTTAAAACTTATTCTGGGCTTTACCGTAAATCAACAATACCGTTCTAAATGTCTAACAAATATATCATGTATTGATTGATTTGTAAATATATTGATAATTATTACAATCATCAAGTGAAACATTTTATACATCTATAAGTCCACACGATGAATCACATGATCGACATTAAACAAACCGTTTATCTCGCTATGTCTTCTAGCCAACTGGATGCTCAACCAGACAGTGAACGAGATGAGACCAAGAATGAGAACCACCAGCAACCAATAGAGGTAGCAAAGCATATTCGATCGAATGTTCCTGCCGTCATCGTCGTCTCCATCGCTCTCCTTTTTACCGGCCGCTATGGCGACAGCCTCTTTGACAGTGTGGGTGAATGGGCAGGTTATGGGGTTGAGACTTTCCTTCGACGAACGCTTGTGGTCGCCGGCTGTCGTGGTGTTGTTGTTAGACGACTGCTGTTGCTGCTGCTGCTGCTGGTTGGTGTTTCCAGTTGTCCCAGTCTGGTGGTCGTTGCCGAGGTTGGTGGTAGACACTTGTACGTCCGACGACATCATCGTGAACTGCAGTGGAGCAACCAGCTAAATCTGATTGGGATTTAAACTAAAGTATAATTGATGATATTAAGCGTTTCTAATTACGATCAGGACTAATCGAGAATTATAATATCGATGTTTTGATATTTTTACAGCGTATTTCTCAAGTTGATTTCTTGTATGTTTGTTTGTCTGTCTGCGCAATTTTGCAATTAAATTTTAGACTATTTTCCGACAAGTTACAGCTCTGAATCTTTTAATATGGCTCTAAACCCGATGACAATGCAGTATTCTACCACTTTAATCATGATTTAAAGAGTTTCTTAAGCATTTTTAGCGATATGAATTTAAATATGGCGATTAGTTCCGAAAGTCACCACCGCAATTAAAAAGCGTCGCTGCAATCGCAAAAAAAAAAGTAAAAACGAAGTTTTTCACGGTTCACTTGTATCCTAATCAGTTTATGCTCTTAAAGCCCATGTTCTTCTAGTATAAATGGTTTTTTAGAACATTTACAAAAATTATAATGAAGTTTTTACTTCAATCGCGGAAAACACAGTTTACTTACCGGATCCAGGAAAAGCTTCCGTGGGGAAAATCGCAGTGTTTAGAGAAGAACTACACGCAGACTAATAACCGGAGTCAAAAATTAATACAAATATTGTTGGAATATACAAAATTACGCATACGAAAGTTCAGTAGTAGCTCTCGTTGCTCACCGCTGGAACAAATTTTACATCCGAATGCCTGTTGATGATGATGGAAATAAGGCGGATTCTGGATATTTTATTGGACGCCATGCATGCGAAGCCGAAAGAGATGGATTGATGGATGGATGAATGAATGGACGGACGGATTAGCGATGGATAGGCGGAAAGGAAAAACAGATGGATGCGGTTACTGGTAGAAAAATTATTGATCCTGGTTTAAATTAATAAAAACTAATTCAAAGAGTAAATATTATTTATATTTAAATTAACATTCTGATTGTCTTAGTTTTCTGCTAGATGTTTTGGCTAGCAGCAGCCTGGCGAATAATGCTAAAAAAATCTGTCCGAGTTGAAGTTTGATATCCTAGGCTGAATTTCAAGGAGAAAAAACACAAAACAACTGGTGACTTCAGTCCAACATTTCTCTTAGGAAAACAACTTAGCAGTCTAAAAATAGACTGATATTCTATTAGTCTTTTATTCAATAAAAGTAAAATCATTTTAACTTGTGAAAATTAAAATTTCAATTAAAGTTGTTTCAATTCATTTCAAAATATTTTGATTTCACCGACAGCCTGGCGATTTTCATTCTGGCCTAGTTGGTCGCTAATGCTATTTTGAAAGTGCCGTGTTCAGGATGGCCGCGCCCACAAATCCTACTGGTGGGTTGAAAAGTAGGTTTTCTTCTTGATTTTTAAAGTAATCACGTTCTATATTATTTAATAAACAATTTTGCTTAAATGACAAAAAATCAATTTGTTGCTATTATTTATCCAATATTTCTTGTTTTTAAAATATAGTAGAAGGTGTTAAATATCCGAAACAATAGGGATAAATAATTTTTTTTATATAATCTGTCATACGTTTCAACTGACCAAGTTTTTATGTTCTTTTATATTTCAGTGAGTAAGCAGTTTTTGTATATGTTCTCAAATAATTCAGTGAGTAAGCAGTTTTTGTATAAGCTCTGTTATACTTTAGTACTTTGCTTTTTTGTTTTTGAAGTAACAGTGACACTGCAAGGTAAGTACTCTAGTTCCTACGAAATTAACTTTAATTTGTTCATTCTTACTTTTGTTGGTCCATTTTACAGAACAACCAGTGGCTGCGTCTTCTAAAACAGCTTACCTACATTTCTACGGGTGATAAAGAAATTGTTGTTGGATCAGCAACAGTATGGACATTTGAAGAAACGTTTAGTTGTAAATGTTAAAATCAACATTCGTCTTTTAGTGCTGCTTATTATTTTCTAAACATTGACCATATTTGTAGAACACTATTTAGATTAAGAATCGTAATGTTTGTGTGAGAAGTGGAAGCTTCTAAATAGTGTTTGTAAGTTACTGGAGTCTACCGGACGATATATTTCCCAACGAATTGAATCTAGAACGGAAAACACAAGTGAAAATGAAAAAAATTAGAAATTGTTGATTGCTTTTGAGCGGCATTGGAAATAAATTGTATTGAGCTTGCTTAAACAAAGAGTACATTGGAAAAAGTAATAGAAAAATGTTTAGAAAAAAAGCAACTTTTTGAAAAAGGTTTTGTATTGTCAAAAACCTGCCAAAAAATAGAAAATAACTTCTGATCATACCCTTTATATTGACAGTAAAGTTGCTTCAGGATTGTTTTGTGTGGTACATGTAGATGTGTGGTATATGAAGGAGGAAATTTATTCTTTCTCTCATAATTGGTCATTTTTAAAACAATCCTGAAGCAACTTTCCTGTCATTATAAAGGGTGTGATTATAGAGATTAGTGATCGGAACATAGGAATTTTTAAGTCTCTGCGACCAGAGTAAACTAACTACATCAGTTCAAACTGTTGTGACAAGCCAATCCTGTTCAAATTACTATCCAAACTTAAGTAGATACTAACTTCTAGATAGATACCTTATTTCAGCTCGCTAGCACAAACCAAAATTGAATTTTGAAATACATCGGCAAAGCGAACGCATCGGTCCAGAAACCGAGAAAGTGAAAGTCGTGGGTTCGATTCCTGGGATCGGCAATTTGGGATCGAGCTCAAAATTTAATAGAAGCTGTTGTCTTCCGACTCAGGACTGTGTGCAAAATTTCAGCTCGCTCGATATCAGAAAGTTGGTGAAATTAACGATAGCAAATTTTGTGAAATATATATATAGACGCAAGCAAGCCAATATAAAGAAGTTGCTTCAAAAACTAATGTCGCTCTAATAGATTACTGGCTGTCAGTTTCTATTTCTATGTTAACAGCCGGAAATCTATTTAAAAATGAAAACACAAAAATTAGTCAAACTATTCAACAGCCGTGAAACTTACTGCCCGTATTCCTTAAAAAATGCTTTTTGAACGGTTCACAAAATGCCGAACAATTTCACTCTGAAATATATAATTTCATACTAAAATATAGTCACCATCTGTAGCTTTTTTAAAATTTATAAAAAAACAAAAATGATTTGGTTAGTTTGTTTATCTGGTTCGGTGATGATTTTATTCTGTATACAATCTTTTTTTCAGTTCTGATCTCTGAAATGCCTTGTAATTGTTCTACTGTTCGGTTATCGACGAAACATTGACACGATGAGAACCACTGAAGCAAACAACGGTCTCTCAGCAAACAGGCATTTGGACAAGTACGCAAGTAAGCCTAGAGACTTAGAAACCGTCAGACAGACAGGCCAATCTTCCCTTCACAAGCCACCAGTCACGGTACCATAGGTCATACATAGCCCATATGTGACTCCTAACATCAACTAGTAGACATGGCTCACTTTAAGCATTCTAGCCTGTCTAGCTTGTGTTTTTTTTCCAAATAATATTTAAAAAGTGTAAGTCAATTAAATTATATCCGAATTATTTACATCTTAACTTTATTTGAAGCTTGCTAATTTGAACACGTTGAAATCGAAATTCGATAAAAACTCGAGATTCATCAGGAAGAAACTGAGATGCATACAAAGTTAAAATTGATTATTGAAACGAATAGAGAAAAAATTAAGTTATGGACCTAAGGAGAGATCAGCGATAACCCGAATCCTATAGTTTTTTTCTTCAGTTTTTCATCCTTGATTAAACTTGTGTGGGAGTGGGGGTGGGGGTGTGGAATACTAACGGTCTTGTCGGCAGACGAACTGTATACATGCCCTTTAATAAGGTACAGTCAGGAATAGATTTTTTTTTCATGCTTTTATCTTTGTTTCGGTCGAAAAGTTGTTTTATCTAATTTCGCATTCCACGAGTGTTCTCAGAGAGATAAGCACTTATATTCGTTGTGTATTCCTGCGCTCGTCTGGCACGGCTTTTGATGTTCAACCGACGGGCGACCGGGAACTATTTTTTTTCCTACTCATTCGCTATGCTAATTTCCGTTGCGTTATTTCCTGCAGTCGGATTTAATTTATTCAACTTTAAAGTCAATTTAGGTTATTTAATAATTAAAGATGAACGTCTAATGAATAGATAATTAAATTGCAGAAAGAAATAAAATTAGACTTGTCGTTTGTTGCGAAGGATTCGATAGAAACGCCATGTTCATCGAATGTAGTTTTGTTTTAAGTTTTAATTAAAAACTTTCTTATGAATTCAAAAACGGACACGCACATACGCACACACGCACACAACGTTAAAATAACATTTTTAATTTGAAAAACAAAAATTCAATTCGTTGATGACAGAGAAACGGAGAGAAAGAGGAAGCAAAAGAAACTGAAAAAAGCGGAACTCTTCATTGATAGTTGTAGGGAAGAATGATGATGATGACGATGACTATGATGGTGGTGCTGATGACGATAGTGGTAGGGATGATGATGACGACGACGACGACGGTGATGATAATGATGGTTATGATGATGGGGCAAACGAGGGGTATTTTGAAGTGAAAAAATAGAAATGAAAATTTAATAAAAAATAAAAATTAAAACAAGATAAAGGAGAATGAGAGAAAGAAAAAGAAAAAAAAGTAATTGTACAATCACATGATGTTTATCACACACGACGTTGGAACACAATCTGGATGATGACGATTCGGATCCAGATGGCGATGAAGATGATAATGATAATTGATTATTATCCAGATTGTGATAATAATCTGGGTTGTGATTTGTGATGACGATGAGGATGGTGATGATGATGATGATGATCCCGGTTAGGATGGTGATGATGATGATGTCGATACCAAACTGGCGAAGTGTAAATTAAAAAAAAATTCAATAAAAAGATTTCAACGATTATAGTAGTTTTGTTGTGTGTAGGCGTGTTAGTCTTTGTGCACGTGTGTGTACATGTATATATGTAGGCATATATGTATGTATGTATGTATGTATGTATGTATGTATGTGTGTGTGTGTGTGTGTGTGTGTATGTATGTATGTATGTATGTATGTATGTATGTATGTATGTATGTATGTATGTATGTATGTATGTATGTATGTATGTATGTATGTATGTATGTATGTATGTATGTATGTATGTATGTATGTATGTATGTATGTATGTATGTATGTATGTATGTATGTATGTATGTATGTATGTATGTATGTATGTATGTATGTATGTATGTATGTATGTATGTATGTATATGTGTGTGTAACGAAAGTATAATATTGCTATTTTATAATAATTTAAGAGAACGTCGTTCACGCGTCACGAGAAGTGAAAGTTGAATAAAACGTTATTGTTGATGTTGCTGCTGTTGATGTTGTTGTTATTGATGCTGTAGTTGTTGTTGATGATGATGTTGTTGTTGAATATTTACATAACTTTTCATTTTGAGTCATCGAGTACATTTTGATACGCCGTTTACGATTTCTGCTGCGATTCGCAATACGAAAATCGCGCTCCACAACAGACAAGAAATAGACATGGAAAGCAATTCTCATTCACAAATACGAACGATATTAAATTTTTTTTTTCAAAACAAATCTTAAAATGATAAAAAAACCAGGGAAAAAAACCTCGGACAAAGCGGGCAACATTGTCAGTTTTTATGGCTGCAGCAGACACGAGATAGAAAAGTAGACGGGGAGCGGGGGAGCAGGGGGAGGGGGGGGAGGTTATTCTGATTTTATTACTTGAGATGAAAGCTCACAAAATAAGAAAAAAAGGTAATAAATATTTATTTCATTTTTTTGCCAACTCGTAAAATAAAACTGAAAAACGAAGTAAATTAAATTACTTATATATTTATATATTTCACATCAAATTCAGTAAAAATTAATAAATTTAATTATTACAACAGTTAATAAATTACAGCTGTGCCTTCGTATCAATACAACACTCATATGTAACATACAACAAGTGTCTTTGTGCGTGCATGTATGTGTGTGTGTGTGAGTTCTCGTGTGTTTTTATGTACACATACAAAGCCGGTAAAGATTTTCAAAAATGATCGACACACAAAATTTAAATCTTTTTATACAATTTATATATACACACACATATATATATATGCAATATATATATATATATATATATATATATATATATATATATATATATATATATATATATATATATATATATATATATATATATATATATATATATATATAAACATGTATATATATATATATATATATATATATATATATATATATATATATATATATATATATATATATATATATATATATATATATATATATATATATATATATATGTATATACATATTTATACAATACACAACAACAATGAAAGGTTAAAAGAAAATTTATGACAATTAAACAATAACAAGTGGACCACCAATGAAGAGGTTTTTCTCAATTAAGAGTAAAAAAATTCAGTTTGCAAAAAAAATGTTTATATCAAAAAATGTAAATTTAATATGGAAAAGGTTAATTAAATTTTAGAAAGAGAGAAAATGCAGAGTTCAATTTGAAGAAGAGAACGAATAAACAAAAATGAAGCTCTTAACAAATTAAACTTTAAATGAGGGCATAATGATAAAAATAATAATAAAAATAATAATAACGATGATGATAATAAAAATAAAAATAATTGTGATGATGGTGATAATAATGATGGCATAGATATGAAAACTATAAAAAAACAAAATGAATTTTATCTTACTCATATTATCTAATAATAATAATTATTATAAATATGAAAAAATTAAAGAAAAAACGTTTATTTTAGAAAAAAAAAATTGTTTTCAAGTTCAGAAACTCAGATTTTTTAATGACAATCGCAGGATATTCTCAACATGCTGACATAACAGAACTTCCTTCACGTAGAACAAACAGCTTTGTTGTTGTTAAAAAAAAAATAAGAAAGGAAAACGGCTGACCAATTGAGTTATAAGAAGCAATCGAATAAATATTTTAAATTATTCAAAAAAGTTAGTATTGCCTTTAAATTCAATAATGACACGACGACAAAGCAAGATCCTCACGGATGGATGGCTGAATTCAAAACAACAACAACAACAACATCACCAACGACGACGAAACTTACATCAAATGAAAACAAACATTGACCATTTTAAATTAGAATCTCGACCCTGTTGTCCGTTTTCTCATTCAATATCTGTCCTTTTCTCCATCTCTGCTTCCATTCTCTCATCTATCTTTTCTCTTTTCTTTCTCTACGAAACTTCTTTCCTTTTTCCATTTCTCTCTGATTTTTAATTTTTAAAATTTTTCACATTTCCAATCTTTCTCTATTATTGACGATCTTTTTCTCAGCAATTTTTTCATTTTATTTTATCGGGTTGTTCTAGTTTCACTTACCCCCTCAGAGGGCGAATTGAATTTCAAATCACAACCATAACAAGCAAGACCGTCGCAAATCATTTACCAATACCACCACCACCACCAGTATCAGTCCCACCAGGGCCAGCCATTACTATCCACTATCCACCTAGCTTTCGGTCACCCCTACCAGCTGCAAACCACAAAAACCACCAAATGAATCAAATATTTATATATATAAAAAAATCTTGTATAAATGGAAAATACATTAAAACGAAAAACGCGCTCGCGTCGACAAAAACAAACACTGGTTGGCTGTTTGGGAGTTTTTCAACCGTAAACAATTCAACCTAATGAATTAGTCATTGCTTAGAAAAAAAATAATAACAATAATAACAGTAATACAAAAACCAGCTTTGCTGTTTAGATCACGTGGTGTGTAGGCGGCTGCTTGAATGAAAGGTAAATAAGTGAATGAGGTGGAGCTAATAAGTGAATTAATGGGGGGTTTAAGTGAACCTAGTAGCAAATTTTCAGGTGACTGAACGGACGCACAAATCCGTGAGTGGCAAGATTATTGATAAGCAGATATGTAAATGAGGAGCATATGGAGAATGGAAAGTTGTCGAGAGTGAGTTGGTGAGCGAGTGAGTGAGTGAGTGAGTGAGTGAGTGAGTGAGTGAGTGAGTGAGTGAGTGAGTGAGTGAGTGAGTGAGTGAGTGAGTGAGTGAGTGAGTGAGTGAGTGAGTGAGTGAGTGAGTGAGTGAGTGAGTGAGTGAGTGAGTGAGTGAGTGAGTGAGTGAGTGAGTGAGTGAGTGAGTGAGTGAGTGAGTGAGTGAGTGAGTGAGTGAGTGAGTGAGTGAGTGAGTGAGTGAGTGAGTGAGTGAGTGAGTGAGTGAGTGAGTGAGTGAGTGAGTGAGTGAGTGAGTGAGTGAGTGAGTGAGTGAGTGAGTGAGTGAGTGAGTGAGTGAGTGAGTGAGTGAGTGAGTGAGTGAGTGAGTGAGTGAGTGAGTGAGTGAGTGAGTGTGTGAGCGAGAATGTGAAGGAGAGAGTGAATGGCTACGCAACAAACAGAGACATACACATAGATATAAAAAAACATTATCTTGTACATTTTCATCACTTCCATCATCATTACCATCATCATCATCATCATCATCATCAAGAGCAGGACAGGCGCAAAAAGTTTCTTCACTAGAAAACTCGAGAAGTCGCCTCCATGAAAAACAACGGATTTTTCCAAACTGCCTGCAAAAGAAAACGATCTATTTATTTATTTTTCAACTGAGTTCTTTGTTAATCTTCAAATCTATGTAGATAATATATTTAGAAACAATTGTCGGTTGTAAATAATTTGCACAGTCGAACAATAGCGCTGTTTCTTTCAAGTCATGAGAAGAATAATTAGTCAGTCAGCCGGCTTTTTCAATCGGCTCGCTACTGCTTTTTAGCCGGTGAGATGATTTAAGCGCAGGTAACGAAGGTATCGTATAAAAAGAAAACACGGCTAACCATTTTGTTGCGAAGATTAGTGAAACCCGTTCTGAAAATGCGGAGCCACGACCTGTCCCTGGTGAATAAAAAATAATTTATCGAAGCATAAAGATAAGTTATATTAAAATCAGGTAATTATTATTAAACATTTAAATTCTTTAATCGAAAAGTCATCTATAAACTATTTTCTTTTTCACTCTTATACGATTATGTAAACCTCAACCACAACAGCTAAAAGGTCACCATCCCTAACCCTAAGAGGTCACCACGAGCCCTTGACATCGGCCAGTGGACAGTAGGCTAACCAGCCATATAAGGCTAGCAGATCATAACAACAACCTTATGCAATCGATCTGTTACTGTTACATTAAGAGTAGCTATCAGCGATTGCTTGGTGAACTTACGGAAAACGTTGCCAATGTCGTCGGACTTGTGGCCTGTACGAACGCAGGACTGCTCGATTGAGAATAACCAAGTTGAACAGGAGGTGCTGTGATGTACGACCCGTTGCTCATGTGGTAACTATTGGATACCGGAACTCCAATGACTGTAAACAAAAAAGAAAAAGAAAAAAGAGCATGTGTCATCTTCTCGCGTTTTAGCCGTGACCTTTCGTTTAGAAGCGAAAGCACAATTTGTGGAAATCTTTAAAATATTCCGTGTGAAGTGGCTGACAACGTTGTCAGCGAAGAGAAAAAAAGAGAAGAAAGTGATTTTTCACGGGAAGTGGAAAGTTTAAAAAAAACCCACAAAACAATTTAATAAACAAACAGTAAAACATAGAGATGCGAGTAAGCAGAAAAACTAATTAAGTTGGAGGCAAGAAAAAACAAAGGCGCAATCACGTGATTAGAGAAAACTCATAACAGATAATCATTTGAATAAAAACTAACTGAAATCTGTAGGTTGATTGTAATCAAGCAGGGAGAGTAGACCACACGAGGGCGTCTGTACAGGGCTTTGGATTGTGGGCCTCTGGAAGACAAGTTGTGGCTCCGTTCTCGGGCTGGTCATGTCTGAGGGTGGAGGCAACATGGGTGTGTTGATGGGGCTGGCAGGCACCAGCGCCCCCGTGAACTCCGCCGATGGGGCAATGAAGTTTGCGGGGATGTTGTGTAGCAGTCGTCCCGCCGAGCCATTGAGCGTTGCAGGGACTAGAGTGTAACCGCCCACGCCTGAAATGGTTGTAAACAAAAACTTTACACTAACCGATTAAAGAGGGAATGGATAAAACGGACATGCATACATAAATGCATTGCGCTTCAATATGTCTTTTTTAATGTTTTAAAGATATTTCTCTAACGGCGTTCCACGTTTAAACGATTTCTTAGATTGAGATCAAAACTAGAATGGAGGACATTCTGTAGACGTTATTATCGTCCATTTATTACTGCAGTAATAAATTTTTACATTCACGTTTGAATGAAACTAAAGATTGCATCCAGAACTCGATGCCATGAGGGTGACCTAAGAGTCTCACGTCGTGGTGCGCGGGTGTCAGGAAATTGGCACGAGGTGTCCTGAAGTTGTCGTGAAAGATACTGAAACCAATTTTATGCCAAATTCTACTTCCTACCTGAAGTCTCCGTGTTTAACACAAATGCTTCGACAAAAAAGTCAACTCCTCTCTCCAAAGAATTTAGAGCTGCAGGAGAAGAATGGTACGTTCAACATTTAGGATAGAGGGCTTATCGTATAAAACTCTGGCAAAGGACAAAACTGATACTTTGTATTAGATATCACTCTGGACACGATCCATGTAAAAATGTCTTTGAATTAAATATAATTAACTTACTAGTCGTTGAGAAATAAAAATGTAACTAGATTTTTAGTCAAAAATATGACTATATAGATACTTAATAACTTAATCACATGTGTAGCTCATAGATAATTAATAACTCAGCTGAATTATCTTGCACTTAATTTGAACGAACCTGGATGATGATGCCCGGTATAAAAGTTTCTACTTTTCAGAAAACTTTGAAACCAAATAAATAATCGCGCTTCAAGAAAAAATATTTTTAGCAGCTCAATCTTGTTCTATGCCTTCTTGGTCCGCGCTGTGAGCGATAATCCAGATCACGATCAACTGTACTGAAAACTAATAAACTTTCCAGGTTAAATGAGAGTCCCAATTGACATAAGAATTATATAAAAATTATTAGTATTTGGAAAGCTACTGAATATTATTATCAGTTAAGCAATCGGTTCTAATTTCTCCGATCCAAGAAGGAGGGTGAGCTATGCGGTCTTTTAACCTAAAATAATTTTTTTACATAACTTTAAGTTGATATCATAGTTAATTCTATGGACTGGTAATGTTTCTATAGTTTCTATAAGCCGTGGACGGACCAAGCAGCAAAAAATGGAAAAGAAAAACTGGTGTTTTTCTTTTCCATTTTTCATACTTCATTTAGGTATGTTTGTATGTTATAATTTTGTATAATGCTGTTTGGTGCTGCTGCGATCGTGAACTATTTTATAACAGTCATCATTTTTGACAGGCTATCCCTAGATATAGTGCTTATAAATTATGAATTAAACAAATAACCACTAAATTATGGCTCAATAGTAAATACAGTTTCACAGCTTGCACTCACTTTTACATAATTAATAACAATCAACCGTGAGAAACAGCTCGAAGACTGTCAAAGTTCAGTCTTGAATTGTCCCATCACAGACAGTTATGTTTCAGGTGCGCAATGTTTTAGAATAAAAAACTCTCAAAAATCTTAATAATCATAATAACTTTATTGTGGTTTTTTTCGTTAGATCGTGATATTATACTTCTGTATTATTTCGCAATAATTCAGTATTTTCAGAGGACCACAAATTTCAACGAGCGTGGGCGTGTGAGTATAAGCACGTACATCATTCAAACGAAGGTGTCGGCGCACTGAAGCTACTAAATCTCTCGAAAATAAATTCAATTTAATAGAGTGATGTATTACGCAGCTGAATGTTTCGTTTTCTTATTATTATTATTAGTTGCTGTCCTTCTTTCAAGGTTTATTTCAATAATAAATGCAGTTGTCGTGTCTCCTGTGTAATACTAGCTGCTGGTAGTTTGTTTTAGATCTGAAAAGCAAAAGTTTAGTGAGCTGTGAATGTTTCAACCTACCAGCCTGATAGTAGTAGCTAGGAACTACAAAACTTCTGCCGCAGCTCGTTAGTATGGTTGTCGGAGTTATCGTCATAGGAAGATAACCTGTAGGGTGAGTATCAGTGAATGAGTGAGTGAGTGAGTGAGTGAGTGTGAGTGAGCGAGTAAAAGAATGAGAAAAGGCAAGTGAACTTGAACGAATGAGTCAGCTGCAAAGAAATGAATTGGTTATTTACTTAAAATTTTCAAACAAAAATGACAATTTAAACAGGCTATGCTTATTTCTAACTGAAAATCAACCAAAACGTTAAAATTAAAGACCAACATTGTGACAAAGTTTCAAACCTTTTGATGGCGTCTGTGGTATCATCAACTCCTTCGGTAGTGCTTTTTTGCACTCAACCTAAAATGCAATAGAGATTCTCTTAAAATTTAGAAATAAAATTTGAATGCTGTTATACATTGTATATTTGAACTTCCAATTTGTTAAAATATTTTATTAATTTATGCCTGATTATTCGTCAGTTCGTCAGGCTAGCATAATCAGACCGAAAAACAACCATCACTTATGACGTAAAACTAACCAACTAAGCCAAACGCTCCACCGACTGAACCATGCCCACACCAACTGAGCCAAACGTTCCACCAACTGAACCATTAATCCACCACCAACTGAACTATGTCCCCATTAACTGAACCAAACGCAACACCGCATGAACCATGCCTCCACCGCTTAACCGTGCCACCATCACCATTATTTGTAATTAAATAACGCATTAACATTAACATAAAAAGTCTGAGGTGCATATTTGCAGGGTTAGATTTCACTATTTGAGCGGGGCCTGGCCCGGCTATCATGGTTGATATCTTGGTACGAAAGCATGAATACTTTATAAGTCCTTCGCTGGTGATGCAATAAAAAGCAGCGATGCCGGCTCATTCGGCGACGGCATCGAATTTAAGTGCAGATGTTAACAAGCTCGTTAGTGCTTGATTTGAACAAAATGTTGTCTCTGAAAGACAAAAAAAACCCTTCACTCTCAAATTAAATCAAACCAAAATTGGCCTCTCAGCCCGACAGAGAAGTGAAGAGGAAATTAGCTCGATATTTTCGGCAGATTTTGAAGAGTTTTTTTTCTTCACTCAAATTTCCGAGAACAACAAAAAGATCATTATCGCTACTGACAAAGCCACGTGCGACATGAAATCTTTAAAAATCAACTCGATGACCTTTCGGTGACAGACCAAAATTTAACGAGCAAAACCGAATAAAAATATATATTTATATATATATTTTTATTAAAAAAAGGAAAAATATCTTTGAAAACACGCGACTAAGAATAATATGTTAAAAAACATTGGATTTTTTTTTTCTAATTTATAAAATATAATTTAAATTCAACACAAATAAACGTCAGTACCCCTAATTGGATTGCAGACAGGAGACTGTGCCCCAGGAGTGCCGATGGACATACCGACGGGGCAGCGCCAACCACAAAGCAATCATTTGGGCATGTGTGTTTGCACACGGAGAATTTAGAAAAATAAAATTAAAATCTTTTTTGTGTGACGACGAAAAAAAATTCACTTTTGAAAGAAAATTGTCAGCATTATAAAAACGCACGCAAAGCATTTGTTGAGTAAACCGATGAAAACGTTCATTTCAACGTTTTTTTTACTGTTTTTTTTTCTTTTTTTCGTTTTGTGTCGTTGTCGTTTTTTTTTAATGAAAAAAGAATAAAAAATTTATTTTTTATTTAAAAACGCAATAAACCGTTCGATAACTGTCTTTCATTCTTTAAAATGCTATTATAATGCGGAAGTTAACCGGTCGATCAAAGTTCATGGTTGACGATCAATGGAAAGATAACCTGGAGAGAGAGAGAAAGAGAGAGAGAGAGAGAGAGAGAGAGAGAGAGAGAGAGAGAGAGAGAGAGAGAGAGAGAGAGAGAGAGAGAGAAGTGAGAGAAACAGAAATAGGAAATTATTTTTGAAGTTTTTCTTTTAATTTTTTCAAATTCATAACTTACTGAAAACATTCTTTTACTTTTTATGCATATTTTAATCCACTCAGAGTATTTCCTAAAAAATTTAACAATTTTGAAATCGACTTATGAAAGTGCCGTCTCCAATCTCATATTGGTTTTTTTACCATAATGCAATAAAAGCGTAAGCTACTTTCGGTAACTGAAGAAGTCTTAGATGTCACGAGTCTTAAACGTAGACATTGTATTTTCATGATATCTAATGGGATCAGTCTCTTGAGCCGTGGAAAGTTCCAATGAAAGATCGGTCTCAAACTGATGGGAATAAAGTTAGAAGAACCGGTTGACAGTGCATTTCTGTCAATCAATGACGAGTAATGAAATTCATTCGAAGATAGAACCGAATTAAGTTCAACTGCAGATCGCCTAAACTACCTTTCACGGTTTGAGTAACTCTAGAAGCGAAAGAGCATAAAAACAACCGATATTAGTTGTCGCGTCTGTTCCATATGCAACCACCGACTGATAGAGAAATAGTTATTGGTTCCATCCGCCGCCCACGTGGATCCATCCATCCATCCATCCATCCATCCATCCTCGGTACATGCAACATTACTCCACGTTCGCGTTGAATGTTTTTTGCAAGAATTTCTCGAAGCTTTCATTCGGATCGCTTTCATCTTTTGGCTGGAATAAAATCCCAGGCATACGCTAGCCATCTGTCACAGGCATTTCAATGCCAGAAAATGACCAACAAGAAAAAAAGAGAAACAAAAATACAAGTCGGCTGAGACGATATCGCCAGAACACACCCGGCCGATCCATCAAAAAACGACGGCTTAAAATATCACGAGGAAAAAATGAAGAAAAATAACGTTTTCGGCTCTTAATATTGCTCCGCCATTTTTCAAAGCAAAGTCCGACGTGTATAACGGGCGTCGTTTCGAACTGGTCTCGGCCAATCTCATCCGAACAACGCGGAGGCTTTAAAGTGAAATTTGGTCGCCAGGAAAAAAAAAACTTACAAATGGCGCGGGACGCCGGAGACACCGTGGAAAAACATTAACCTCTGGATTTGACCTCGACCCTGTCCGACATTCATTCCAATTTATTTGGCAGGCGGTACGGAAAGCTTCTGTAATACGGAGAGAGGGGGAGAGGAGAGACGGAGGAAGGAAAAAGGGCACGAGACCACTTATAAATCTAGGCGTCATGTCTACTCGTGCTCATTTGACGCGACGGCAGCAAATTATACGGAAATGAAATAAATTGTGCCGGGCTTGCGTCAGACTGCGCATGACGAGGTCACGGGCAGACACGAGAAGACGTAAATTACTACCCGGCCAGGTCAATGCGAGTCAGCCGAATTCGTCAGACAAATGGGCGGTTCATATTGTGAGAGAGAGCTACGAGGGGGTGGTGACAACCAGCTTGTATATTTTTTCATGACGAACATCCATGTACCCATACATGTCCTTAGTTCATAAGACGTCCTATAGGCTGACTCAGAACCATCTCAGCCAAACAAGCAACTTGAACTCAAATTTGCAATTGAATTACCTTAAATCTCAAGCGGTTTCCAAGAGATCAAATTAATGACTGTTTTTATCATAATGTCTGTTCCTAGCTGCTTTTCATAAAATCTGTTTATTGTCATAGTGTATGTTTCTTGTAACACTGCCTATTTGTTGTCTGTCTGTTTTTTGTCATTGCATCTTCTGCAACCTTGCTGTGGTTTCGGTCTCAACCAGTTGCCAAGACAGCAACTAGAGGGCCAAAGATGTCGGTTGATAGCTGGTGACTCCTTGAATTCGACGCTCTTGTCAACTTATATCGTTCCTCGGACCCGACTTTCTTGTCGTTTTACATCACATCCAAAACTTACAACCAATGGAGAATTTCAAGACCCTATGGAGAAACATGGCACGCTTGTTGAAGGTATAGTTTAGAAGAACGGTGCTATTGCAATAAATCTTTCAAATTGTACGACCAGGGAAGCCAGTAAACAGTTTTATCACGTAATTTCCCTTCAGCAAGGAATTCAATTTTTGCCCTCGAGACTTCGGTGCAGTTAGAATGTTCCGGGTCGATAGAAATTTAGAACATTGTTGTGACTCCTGGGCCGGATGTCTCTAAAGTATTGGAGACAAATTGTGGGCGGTAGCTGATCCAAGGCTCTGGAATAGTTTTACTCCAAACGTCGCCTTTGCAGTTAAAATGGAAAATCTCAACAACAACAGCAACAACAAGTATTTTTTTTAAAACAACTCTTCTATATAAATGTACTAAAAAACTTAAAAATAATATTTCAGCGTACTAACTAAAATGTTTCAAACCAAGCTAATTTAGGCGTTGTAAAAAGCTAAAACGACACCTTGAAGTCCAGTAATAGATTTACTTTGCCTTCGAAGTCAAAGAGATTAAATTTTATTTCATCTTCAGATTCATTGTCATATACTTCTTATCTCTTTGATGTTTTGTCTGTATCTTTATCATATTATATATCTCGTGGACAGTGGACGGACATACATGTCTCTTTGTCATATTGTATGTCTCTTTGTCATATTGTATGTCTTTTTGTCATATTGTATGTATGTTTGTCATATTGTATGTCTCTTTGTTATATTGTATGTCTCGAGGACATATTATATATCTATTTGTCATATTGTATGTCTGTTTGTCATATTGTATGTCTCTTTGTCATATTGTATGTCTTTTTGTCATATTGTATGTCTCTTTGTCATATTGTATGTCTCTTTGTTATATTGTATGTCTCGAGGACATATTATATATCTATTTGTCATATTGTATGTCTGTTTGTCATATTGTATGTCTTTTTGTCATATTGTATGTCTCTTTGTCATATTGTATGTCTGTTTGTCATATTGTATGTCTCTTTGTCATATTGTATGTCTCTTTGTCATATTGTATGTCTCTTTGTCATATTGTATGTCTCTTTGTCATATTGTATGTCTCTTTGTCATATTGTATGTCTGTTTGTCATATTGTATGTCTGTTTGTCATATTGTATGTCTCTTTGTCATATTGTATGTCTCTTTGCCAGATTGTATGTCTCTTTGTCATATTGTATGTCTCTTTGTCATATTGTATGTCTCTTTGTTATATTGTATGTCTCGAGGACATATTATATATCTATTTGTCATATTGTATGTCTGTTTGTCATATTGTATGTCTTTTTGTCATATTGTATGTCTCTTTGTCATATTGTATGTCTCTTTGTCATATTGTATGTCTCTTTGTCATATTGTATGTCTCTTTGCCAGATTGTATGTCTCTTTGTCATATTGTATGTATCTTTGTCATATTGTATGTCTCTTTGTCATATTGTATGTATCTTTGTCATATTGTATGTCTCGATGCCATATCGTTTGTCCACTTTCTTGCTATACTCTTTACCTCCTTGTCACATTCTTAGATTTTTTCATACTGTTTGTCTCCTTGTCGTATTGTCTGTCTCCCCGAGTCCGCATCTCTTGCAATTAGCATTGTTGCTGTTGAGACACTCGATACAAAAGTGTCGTTCAGTGAACAAAACGAAAAAAAATATTTTAAACTTTGTTTTTCTTAACAAGAGGTTTGTTAAAAATCGAAAATTTTGACGGCCGAGACGGTTCGTTGTGCGGAAAGTTGAATGTCGGAAATGTCGAAGGAGTTCTGTCAATGAAACATTAGCAAAATCCGTCAAAAAAAAAAGAAAAGAAATTCAATTTCGAAAATAGAACGGTGTCAAAAATTTAAAAAACGCTAATCTCTTGCCCTCCAGCTCTTCACGGAATTATAAAACTAACATCTCTTACCTTATCAACCAGCAATCCAGCAATCTGCTATGGTCGCATTCTCAACCGGAGCAACTTTCAGAAGAAACCTTGTAACTCCAGTCAACTTTCCCTCCTTCCCTCTCTCCCTCCCCCCCATAGAGACAGAAGAAAGGTCCCGATCGACAAAACGACTTAAATTACAGCTTACATAGCCCGGCGTGCGAAAGTAAACAACGGAGACGTGATGTGTATCTCAAATCGCCCACACACGCGTGGAGCCACCCATAAAGTAAGACAGGAAGAAGAAAGAGAACGAAGAAATGATAGTTTAGGAGTACTGCCGTGGGATGGGATAAGCTCTCCCGCTCGTCCATCCTTCTTCTCCGTAAAAAATATATAAGAAAAAAAAGTAAATTAGAAAGAGTTTCTTTTTTTGATGGGTAGATTTAATCACTAGAAATACAATCGATGTCGACCCGAGGCAAATGCGAAGAAACGTGAGGCACGGCTGGTGAGAAATCATTGAATTCGAGCCCGTATGGTAGACGTGTCGCATGGCCCCGTTACGAGGCGACGAAGACTTCATCAGCGTCCAGAGCGCGAAGGCGGCAGGAAACGCCAGCTTGTAAGAGCGATCGAGATTGATGGGAAGACAATTAGATTGATCGATGGTAGATATCCGTCGATGGCACATAAGCTTAACGGCTTCTCAGAGCATAATGCGTGAGACCTTTTCAACTTTTTGATGTTTTTCGGCTTATACATTTTTTTCAATTTCTTCATTGTGTGTTTTGTGTATGCATAGTTACATAGACATGAAAAAAACGTTTAAAACATATTTTTTTTATTTCACATTTAAACGTGAGCAAAACAAACAAGTTTCTGTCTAGATTTCCATTCTATCGGTGTGCAATCAGCAATGTTGAACCATACCACCCTGGATCAGAGAGACATTTGTTTAACACGCTCGTTTCCAGAGACTTCCAGATAACAGGAAAACGAACGTGACTGGGTGGCAGTAGTCGCTAGTTTAATGGAAGCGAG